>CM072554.1:15097948-15697948 GCA_036898215.1 Platycarya strobilacea | reverse complement strand
TGTCAACTGTTGTGGTGTCCCAGCTAATTTTGCATCAGTTTTTCATTGGTAGGTGAACCATCTCCATATCTCAATGTCAATGAAAACTGTTAGTTATAATTTACACTCATATATATGGTTTGAGATTTTTGTTCAGTTGTGTTCTTCTCCTCAGTCCTCACACTCCAGTATTTTCATGAATTCGTGAATGGTGGACGACAAGGGCAGCTGGGTTCCACTTTTCTTCTACTTCTTCTTAGTCTTATGATTGGATTTTCTGTAATGGTAGGTGTTCTGTATAATTTGGTCTCCCAAAAAATCAGTGATTTGGAATCATCTCTTCCCTTCCATTTCCTTTTGTTTATGGAGATTTACGCTTTCTTTCTCATTTATAGTCAACGCTTATCTTTTTCCCTTTATGATGGCACCCATGCATTTCAAACTGATTGGCGAGTGTTATTCTTGATGTATTTGGAAAGGCAGATAAAAATAGAGTAATTCAGATTGCCTCTCACTGCAGGATTTCTTTGGAATACCTTCATCGATAAATCTATCAACTGAGAGGATTATATATAGGGGATTGAAAGTGTACTTGGTGGAGAGCAAAGTAGGTGCCATCATATGTATGCTACTTGCCTTGATCTTCTTAGGCACATGGCCTGCTCTTCTGACTCTCCTGGAAAGACGTGGTCGTCTTCCTCAACATTCTTACCTTGACTACACCATCACAAATCTCTTGGCTGCTGTAATTATTGCTTTCACATTTGGGGAGATAGGCAAGGGCACAACCGATTCACCCAATTTTTTAACTCAACTTTCTCAGGTGAGTTCCCAATGGATATTAAAGGTGGTGTTCTTACTATCTTCTTATTTCTCAAAGCATTTGAAAGGCGGTCCTCACCGATAATGATGTGAGAAAATGAAAATGTATTCTAATGGAAGAATTAAATTGACTAAATTTATAAGAGCTTTAGTTTTTTGTACAACTATTGTCAATTATCATCCTTTAACGCAAATTATGTTGTTTTCCCTTCTTTTTTTAATGTTTCAATATTCTTCTAATGTGGCCTCTCAGAAGGGAAGGAAATATTGATGGCATGAACTGGCTCTGTTGTTGGCATCAGCCACATGCTAAGTAAATGGCTATTTGTTTGTTTTCCTTTCAAAGAAGGATTAACAAAAGACATTTTTAACCTTTCCATACATATGACCTAATACATGTAATTCCAATTTTTTTTGCTCCCATTGTGGTTAAAACTAGCTTTTTTTAACATACATGCAACCTCTTACTTCTCTCTCTGTGTGTGTGTGTGTGTGTGTGTGTGTGTGTGTGGCCTAAGATCAATATAAAAACAAAGATGACTGCTATAACTAGAAAGAGATTACACAAAAGTTATTTCATAAACTGATGTGGTTTCATGTGATCTGTTAGATCAACTTTACAATAAAAACAATTTTATAATCTGACTAACCACACAAAACTACATCAGTTTGTAAGATTACTTTTGTGTAATTTATTTGTGGCTTAAGTATTTCTCAAAAAGAAAAAAGAGCACAGTTAATCTTTCCTTCTCTATGTGGACCGGGAACCTTAATATCTGTGAACTATTTTGCTGTAACTGTAAACAACTAATAATTTGCTAGATTGGTGGAAACCATCAGAAAGTCTGGATGTAGATATATGAACAGAAGAGTATCAATCAATCTATATAAATTAGCATTCTATCCTCCATGAGGCACTAATTATGAAGCATTATTAATCTTAATTGTGTTGTGTTTCACATAGAAGTAGTTCTGAATCTTCTGAGTTGATTGATGGCATACTTGGACATGAATCTTGGTGCAAAGGTATCACATCAGTTACAACCAATTCATGATTCTGCTAGAGTTCTTACTGCAGGATAACTGGCCCTCTGTTTTGTTTGCAATGGCTGGTGGGGTGGTGCTCAGCCTTGGCAATCTTTCTTCACAGTATGCTTGGGCTTTTGTTGGTTTATCAGTGACAGAAGTGATCACTGCAAGCATAACCGTTGTTCTAGGTCTCTCTCTTTCTGTCTGTGTCTCTCAGGCATGTCAATATGCATGCAGTGTGTGTATGTTTGGATATGGAATTCAGGAAAATGAAACAAAAGCCTGGCAAGATGTCTGCTCTCAACATTGTCTTTGTTCCAATTGTGACAGGCACAACAATGAATTACTTTTTGGATGACAAAATCAACAAAGCTGAGATTCTTTTCACTGGTGTTGGTTGCTTCTTGGCTGCGGTTTGTCTTGGCTCTGCTGTTCATGCATCCAATGCAGCTGATAATAAAGAAAAGCTAAAAAATTTGCCATGTGGTTATATAGTTGGAGCTGAGTATGCCTCTTTCCTTTGTAGTTATGAACGGAATTGTGCTGAGTTGGAGCTAAAGGTTTCTCTTCACAATAATTAGTGTTGCAGGGCCTGGTTTGTTTTTAGAGATGAAATGAGATGAAATAAGATAAAAGTTAAAAAAGAATAAAATATTGTTATAATATAATTTTTTAATATTAATTTTGTTTTAGAATTTGAAAAAATTATTTTGGAATTTGAAAGAGTTGAATCGTTTATTTATTTCATTTGAAAATGTGTAATGATGAATTTGATATGAGAGGCGATGTTTTTGGAAAACAAACTTTTTAAGAGAATTTTTTTTTTTTTTTCCTCTGGAAAGGAAATGCAGTTGTAATTTTCTCTTCACTCTTATCTTGATGGCTGTTCTTCAACTTATTTTTGTTCTCTTATGATTTTCCTTGCCATGATTTTGTATGAATTAAGTCAGTTTCCACTAAAATATCTCAAGCATCACACGTTCTTTTCTTCATCTTCATGCAATATTGCTCATGTAACTCTGATGCATCTACAAACTGAACCTTTTGCCAGGGCTATGGATGTTTCCATGTCTAAAGAAACAATTACAAACAAGGGTAAAACTCTCTCTAGACTTTTATTTTCTATGTTTTGGCTCCTGTTATTTTATAATAAATTGGTAACTCTACCTTTTTCTTTTAATATTGGACATCAATAGTTGGAGAGAAGGATATTGAAATTGGAAGTGCTTCTGCAGAGAAAGCCAAAGCCGGGACTGCTGGTTTTCTCATAGAACTAGAGAACAGAAGAGCTATTAAGGTGGGTGGTTTTGATTCGCCATGTATATTACTAATTTTAAAATATGAATTTTCATTCTCTTGTCACCCACACATAATAAATTTGAGTTCTTAAAGTTATGAACAGATGGCTGCCAAGAACCTCTATGCTAGTTGGTTGGCCTGCTTCTTTCTTTTCTGAAGGAATTGCACACCATTATGCATAGATAGACAAATATATCCATGAATGTAATGTATAGGTATGATTCTGATTGCAGGTGTTTGGGAAGAGCACTTTAATTGGACTGGCCATAACTTTCTTTGCTGGTGTATGCTTCTCTCTATTCTCACCAGCATTCAATTTGGCGACAAATGACCAATGGCACACTTTAAAGGAAGGAGTTCCTCACTTATCAGTCTATACTGCATTTTTCTACTTCTCAATCTCTTGTTTTGTCCTTGCCATCATTCTAAACATCACCTTCCTTTACCACCCTGTACTAAACTTACCCAGATCATCCCTTAAGGCTTACCTGAGGGACTGGAACGGCCGAGGCTGGGCCTTTTTGGCCGGGCTTTTGTGTGGGTTTGGCAATGGTCTCCAATTTATGGGAGGTGAAGCTGCAGGATATGCAGCTGCAGATGCAGTTCAGGTTAGTTTTATTTCATGGGAAATACTTTAGACACAAAAGGATTACACAAAGGTAAATCTACAAACTGATGTGGTTTGATGCAATACGTTAGATTGTAAGATTAGTTTTATTATAAAGTAGATCTAATAGATTGTATGAAGCCATATCATTTTGTCTTGGACAAAGGTCTGCCTGTTACACTTGGAACTTTCACCAACTTCTCATAGTTCATTTCAATTTGGTGTGATATCAGGCATTTCCACTCGTGAACACCTTGTGGGCCATTCTACTCTTTGGAGAGTATCGAAAATCATCACGAAGAACCTATATATTGCTTGTCAGTATGCTGTTTATGTTTATTGTAGCTGTTGGACTTCTGATGGCATCATCAGGGCATCGAAAATAATTATGCGGCTGAAAGATTGTTGTCTGGAAATTATACGAAGCACAAGAATCAATCCAAGTAGATACAGTTTTATAGAGCAGGCATGCCAAACATTGCCTGTTATATAGTTTCTAGGATATGCCTGAATTGCTGTATTTCATTATTTCTTCCTTTTGCCTGCATTGCTTTCTGTTATAGCTCTGTTCAATTTCTCAATTTCTTAGTCTAAGCAACGATAATAAACAACATTTGTTCTAGTTTGTCTATTGAGAAAATGTGGTGACTTTTCTTTTTAGGCCAAAGCAGTTACTCAATTTCTTGTTTTGAATCTGTCGTGCCCTTTAATAATGGATTTAGACAATTCCCAAAGAACAAAAAGGAAGAAAAGTTTATTGAAACTGCGCGGGTCATATCCACATAGGTGATGAAACAGTGCGACCAAATTCCCCTTCTTCCAACTAATGTGACTGTGAGAGCCTCACAGTCACAACCAACAGGATAAGGTTCGCTCAAAAGCATTGTAAATTTCTTCGTAATAAAACAAGAAGACAGCTTAATGTAAATGACATAAAGATGTGCAAAAATCACAATCAAGTTATTTCTGTCTTCCAAGAAGAGTACTTCAGCTCCAATGAAAGAGACAGAGACCAACTCATCCGGACTGCTACTGTCATTCTATGCTTGAAATTATATTTAAAGCCGGTTGACTCGTTTGACATATCAAATGCATGGATGAGTTAGGAAAAGTTGAAGTGTTGCAAGTTGTTTTCCGCAATAGAGTTGTTGAAACCTTTAATTTAAAACACATGGTGATAAATAAGATCCATGATGTATGGACTTCTTCACAAATAATCGTATGCGTGATGCCAACAAAATCTCCACATTCACCTAGAGGCTCGGGATAGATACTTATGAGCCAGAACTGCACTGGACCCAAAAATGACTTGACTGTTCCTCTGTTAAGATTGTCACCTACAGTTCTCTGTACTGAATAACCAAGATTGATCAATGGTCTCGTATCACAGCAAGTTGTTCTAATTTCACCTCATATCACTATATTTATGCGACAAAAAACAAATCACCTAGTCCATCTTTGCGTCCAAAGGCCCACAGATCCATTTTGCCTTCCAAACAATAGAAGGCGATAGAAGTCGTTCTGTTTTCCAACCTGAGGACCTTAGCTGCAAAACAATGAAAGAAAACAATTCATACAGCATTTGAACCATAAACGATATATCGAAGTGACGACATGACAACAATCTTGTGCTTCTGAATTATCACAGTAGAATACTAATATGGTTCCTTGAGTTCAGCTCCTTTTTCATTCCTACAAAAAATGATATATATATATTTTTTGCAGCCACACCAATATATGGAGAGTTGCAGGACTTCGCCAATAAATAATACGTAGAACATATGCTCTACTGCATTTGGAGAATCCACCGCAACCCTCAATCTTTATAGATCGGTACCAGGAGAGGGGTCCAACACATGCCAAGATCAAGGGTGTACTGGATATCCCACCCACTAGTGGAGATTGGTTTCACTCATCATAGAAAAGAATACAATTTTGAGTAATCCAGTTGGCACTCTATATGATAATGGATATGCCATTCTTCCAAATGGGCAGCACACACAATTCTATTGGGTCATGAAAGATGCGCAAATATGCAACTGATTGAAGTAGAGAATAAAAATTAAAAAGATGTACCTTTTGAATGAAAATTTCGTAATTTTTATCCATCCATGATTGGCTCTCCAAATGCACAGACTTGTTTTTATCTGTAAGATTTGCCATAACAAGGGCATGAAAAAATGACTGCAAGACATCTGCAGATGTCGAGTCTTTATGCAAAATAGCATGGACAATTCCCTGCTTCTCCACTAGCACATACTTTGCTGAAAAGATCAAAAGAAAAACTGATGAGCTAGAGTTTTTAATAGAAAATTAATGTTGTTAAAATATATAAAGTAGAGCTCAACCTTTCTTGTAATGAGATCCTGCAGAATTCAACAGTTCCATCCTGTTCAAAAGTATTGCTTAATTTGTCAATTTTGTACAATAATGACTTAAGAGATCTAATAGGATCTATATAATAATTGATGCACATGATATCAGTGTCAGCTTAGCGGTTTAGTGTGTTGGGATCCATTACAAGTATGATCATACAATTGAGTTGCCTTTGCAAAAAAAATTGTTGCAGAAGTGCAAGCAGAACATTACTACTCTTTGAACAACATATAGACCTCTAGAGGGAAGAGAAAACCCAAAGTCCTTTGTTTGGATACGTAATCAAGAAGGAAAGAACCGTAAAGGAACCTTTAAGTGAAGTTAATAAGATGAATGGATTTCAAAACTCACAGTTCTGAGTGATTAAGAGAAGACACCCTTACACCTAAGTGTACTTGCATGTGTATCTGTTTAGCACTCTTTGAGCTCCATGAAATAGTCCATATGGGTAGTACATGCTCCATCCTAGAGACCTTTTCGGGTGAGTGAACTGAAAAAACACAGAACATAAAACAAAAATTGCACTGAGTGGTCCAATGATTGAGGTGTTTAACTGAAATGCTATTGAAGCATAAAATGAAGGTGTTAAGAAATTTAAATCAAGCCTTGAAAAACATAGTAGTAATGTTGTGTTAAATTAAGAGGCATTAATATTGCACTAGAAAAATTACAATATAGCACATGAAATTTTGTACACGAGCAGAACAAAAGCGAATTAATAACCGAGAATACAATGTTCAAGAGGAAAGTCATGGTAAGCCTGGCTTTGAATCTGTTAATGGCATCAGTTGACCCTATGATGACATGGACCCTATGATGACATGGAATGGCTAGAACTTTGACAACGTACAAAGGCCAAATAATTTGACAATAAGTTGCAATGACAAGAAAAGGGAAATAAAATCTTAGCGGCCCTAGGGAAACAACAACCACAGGACCTACCTTGGCCAGTTTCCAGGAAATGCTGCAAAAGAATTGAGCTCCTCTCAGGATTTAGTGAGTTTAAGGCAAGGCATCGGACAGCCCTGTAGTTTGCTGCCAAAAAATTGAAATATTTCTGAACCAAGATTAATATAAAACACACACACAGCCAGATTAAAAATTAAAGAGGGCAATTTAACAAAAATTGGAGAGAACATTGGAACAGGTGCAACATCTCAACATCTCAACATCTCTGTCTTATATCTATAATTAACTCCAAGCACACTTAAGTCAGATTAAAAAGTCATAAGGGCTCCTGGAAGTTGCATGTCAGGTGCAATGGTCAAAGAGAAGTTTCCATTGCAGCAGTCATGTATATAACTTACCATATACATGGAACAGGGTGAGTGACAGAAAAGAAAACCAAATAGCTAGTGCATGCCCCATTGTAATCCGAGCAAGAAGCATTCCCAAAGCCATGCCGATCATTGTTGCCAGTGTCTCTTGACTTCCTTCCTATCAGCAACATACAAAGGCAAGTCAACAGTTAACTCTGATTAGATATAAGTTTACATGGTTCTCGTCCAGTAATTAGAATATCAGCAGCAGTACCTTGGCAGAAATATCTGCAGCATTACTCTGAAGGGCAAAATGCTGTGTCAAAGCAGCTCTAGTTGCTCCACTGGCAACACCAGCTGATTGTGAACAAGATAAGAAAAGATGGAATTAAAAATACTGAAAACTGCTCCTTTGCATCATCATTTTTCATTTATTTTGATAGAATAAGACATTTTAGCAAGATATGTAACACTATAAATATTATAGCAAAAAAGAACTCCTGCATACCAGACTCATTTGGCAATGAACTTTTATTACTCATAGAAACTGATCGTAAAAAATGAAATAGTATTCCAATGATTCAAAACTCACAACCGGTAACACCCGTGGGGAAAGGATAGATGTAACTTTTATATTACATGGCAACAGAAGTAAACAATCAGTTAGAAGCCATCAGTAGCTTGTAGTTCTTCAGATTGTATGATTTAGGAAAACAGGTACTTACTGAATGATCGTGATAGGCTCCCCAAGCAAACTACAAACACAAAAGCTGAAGGAAACAAGGGGGAAACCAGGTCCATCAACATTCCTGAAACCGTTATAACAACCATTCTGGTCATTGTCCACCAAATCAGTGACTACAGGTTCAACCAGCTATTAAGAGGCAAAACAATATTACTTAGAATTAGCACTTCATAACATACAATAATACTCACGTATATATGTCATAGTCCAAGCCATATAAGAGCTTATACCCAATGGAGCAATCGAGGTATAATTAAAACCAACCATTATAAATCATAAGAACCTTTTCCTTTGAAGCAATGTGGGATCCCATCCACCACCCTCTCATACTAAATCCAGAACATTATAGTATGCGAACATGGTTAATCAAAATAAACTACATTTGTCGGAATAAACTTTTTTTTTTTCTATTGAAAATTAAACTGTCCAGCTTTGAAGACAAAAAATAACAAGCGAAGCTAAAAAGGAGGTTTGTCAGCAAGAATTTGAATGGGGAGCAGGTGCCTGAATATATCCCCCTCCCCCCCTTTTCACACAGACACAAAAATTTATGAGAACGTACCAAGATCATTCATAAGATCTGCAATTAAACGCCACATTTTGGCATTGCTATCCAGGTTTGAGCCCTGAAGAACAGAGAGTCATGCAGCAGATAAAATATGTTTAAGGAGGAATCATGTGGACAGAATCCCTAAGTAGGAAGTGAACATGTTTAACTGCCCATAACTAAAAGAGATAGATGGCTATATAAATATTATGAACCAGCATTAAAAAACAAGTCCATCTTTCTTCATTGTATGTGGATGCAAATATTTCTTTTTAAAAAACAAATCCATCTTTCTTCATAGTGTGTGGATGCAAATATTTCTTTTGATAAGTAAATGATTGTATTAGGAAAAATATATTTGAAGGTTATCCATCTAACTATGCATCCTTTGAGATTCAAATATCTATTATGTTAATATTACCATGTTCACCGAACTAAGTTTGAATTCTGAAGTGATAAGATGATGATGTGGCAAAATCTAAACCATTGAACATAAAAGAAATTGGTTCCAATTAACTGAGATCCATCTCGCAAAGTACCCTAAGTGCTCTAGGGGATATTAATAAAAACAAAGTCAACATCTTCTATGTAATTAAATGAGCAGAATTATAGAACCATTGACCTGGTAGAATGTGAACAAAATGCCCCCAAGCATTCCAGTTAGATCCCTCAAAAACCACTGTTCAATGTTCCAAATTTATAGTCAACATATTGCAAACTTAATAACAGAATAAACCCTTCTCCCAAGTTCCAACTGCTTGGGATGCGCAATTGTTAACACTAACATCCTAAATAAAATCATTTTAAACTGAAATACCTGAAATGTGGCACCAATTACAGTTGCGGATTTCTCACCGACTCCAATAGCACTAAGAAGAGCCTAAAAATTGATTTTAGCGAACCATGTTTTAGTAACCATCAGCAGGCCTTCGACAATGCATCGAAACTTATAAATGCCAAACGTTAGAGAGCATACTTGTGTCGAGAGCATGGTCCGAATGTACGTTGAAAGGCCCTGTAGAAAATAACTCAGCCACATACGTAAGTCAGCGACAATTTCCCACATTCTTTCTTACGATGTCTCTGAATTCATTAGCATGCTTTGATTTTGATCTTTTTTACCTGCAGTGAATCCCAGAATTGAAAAGGTACATAATCTGGAGTCACACTGTTAGGAAAACCCTGCACTTTGAAAAACCAAGATTAATGAGAGAAACATCGGACTTGGTTTTCATTTCTGAAAGAACATTAGAGGAGATTACGGAAAAAAGAAAAAACTTGCCTCGGGTACAAATGCTTGGAGAACCCGTCTCCAAACATGGTGGAATCGGCCACCAGACCTGCGTGTATTTTTGAAGTAAAACAAGTCAACGAAACGAATAAAGCCTAATAACGAAAAGCCCCAACAACGAGAAAAAGAAAAAGAAAAAAAACCACAACCTTTGGATGGAGAGAGAAGGGGAAGCGATAATGGTGGCAGTTCTGGAGAGCTTGGTGGAAGAAGAACCATTCCATTCTTCTAAGATGATCTCCGAAGAGGACGATTTTGATGCTTCCATGAGAGAACTGAATCAGAGTCTCCGTGTCTCCGTCTGATCCAACGGAACGGAGAGGAGCTCAGTTCTGTTCTGGTACACCGTACTTCTTTTGCCAAAGTAAACAAACAACTCTGTTCTATTTGACCAGTGTTTGTGTATGCCAGAGTTTATCCCTATAACGTGCGATCATGTTTGATTTGGCTCAGAGTTATTATATTTTCAAACATGCGCATCTATCATCTATACCATCTACATAGACTATAATATGGTTTAATTTATAAACTTTTAATTTTCGTCACACAATAACAGATTAACCCACAAACTTCACTAGATGTGCTCTAATCTTTATGCATCTAGCTACCATAAAAACACAAACAAAAAAGTTGCGGGTTATAGGCTTATAGCAAAATAAAAACGCTAGAAGGAGGGCTCGAACCTCCGACCTTGTGGTTAACAGCCACACGCTCTAGCCAACTGAGCTATTCCAGCTGCTTGTCTTGTGTACATTCTTATAATACTGAAAACGTAAACTTTACTGAAATGAATGCACAAGTAGGGAAACAGAGAAGATGCATGGAGAACTCGAAACAGAGAGCCCGGCAGACAAATGTTGAGGATACCAGTACCACTCTCCTTTCTCCTTCGGAGACCCTTCTCCTCCACACCCGAGATTCCATCCCTCTACTCCTTTCTCCAACCTTCCATCTTCGCCTTCAAGCAAACCCCATCACCACCGCCTCCGGCATCTTCAGATCAACCTCCGCGAGCCCTGACCCCAGATCACATAGCCACGCTAGAGACCACACTCCATCAATCCCTCCTCACCAGCAACACCGATGAGGCGTGGAAATCATTCAAGACGCTCACCAGTAACACTGCCTTCCCAAGTAAGTCCCTTACCAATTCTCTCATCACCCACTTGTCCTCCCTCAACGACATTCACAATCTCAAGAGGGCTTTCGCCTCTGTGGTATATCTTATAGAGAAGAAGCCCAAGTTTTTGGATTTTGAAACGCTTGGGAATTTATTGAGTGCTATGAGATTTGCCAACACTGCTGCCCCTGCTTTTGCTTTGATCAAGTGTATGCTAAAAAATAGGTATTTTGTTCCCTTTGGATTATGGGGGAGTGCGCTTGTTGAAATAAGTAAGAAAAATGGTAACTTTGTCGCATTTTTGCGGGTTTTCGAAGAAAATTGTAGGATTGCTTTGGATGAGAAGTTGGATTTTATGAAACCTGACCTGCTCGCTTGTAATGCGGCATTGGAAGGGTGTTGCCGTGAACTAGAATCAGTGAGCGATGCGGAGAATGTTGTTGAAACAATGTCCATTTTGGGTATTAGGCCAGATGAATCGAGTTTTGGCTCTCTTGCCTATTTGTATGCACTTAAGGGGCTTCGAGAAAAGATAATTGAATTGGAAGGTTTGATGGACGAATTTGGTTTTTCAAACAAAAGTGCCTTTTTCATCAATTTGGTTAGTGGGTACATCAAGTCTGGCAATTTAGAATCCGTGTCTGCAACTATTCTGCATTGTTGCGAAGATTCAAAGTTTGGAGAAGAAACTTATCGTGAAGTGGTTAATGGATTTCTTAATAATGGAAGTGTCAAGAGTTTGGCGACTTTGATCATTGAAGCTCAGAAATTAGAGCCTTCGTCGGTTTTGGTTGATAGATCTGTGGGCTATGGTATTGTCAATGCTTGTGTTAACCTTGGATTATCAGATAAGGCACACAGCATTCTTGGGGAGATGGATGCTCAGGGAGGATCCGTAGGGCTTGGGGTGTATGTTCCGATCTTGAAGGCTTATCGCAAAGAACATCGAACAGCTGAAGCCACTCAACTGGTCATGGAAATTACCAATTCAGGCCTTCAATTGGATGTAGAAACCTATGATTCTTTGATTGAAGCATCCATGTCAAGCCAAGATTTTCAGTCGGCTTTTTCTTTGTTTAGGGACATGAGAGAAGCAAGAATACCTGACCTTAAGGGGAGTTACTTAACTATAATGACTGGCTTAATGGAGAATCATCGGCCTGAGTTGATGGCTGCCTTCTTAGATGAGGTTGTTGAGGATCCTCGAATTGAAGTGGCAACCCATGACTGGAACTCAATTATTCATGCTTTTTGTAAAGCTGGGCGATTAGAAGATGCAAGGAGGACTTTCAGAAGGATGATATTCCTGCAGTTTGAACCAAATGACCAGACATATTTGTCCCTAATCAATGGATATGTGATTACAGAGAAATATTTCAGTGTTTTGATGCTGTGGAATGAGGTTAGACGAAAAGTTTCAAATGATGGGCAGAAGGGGGTGAAATTTGATCACAATTTGGTGGATGCATTCCTTTATGCTCTGGTTAAGGGAGGTTTCTTTGATGCAGTGATGCAAGTTGTGGAGAAAACTCAGGAAATGAAGATCTTTGTGGATAAGTGGAGGTATAAGCAAGCATTTATGGAGACCCATAAAAAGCTCAAAGTGGCTAGATTGAGGAAGAGGAACTTTCGAAAGATGGAAGCACTTGTTGCTTTCAAGAATTGGGCTGGCCTTAATGCATGAGCTCCAACTGGGTGTGGTAGGTCATCCATTCTAGCTTCTGCTGACAGCGATGGCTGCTGAGCAACCAATTTCTTTTGATGGAATGTAAGGCAGAGGAACATGAAAACTGGCTTGCTCTTTCAAAAACCGAGCTTGTTTGGATGCATGCAACGGATGTTCCTGATGCTTGTGCAGTTGATAAAGGCTGCTATTCACATTGCAGGGAGAAAGCGCGTGCTTGGAACTTTAATGCAGATGAAAGAGGGAACATCGGGAAAATGAAAGATCTAATTGCTTTTTTGAATTCACCAAGTCCTCTATTCGTGATACAAGCTCAAGGCTATCCCAGCAACCCAGGATACGATCGTGACAGTTAACAAGGGTTGAATTTCAGAACTACTTCGATGAAGCGACTTGCTTGGGCAGTTTAACCGGTTGTTTGGTGTCCTAAAATTTATTTCATAATTTTTTTGGGAATATGTAAACTTTTAGGTGCAAGTGGGGGGAATCAGTTAAGAGGGTAAACAGTTAACTTCAGTCTTAATTCGGTTGGGAGTTCTCATAGCTTGTCAGCTTCAATGGGAATGCAGAACAACTCATAAAACATGTTTCGCTGGAACCCAATACTGGAAAACTTCTCTGTCTTGTCTTACTATTGTTTGTCTCTTTTTATTTCTTGGGTTAAAATTTTAGTCTGAAACTCTCATGTTTTTTTGCCCAGAGGTGGCTGGAATTGAAACCCTGTTATTGTGAATCTAAGCTGTTGCATGTGCAGCATAATTTTCATTCATGGTTTCATTATTAAGGTGATATCGTAAGGGGCTAATTTTAACCTGCATCAGTTGGTAGGCTTGTTTGGTTTGTGGGTGTGCTTGCATTGGAAATTTTTAAAAGAAGTGATGATTTTCATTATTTGGGAGCTTCTCAACTTTATTCATTTTGTAAGCTCTAATCCGCTGTTTGTGCTCTGGGATTTAGAGTAAGATTGTCCTCAATCCGTGTTGCTTTTAGACCCCACCAGGCAGCAACGTCTAAACACAACTGCGATCTTATAGCCCACTATTTGGTGTCGATTTTCCTCCTTAGTCCTTTCTGATGATGAAAATGCACTCTGCTTTATAGCTAGAACCCACAAAAGATGGGCACAACTTTTTAGGAACAGAAAAGGAAAAAGAAGACAACGTTGAAAAATGATCACCTCCACCGAAAAGAACTCTAGTCATTTCTACCCATATCTTTTCAATATCAAGTACTCGAGTGGAACACTAGCAAATACTTTGCTTCATATTTTATGCTTGAATCTCTCAAACTGTTCCAAAACCCTCATTAATGTCGCTCACCTCTAGTGCTTGGATCTTCAGGAACATCCTCCTCCTGCTCCCATTAGTTTCCCCAGTTTCTGCTGCTTCCCACGCCATCCCAATTAATGGTACTTGTCATGACACATGCGGCACTATCACCATAAAGTTCCCATTCGGCACCGGTTTTGGATGTGGCCATCCTGACTTTGCCAGGTACATAAAATGCAGCTCAGGGACACTCCAGTTCTCTACTGGCACTGGCATTTACACTATTTCCTCCATAGACTACCCGAGCAGCACCATATTTGTTACAGACCCTCTCATGTCAACTTGTTCTTCAATGCAAAACTCTGGGAGTTTCAGCTTAGACAGGGCAAGCCCTTTCACTATAACTGAAGATGATATCTTTGTTTTGCTTGGTTGCTCTACAACCTCTCCTGTGTTTGATCTTGATGAAGAGCTTTGTGATACTGGCTCAGGTTCTCGTATCTGTAGGGGGCTGTATTCTTGCAAGGGAGTGACAGGCATTGGATTGCCACAAAATGCGCCCATTTCCACATGTTGTGTTTATGACTCTCCGAGTGTCCTCGGGTCAGGTTATGCTTTGGACCTTCCTAAGCTCCAGTGTTCATCATATACATCAATATCTGGGTTTGGGGATGATGCTGGGGATCCAATGCAATGGAAATTTGGAATCTCTTTGAAATATAATGATTCGTATTCTTCTGATAAGTGTAAGGATTGTGAAGCAAGTGGGGGTTTGTGCGGTTTTGCGGGCTTGGACCAGTCATTTGCCTGTATTTGTAGAAATGGGGGGAACAGCAGCAACAATTGCCTTGGACGAGGTTAGTTCTTATTCCATGCTCATTGGTTATGAGCCATAGACTTTGTGCAGGAGAGGCATTCTCTCCATTTCAATTACAATCATGTCCATTTGGTATAAAACATGGAGTATTTTGATCTACTTCTAACTTATGTGAAATATCAAAATACTGTGTTTTACACTAAAAACATACTATCTATTTTAAATGGAAGAGAGAAAATCTTATTCCCTTTGAGTAAAGCACATGGGATTTTGTTTTTCTTCTTAGACCCATTTTTCCTTCACTTTATGTCTGAATTTGAACTTTGATTCCTGTTTTTCATATGTTCAGGGTTTGCTTGGAGCGGGACAGTGGGACTAAAAATTCAGATGGAGATAGTTCTTGGAGGTACACAAATTGTCCAGCCCTTCTGCCTTTACTCTATTTTCTTCTTCCCCACCAAAACCTTCCTTTGTTTAAGAATTGTTAGGCAGGGTAGTGCTTCCCAATATCTTTTAACTCTTAAACAGTTTTGTGATCAGATTGACGTCCTACATTGTTCAACATTTGCATTAAAAGATTGCTCTGTTTTTTTTTTTTTTGGGTCATCGTTTTTTGCCTCTCTGAAGATTCAACATAGAGCACATGTTCACAGATTTGACGAGTAAACTATCTATTTTATGTCCGTTTTCTTCTGCCATTACTTCGCTACAGCTAGAAGCTGCACTCCAAGGAAACATGAATATCATTCACAAAGATCAAAAGAGTTGATAATTTTATCCTGCCTTGTTTGATAAAGCAGGAAGACAACATAAACATGACGCTCTTTTCTTTTTGCTTAATTTTTCAACAGGATTTTGGTTGCTGTGGATGTTGCTATTACTTTGAAGCTGTTGGGATGCCTCAAAAACTTTTGGTATTCAAAGTGCCAATGAAGGACTTATTGGAAAATTAGCTTGTCTCACAATCTTGGTGAAAGCAGTGACATAGTTTCCATGTGGAATTCATACACTCAAGAAAATTGTTCGCAAAGATCTCAACACTTTTGAGCCTAGCTATGTTGTGACTTCAATGATTTAATGAACCTTTTAAGAGGAGCATTGAGATAATTTGTTATGGTGGCAGCTGTTAATTATTTAATTCAAACGTTATATGTTCTTGTTTTGTTTTCTCCATGAAATTTATATATATAAACAATGGCAAAAGTGGGGGTCAATAAAAACTTCAGTTTAATTACTTCAAAAACTGGAAATGGATAAAGAGTAGTTATAAAGATGGTTGATTTGATTTTTGCAGATGAGATGAGATAGATAAAATGAGATAGATCAAAGTTGAAAATTGAATTAAAAATTATTAAAATATATTTTTAAAAATTGTTTTTGTTTTAAGATTTAAAAATATTGAATTTTTTATTTTATTTTGTATGAAAATTTTAAAAAATAAATAAGATAAAATGAGATAAATTCTTTTGTAAAAATGTACAAGCCCTTAAAGGTTATGGACCATTTTAACTTGCTTGTAGTTGTGCAATTGCCAATATCCCACTAGAAAGGTCGCATTATTGTAGGATGCTTTGAGATGTTCATAGGAGAAATTCGCATTGAGATGGATAAAGGAAACTGACTCTCTATCATTAAGGCCCGGTTAGGGATGCCCATCTGACAGCTATAGCGAAAAGTTAAAAACACACGTACAAGAAATATATTTTGAAATATTTATAAAATTTTGAATTAATAATAGATAATACTCATTTTTAATATATCAATAATATTTTCCATCCGATAATTAAAAATATTTTTCAATATTTAGTAGGATTTATTATTTTATTAAGTCTCTAAAAAGTTAAAATTATTTCAAGTCATCTCATTATATAAATAACACTTTTTAACAAATGATTTCATTTTATTTTATTATTCAAACATATTTTTTTACAAACAATTTCATTATATTTTTTGTAAACTTTTAAATAAAAAAAATTAATTTAACTTTTTTAAATCTCAAAATATAAATAATATTTTAATTTATAGTAATTTTATTCAATTTTTATTCAATTTCTTCTCTATGCAGTCTAGAGTTTTAGAGAATTAGCTCCTATCATCTTTCATCAACTGGCCTCATCAATGTGCTCCTCTACGTTTGATTTCTTCTTCACTGGTGTCATCACGTTTTCTATTTCTTGAAGGAAACTCAAGTGACTTCATGTTTGAATTTTCAAAGACTTATTCGTTTGATGTTGAAATTCCAACAATTCATCTACGATCATCAAATCTTGTTATTTAAAACTCTTGGTTTTTAGTTGAACCATCAAAATTATCTAAAAAATATTATGAAGAAAATATTTACAAAATTTAGAATGTAGAAATCAAAATATGTTTTAGAAAACATAAGAGCGAAAGTTCAAAAACAAATTTATTCAAAAGTATTATTTGCCATAACATAACTGAGCATCACATTAAAAACAGAATTCCATATTTAACTCCTATAGTAGAATTGTACAAATCTCGTCATCTAACTGAATAGAGATAGAATGTGAAATTTTTTTCTTATTATTTTCAAATGCTTGGGTGTGCATATAGAAAAGACTATACAAAAAATCACTTTACTTTTAATGTGGGTACCAACTCAAATAGATGTCACAGTTTTACACCCATGATAAGATCATAATAAAAACAAAAATAGAATATCATGCTAAAAATGATCACATCACATCATATTAGAGGATAAAGCATATTCAAAATACAACAAAATCAAATCATGCACAAATATTTACATTTGCTCTTTTTGCACAATTCAAAAATAGAATGCCAAAAAGTATCTCATGTCTACATTAGTTATGATAGAAATATTTTCTCTTCTTAAATGGAATTTCATGCAAATGCTAATATAACGATCCAAGGTTGCTTTTAAGTTTTTCTTTTCATAACAAAACATACCTAATTTTTATAAAATTAACTTCGGTCCAATCTTTTTATATAAAGTCTAGTACAAGAATTTCACTTATCACAACTTTTTATCTTTTCTAAATTTTTCAACTACAATACCGAGCGAATATCAATTGTTACCTATAAAATAAACATGAAAGGTACTTAATTTTTTTAATTAAACATGTGTTTTAATATAATCTATTCCAAAAAGCCTAAAATCTTCACAATC
The DNA here is from genome assembly GCA_036898215.1 of Platycarya strobilacea. Lineage (NCBI taxonomy): Eukaryota > Viridiplantae > Streptophyta > Magnoliopsida > Fagales > Juglandaceae > Platycarya > Platycarya strobilacea. The sequence goes on along the minus strand of CM072554.1, from coordinate 15,679,954 downwards.
CTGAAATATTATCACTTTCCAACTTCATCGATATCCACCTAACTTTTTCGACTAATACATTAAGCTCTAGAATATTTCTGCAAAATAAAATGTATGGCTACATGATTATTCAAATAAAACTAAGCTAATGTAAAATGCATCTCCACTTAACATTTACTCAACATATTCCAACTCAATCCCAAATCTATTATTCATCAAGCCCAACTTAATACATGTCCAATTTTAAAAGTCAAGTCCAGCCCAGGTAACAAGTATTCTATCAAGTTTACCTATTAAGGGAATAATGTAAAAACATTTAAAAGAGTACTTGGAGTGCTTTACAGATAACCACGTGACCAAAGGGCTTTGATGGCATTTTTTTTTAGATAATGCTACACCTATGGTTATTAAAAAGAAAAATGTTTGTATGTTGGCTTATTTTGACATCTTATGCATTTTAATTTTTTTATTTAATAATTAAAAAAATGATTATTAATATATTTTTTATATTTTTAAAAAATATTGTAATATAATAAAAAAATATGTATAAATAATAAAACACAAAATTTTAACTAGCAGTTGGGCAGTGCTACTCACCGCCCTATTAAAAGATGCCCCATCTTCGAGAAGAAATCGAAGACGCATCTGAATAAGAACATGGTAACAGGCATTTTTATAAGTGCTACTCTTACAGTGGGGGCCACCAAGAGAGTTATCAAATATTTATTTTAAATTCATTATTATTATTTTTTTAAAAATCATTCAAAAATATTCATTTAACTATTAAGTAAAAGAATAAAAATAAAAAATAAAGAATCAACGGTGACTACCATTGATGACCATCATATGTGTAATGTGGGATAAGCATTTTCTTTTTTATAATAATTTTAAAGGTATATTGTGCTTTACAAATAAGGCAAAAGCCAATTTTTAGTTTGAAAATGATCAAGTTCACTAGAGATATCCAGATTATGCAACAAAGATGCATCGAGAGCAAGGAACCATGCAAAAGAGAAAAAAGGCGTGTTGCAGTGCTAGAGGCCTAAACTACAGTAGAGAAAGTGTGTGTGATGAGAGAGAGAGAGAGAGAGAGAGAGAGAGAGAGAGAATGTGTGATGAGAGAGAGAGAGAGAATGTGTGATGAGAGAGAGACGTGTGAGGGAGAAATGGAGAAGAGACAATGGCTTGGGCACAACGGTGAATAGCCGAGACAATGGGTGGCAGCTTCTTTCACTAGTAGTAGTTGACATTGTTCTGAGAAACACGAAAGGGGCATGTGCAATTGATGTGTGGAAGCACTGGGTTGTTGGCATGGATATGTGTTGCTCTATTTCTTGGTATGAAAAATAGGATTTGTCACGTGATTGCAGGTGGTTGTTGGCTCTCTTACAAGGTGATTTTAGGGCAAGGCTACTACGATTGAACAGATTGGGTGGTAGTGATGAAGTTTAGGCAGGTAATTGCTTAAGTTTTTGTGATGATGATGGTGACGGACGTGCGACAATGGTTGGTGGTGGTTTTGTTCTAGAAGTTTGGATGTGAAAAAGAAGGGAAAAAAAAACGTGCAAACTGAGTGTTGGTGGTTGTGAAGAGTTGTGGCTTCGTCGTAGAGAGGTTGTCTTGTGAGGCAGTTACTTGTCCCTTGCGAGATAGCGGTTTCGTGTGACAGAGATTGAGGGAAGGAGAAAGCAACTATGTGAAGGAATGTTTTTTTTGGCAACTTGTGTTTTGGTTATTTTGAATATGTAAAAATTTTCGAGTGATCACGTATTATTACTACTGTATTCCTCTACTATAAGAAATAGTTGATTAATAAATTTTGGCAGAAATTACTATTGAACATATAATTACTCTCTTTTTATCAAAAAAAAAATGTGAAGGAAGGGTTTTTCGAAAATTAAGACTGCAACAACCCTAGCTTGGAGAATTTATATATTATATATATATATACATCCCTTGCCGTGAACCCTAGTGCGTGGAGACGTGCATGGCGTGGATTCTGATATTTGAATCTTACACGTTTAGATTTTTGGGCCCATGTGAGAGTATTTAAGCCCAAAACTTGGATAGTGTATAGAATTAACAAATGTCCGGGTTGTGTTGGTTAGAACAGTTCAAAAATCTCTTTGACTTGTCTGTAGCTTTTATCATAGGTCAAATTATACTAATGGACTCGACTCGAACTCTTAAAATATTACTTGTTCTATAAACTTTTCGAACAAATTCTCATTTAGTCCTTTAAACTTTTTTTTAACTTAATTATCAAGTCTAATAAAACTTATACTCTGTCAAAATAAATTTTGGGATTAGCAACCAACTCCAAATTATTCATTAATCCTTTTTATTTTTTGGTAGAACCTGGTATTAGTTTGGGATTGGTGTTAGGCCTGATCTTACATTCTCTCTCATTTCTTAAAATTTCATAAAATATATTAACTCAAAAGTCAAATTATTTCATTATTATTTACAGGCCATCTCATCTTATCTCATTATTTAAATAAAATTTTACTTGGTGACCACTTGATAGATCAACAATTCTTATGGTATGAGTACAATAAAATTATCCCAATGAAATGGATTTATTTGGATAACATTAATAAGTTTTCAACCATCCTTTTAACTATCAAAGAAAATCTTTAGCATCTTTTAATTTGCCTTTTTGTAGTTTTTTTTGTTTTTTTATAAGGAGTCATTGGGAATCGGTCCATATGATCCCCATTAAAAATAGCTCATCAATAAAACACAATAAAAAATACAATAAAAAAATAAAATTTAGAAAATACAAAAAAAAAACATAATAAAAAAATAAAATAAAATAAAAAATACAATAAAAAAATAAGATGATTTAAATGGATATTCGACTTCAACCTAGACTGCGTCGGCACTGTCGGCGGTGGGCAACACAGCCCACCCCATCGTGACTACTGACGTCCGGCAACCCCACCTCTGTAATGGCGATTCCCGGTGACCTTCAGTGTACCCTACATAGCCTTAGACCTGTTTCGGACCCATAGCGGGTTTAAGGCTGCATGGGATATACCGGAAGTCGTCAAAGATCGCCGTTACAGAGGTGGGGTTGCCGAACGCCGGCAGTTACGATGGGGTGGGCGGTGTAACCCACCACCGACGAAAATGTCAAAGTTCATTTTTCAAGAGGATCGAACAAACTGATTTCCAATATTTTTCTTTTTATATTATCAATTTATCTATCGTGTATATATAAATATAGAGAGACGCAAAGACCAGCCCATTTACGGAAAAACAGCCCACCAATAAACTGTTTACATGTAAGAGAATGGGAACCCCCATCCCCTTCACCACGTGGATTTTGAAGTTTGAACAAACCCATCATTCTCTCTTCATATAAACTTCACGCACACTAAAGGAGCTCTTTCCTTTGTCCCCATATATTTTCACCATTTGAGAAGCGATTTGATAGCCCCAATTCGTTTTGATTTGTTTTGGGAGGAAACAGAGAAGTAACATGAGAGAAACCCCATAGGATGGTGCCAAAACTGAGAAATAAACTCAGAGAAGCAATCAGATAGCGTCGAAATGATACTAGGTTGTTGAAACAAAGGAAAAAAAAAATCAAAGAATCACGAAACAGCACTTAAACTAGAAAGATGCACTGACCCAGATGTATTCTCATTTTTATGTATTATTTTAAAGTTCTTAATTTCTTTTAAATTTATAATATCATTAAAAAAAATATTTCTAGTCATTAAATAAGAAGTTATCAAGAATTCATATCGGAATATAGGTCCTAGCATTTTTTTAATAAATAAGATTACAATAGAATGCATAAGTCTCAACAATTATTTATTATTTTATATTTATTATTTTTTAAAGAAATTAATTATGTACGCAATCTGCGTGCGAATATAATTTCTCTCTCAATTAATACACGTTGGGCTCTTATCAACATAAACCAAATTATCTTTGATTTGACCAATCTCTCTCTCTTCGAGATGAGAGCCTTTCTTTCTACCAGTCCCCACACTTCAATTCCCTATCCAATCTCAACCACCGAAACCCACCTACCAGTTCAGTCGTATCTCATCTCGCTTTCATTCCTCTCACAGGTTGATAATCTCTGAGTCTGCCTTTTAGTTTCCTAAAATAGCTCCTCACCTTTTGCGCTAAACTTTCGTTTTGTCCTCTTAAACTCCCACCTTTCCGTTATTTACTCCCACAGTCTCACAATTTTGCAAATTAGCAAACACTTTGAGATTCCTTCCCTTTTACTTTCCAAAATATCAATAGATCCTCAAAACATAGATCTTCTAGTGTAAAAGACAAAAGCACTTATCTGAGACCATATTATTTTGGAAGCTTCCACAGAGTGACAGAAATTAGTACAAAGTTTGAAGATTAGGTCTTAATAAGTAAGCTCGTTGCCTCAAAAACTTTAAATAGGATCATTTTTCATTCCACTCATAGAGTTGCCTGGATTTTTTTCAAGAATTTAAAATTGAAGGCCTTTACTCTAATGCTTTCTTATTCAAGTTTTCTTTGAGGACTGAGAAAATGAGAGTTTTCAACAATCGTCTTTGAAATTTTTGTAGTTTTTATATGATCTTAAAAGAATGGCCTCCAAGACTCAGTCTTGAGAAAATAAATATGATATCTTCAACTTTCTGAGTACAAATTTGTGGGCTCCCACCAGATCGTATGACTGAAAATTCTGGAAGAGATATAGGAAGTGTTCTCGGTAATGTCTTGAAAATTGATCTAACCATCCTTTCTCAGATGGATTCATTTTCCCAAAACTCAATATTCACTCTGCAAAAATAAAGTTCAAATATGAGAGGTTTTCCCATTTTTGCTATGGTTGTGGCAAGTTAGGCCACATCCACCAAAATTGTTCTCTTAGGCCTGGTTTGTTTTCATATATGAGAAGAGATAAAAGGAGATAAGATTAAAAATTGAATCAAATATTATTACAATATATTTTTTTTAATATAATTTTTTTAAGATTTCAAAAAGTTATTTTGAGATTTGAAAAAGGTGAATTGTTTATTTTATTTTGTATGAAGATTTGGAAAAATAATAATGATAAGATGAAATGAGATTAAATGATTTGGAAAGCAAACCAGACCTTTACTTCAACTCTGAGGATGTTCTAAACTATGGACTAAATCTTAGAGCTGAGGCTTATGATAATAGGAAGAGTTCTCAGTTTGAGGTGTTATTAAAAGACCAATCTACAAATAACCTAGAACCCAATTTCTGTAAACTTCTTCCCTTAGTTCGGATCAATGAAATAAGTGGTCCAAGTGAAGTCTCTTCTCATGCAAATGCTCAAGTTGTAAAAGCACAAAAACAAGTATTTGAAAGTTGAGCATCTCAGACCAGGAATAGTAAAGATTGTAGCTACTCCGGATGGTTTTAGACATAAATACTATATTGTTCCCTTGTTTGAAAGTAGAAAGAACCCTAGTTTGCCACTTGTTGTTGAAGACACTATTCCATCTACATTATCTCATGTTGGCGAATCCTCTAATGCACCGTCCGATCTCTTGCTTGGGCGTAAACTTGGCAAAGATCAATCGAGCCATACTGGTCGACAGCTCGCTATTATTGTTGATAATCTCCCCATCGATCAGAGTTTGCAAACCCAATTTCATGTTTTTCCCCATCATACCAACACATCCTTCCTAGGCGTACACGTGTCTCTTGGACTTGCCGTAACACTTGATCAAAATTTGAAGCATAGCCAGTCGTTTAAGAGCTTATTTGAGGATAATTCGAAAGCCCATAGCTCTATAGACCGAATCCACTCAGCTTCCCCTATTCAAATGACCACCTCATCTTTCTTGGGCCTAGCAGATAACCCACTAGTGGTTACCAGAACCACAACTGATCTCTTGGACGTCTCACAATCTAAAGCTGGTCCACTTGGTATCTCAACAATCTCGCCATTTTCTTCTCCTCAGCGAGCCCTATTAATCCATTTAAAGAAGAAACAAATGTTGGGCCATCATCTTTCTTCAAGCATATAATTGACTAGTTCAAAGTAATAGCCAATCCTGTAGCTCAAACCTTCTCAAATCCACTCCTCAAACGCTGGGTAATCTAAGTGAGGCACCAAAGAAGAGAAAGAATCCCATGGAGGAGAGAGAGGTCCCATCTTAGCCACAGAAAAATGTTTTTGAAGTTCTAACATTGTTATTCAAGATGCAGGTTTACCAAACTCCATTAATGATGGTCCTTCATTACCACTTGTTGAAGAGAGATCAAAGAAGCAATTGAGGAGGAAGAAAGGAAAAGCAAAACTTGGAAGGACTTCAAAGAGGCTCTCGAAGAAGCTTCACTAAGCTACTCACCATTTTCAAGCAATCTATGCAACGGGTAATAAAGTTCAATCTCAGACAAATAATATTTTGCCTTTTAATCTAATGGCCGAGGTGACAGGGCATCTATTGTCACCCGATGAACCATAAGGCTGATAGTTTGGAATTGCCATGATCTTGCCTGATTATGCACAATCAGTTCTCTGAGGGCACTTATCAGGACTCATAATCCTGATGTTATCTTTCTGTTAGAAACTTTGTTGTCTTCTAAGGATACTACTATTGTTGTGAATAGATTATGTTTTAACTTTTTTGTACATGTCCCACCCTTGAAGAAATGGGGTGATCTTTTGTTCTTGTATCATCCTGGATTTGACTTTGATATTGTGCATATGTTTAGTAATATCATTCCTGTTTTAGTGTATTTGGCTTCTACTCACTTACCTTGGCTCATTTCCCTAGTCTATTGTCCTACCCAACCTAGCAATTTTTTTTTTAGGAGAATCTCACAAAAATCACTGAAGCTTATTGTGGCTCATCCATCACTATAAGTGATTTCAACTCCATCATTTCTCAGTTGGAAAAATTAAGGGGAATCTCTTTGCTCAATCTTCCACTCCTCATGATCTTCTTTACTTTATGAATATTATTGGTTATGTTGACCTTGGTTTTAATGGCCTTCGGTACACTTGGAGTAACAATAGACTTGGGCTTATTCTAATTCGTGAAATACTAGATAGGGGTTTGGCAAATGTTGCCTAGTTAAACCTCATTCCTCAAGCTATCATTAACATGCTTTCAAGAGTTGCCTCAGATCATGCTCCAATTCTTTTAAATACTTTAAAATCTTATTCCTTTTCTAAATCTTTCAAATTTGAGGAGTTCTAGATAAGAGATTTGTCTAGCATATAAATCATTCGTCAAACTTGGTCATCCTTTTTGAAAGATCCCCCACTTTCAATCTCTAAAAAAAGTTGAAAATAACAAAAAAAAAAAAAACTTAAAAGATTGGAACATTCGTACCTTCCAATCCAATTTGAAAATTCTCAATTCAGAGAGACTCATTCTCAAATCCTTTTGAAAATGATCTCCAAGAAAACATAAATGAACTCCTCGAAGAAAAATTGCTTTGGAAACATAAATCCCATCTTATGTGGCTTACTACTCTTGATCTCAATACAAAAATTTTCTATGCAACCAAGACCATCACGCATCGACGTAATACCATTGAGAGCCTAAAATTTGGGAATAACAACTGGACCTTGGATAATTCAATCATTATCTCAAAACTTCTCCATCATTTCCAAAACCTATATTTCACGTCCAATTCACCTCTGGCCAACCTTGATCATCTGTTCCCAAACAAAATTTCTGAAAGTGATAATGATTTTCTTTGTTCCATCCATTCTGTTGAAGAAATCATTTCTATTGTTTGCCACTTTTCACCCTTAAAAGCTCAAGGATTTGATGGGTTCACTGACCTCTTTTATAAAACTTATTGGGACATCATAAAAGGTGACCTCATTGCTGCGATGCAAAATTTCTTTGTTAGTGGGAAACTCCTTAGAAAACTTAACCACACAAATAATTTGGTTCTTGTACCAAAAATGATAATCCAAATTATGTCAATCAGTTCAGGCCTATATGCCTTTCAAGCGCGTGTTACAAAATTATTGCAAAAATCCTAGCCAACTGACTCAAAACGGTTCTCCCCCAAATAATCTTTCCGTACCAATCAAATTTTGTCCCTGGGAGACTTATTTAGGAGAACTCAATCTTGGTTTAGGAAATTTTTCATCATATGAAAAAGAGGAAAGGGAATATTTGCCATATGGCCATCAAGATCGTCATGGCTAAAACTTTTGCTTTTATGAAGTGATCCTTTATTTTCATGTCCTTCATTCAGGTAGGATTCAATTCTTGTTGGATCAACTGGATTAAAGAGTGTATTACCACAGTTTCTTACTCTATAATGGTTAATGACTCTCCACATGACTTATTTTAACCTACCAAATGACTTAGACAATGTGATCTCCTTTTACCCTTCCTCTTTATTTAAGAAAGTGAAGGCTCTCTCAACTCAATCTTAAGAAAAAACAGTGCATTCCATTCATGGTCTAAAAATCTCCCATAACTGCCCCACTATATCTCATATTCTTTTTGCTGATGATCTAGTCCTCTTTGGCAAGGTTTCAAGGTCAACAGCTCAAGGTTCTCTGATTGTCTCAATACTTATAACTCCTGATCCAATGAATCCATTAATAAAAGAAAATCCGTTGTTCACTTCAGCAATAATACTCCATCTTCTGTTAAACTGGAGATCAACTCTTTTTTCAACTTTAATATATCTCCCCCCTCCACTAAATACCTAGGTCTGCCAATCTCTAGATGGGAAGATTAAAAAAACTATTCCCAAAATCTTATTGAGAGAATTTAAAGTAAATTTCAAGGTTGGAAAGTCAAAATTCTATCACAAAGAGCTAGAATTGTTCTGAACAGATCTGTAGTTAGTACTATTCCTAGCTATGCCATGGCCACTATTTCTTTTCCAAAATCAATCACTCATCACCTTGATTCTATCTTTCAAAAGTTTTGGTGGCGGTTCTCTAACCCCTCTAAAAAGAAATATACCCCCATTTCCTAGGAGAAAAACTGTCATCTAAACTCCATGGAGGGTTTGGGCATTAAATAATTGTTATTTTTTTAATTCTATCCTTATCTCTAAATTCACGCAATCCTTCATTTAAGGTTCTAATAGTCTTTGGAAATATATCCTTTCAAATAAATACATCAAGAATGTATCTTTCCTTTCTATCTTCCCCAAACCTTCTAATTCTTGGTTTTGGAAATCCATCATAAAATGCAGAGATCTTCTTAGCTCTTGTTTCTGTTTCTAGATCAATAATGGAATCTCAATAAAAATTTGATAAGACCCTTGGCTCCCACTCTTCCAAGGTCCAACGTACAAGTCCCAACCAAACCCTCTTCTCATCCACCTAGACAATTCCTCCACCTTCTCTGAGCTTACGTTGGAAAAACTACGTAAATGAAACTCTTTGCTTCTCATAGTTTTATTATCCTAAAATACTGTCAGAGAGATCCAAAAGATCCCATTGGCAATCCATAACTTTCAAATGATCCCAAACAAAGTAAAACGGATGCACCATTCCTCTAGGAACTATTTTGTAAAGTTGGCTTATGTTGCTTTGGCCAATACTCATGGTTCAATTGCATCATCATCCAATTCCATCAAATGGAAAAAACTTTAGAAGTTAAAAATTCAAAATCGTCTGAAACTCTTTTTCTAAAAAATTTCCAATGATGCTCTTCCAACAAGGACTAATATCCAAAAATTTATACCATTGGAGAAATTCTCAAATTGTTACTCTCAAATTGTTTGGAGATATTCTACTTGGCCTCTTGATATAACAATATTTTCCAAACAACCTATTACTGCTTGGGTCAACATTATCATTTAATTCAGGGTCTATCCTTAAAATTCCTAATGAAGACCATCACAATTTCAAATTTTTGCCATCTTAGCCATGGATTTCATTTGGTCTCAATCTCAAAACTCCATCAATGTCAATGATGTTTTACTTCAAGACCTTCCGAATGCTCATAATCTTTTCTTTGATGTCACTGTCAAAGATCAGGGAAGCACCATTGCCTCTCTATGCAGAAACAACCAAAGAGTTACAATCTTTGCAAGGATAGATTTCATACTTAGTAACAACCCAACTGTAAGAAAGCTTCGACAGCACCGTTGGTCTTTCAGGAAGCTAAATAAAGAGAACTAGAGAATATCATCCTAGAAGACAACTCCAACATGGTAATACAAGTAATAAACAACTCCTCACAAAGCCGAGACAATATCATCACTCTAATTATGGAAGGCATTAAAAATCTTCTAACCACTTTCAAAGTCTAGAAAGGGAGAAAAATTTATCGATAAAAAAATTGATGCGCATATGATTTGATTCAAGGGTTAACGATAAAGTAAACTCTCGCCAATATTCTCCTAATCCAAATTTCTCATTCAATTTTATAATAAAAAGAATTCACCAAGAAATTAATTTTATTTTTTAAACTACACATGATACTTTGTTTTAAACTACACATGATACTTTGTATTTCTATTTTATTAATATATGTTGCTTGCTAAAAAAAATCAAAAACAAAAATACACATTGGGCGCGGGAGAGCAATCATGAGGAGCGTTCCATAAACTTTATACTTTACCAGACGGATACGCCACGCGTGCCATTCGAAGTGTGTCGTTCAGTGCTCATCAATTTCAACGGTTCCCTCGGTAATCAGCTCCAATCTCGGTACGACGATCGAATCTTCCACCAGATATTAGCCTAGTTCAAATCTCACATATTGGTAATGTCTAGATCTCCCTTATGGGCGTTGCAAATTGCATCCCTTCAATCTCACAATGCTTTTAATTAGGAGATAGGCTAACCATATTCCTTTTTTTTTTTTGTTTTTAAAAGGAACCATCTTAATTGTATATTTACTTTGTATTGAACTTGGGTTCGCTACAGTTCAGTCTTCGCCAGGTCAGTTCTTATCCATCACAGTTCTCTGCCTTTCTTGTGCTTGCTTCAGTTTCTGTGGATTACCCAACCGCTTGCTTTGATTTTTTGGAAACCAGTTCCTTATTTTGCTTCCATTACTGGGGAATCAGTATATAGCGGTATCTCTATCAATATATTTACATACATGTTGCCCTGCTTTGTTATGAAATTTTGTTGGACTCTCTCTCTCTCTCTCTCTCTCTCTCTCTCTCTCTCTCTCTCCTAACTAAATTCAGGTCCTGGATAGGTATTGGGATGAGAGGACTAAAGTTGATCTCCTTGTCAATTCTGTTGGTTCTTACGAACCTTCCAGAAGCGTGGTCACATGGAGATCAGCCTCTGTCGAAAATTGCTATTCATAAGACTATTTCTGCTCTTCATGAACGTGCTTATGTTAAAGCTTCTCCTGAAATCCTCGGAATGAAGGTACACTCCAACAGCGCCGTTTTTTTTTTGTCTTAGTATTTAAGCATTTGTGTTCAAACTGTTAGTGAATTTACACAATCATATAATAAAAGTTACAGCAAATATAACAATATAATAAGAATGACAACAAAATAAATCCAAACGATTCAATTGAACCAATGCAGCAACCCTCGATTTTGACTTGACTCTTCCAGATACAGCAGCTCAACCGATTGTCGTATGGTTTAAAACAATTTTTGCCCAAATAAATGAGTCCAAGGCGTATTTATTTTACTGTAAAGTGTTTTCTTTCGAACTCAACTTTTTTTCTCCCGTTAAAAGTGTACGATATAGACACTATATAAAGCCATTAAGACAGTGTACATTACCAACCCACTACATGCATGTGCACTATTACGTCCTAGATTCTAGAACACTATCTCAACAAACCAGCCAAGTCCAACGTGCTCCTGGATGTTAGAGATATCCCACAAACCAACCAATGGCTATGAGATCCCAAGTAGTGCTCCTAAATTCCAGAGATAATAATAAACTAAACGGCTATGACAATGTAGCGTTGATTCCCGTAGTGACTCAATAGCAACAAAAAGTGTATAATACTTCCAACAACGTACGAAATCAGAATAAAATAAATTTTGTATTAAAAAAATACCGACACAAACAAAAACCTGTTCTTATGCTTTTCAAGTTTTATAATTGTGGCGTTGATCTCCTCTGTAGATCATAGAGTGTGCCAGATAACCACTGAGGCAGGGATCAACCTCTAAAATAATGAAGAACATAGCTTTGTGCTTCTGACTGATCAAATTTTATTCACTTTTCTAGGGACAATCTACAGAATGGGTAGCGTTGGAATATGGCTCTCCAAACCCGTCAGTTGATGACTGGATAGGAGTATTCTCTCCTGCCAATTTCAGGTGATATATCATTGCATTTCAATGGACATTTGGGACGTTGCGACATCTTTATTGTTTCATGTGCGGCATGTGCCTGGAATTGAACCAAACGGCATTGATCTAAATGGAAGCCGTTTACTTCATTTTTAGTGCTTCCACCTGTCCCGAAGTAAATCCAAGAGTTTATCCCCCGCTTCTGTGTACTGCACCTATTAAGGTTGGTTCTGCACAGTGGGATAGCTTTTCTGAGTTAATTCTTAGCTGTGGTATTCTTTGTAATTGAAAAAGAGAAGAAAAGTAAACTGGGATTGTCTTACTTCTTTTGCAGTATCAGTATGCAAATTACTCCAGTCATAATTACATAGACACGGGGAAAGGATATTTGAAGCTTCAGCTGATTAACCAGAGATCAGACTTCTCTTTTGCATTATTTTCTGGTGGCTTGTCAAATGTATGCTCAAAAATGTCTTTTCCCTAACATCTGCATATTTATGCATAAATAACTTGTACCAAATTGTTGGGATCTAACAGTTCTTATGTGATGGATGCTTCTGATCTACCGCTGCATAGATACCTTTGGCATCTACCCTCTTGATAGTACTGTAGTAGCATCTAAATGTGCAAATGTCAGGAGCAGATTAATGCTTGGTGGACTACAATAGAAATCTAATAATACCTCGGTCTTGAATACTTATGTGGGAAAATTGAATAATTTTTTGTGACCCTGCCCTCCATTGACAGCCACCATTTTTCTCCTATCACTGGCATTTATGGCTTTCAGCAAGGCCTCTAACTATGTCCTTTTGGCTCTCCTCTCATGTGCTGTCATCTTCTTTTATATTCAATACATTTACTTTTAGTTGTTATTTTTATTTTAAACTTGATTAGCCTCGCTGCAATTGCTTATTTATTTTGTGTTGTTTTCACTAATAGCCCAAGCTAGTGGCAGTGTCGAACCATGTAGCTTTTGCAAATCCAAATGCACCAGTTTACCCACGCTTAGCACAAGGAAAACAATGGAATGAAGTAAGTACACCTTCTCCTTTCTTTTATGGTAAAGGAGTCCTCTTTTGCTCACTTTACTTTTCTTCTTTCCCTTCTGCTATATGATTGGATGTGATAGTTGTTGTAATGCTACCTTTGTAGTTACTGTTTTTACTTAGCGTTCTTACAACTTTCAAGGAGATAACTTGAAATAGTACTCAGATGACTGTGACATGGACAAGTGGATATGGGATCTATGAAGCAGAGCCTTTTGTTGAATGGGGTCGAAAAGGAGGTGACAGTGTGCATTCCCTAGCTGGGACGCTGACTTTTGATCGTAACAGCATGTGCGGTGTGTAACTATATTTCCTTCATACTTTGTTTTCTTTAAAACTATTTCTTAAAAAGAATGCTTTATGGTTCATTTTGCTATGAAAAATTGTCAAAAATTCCCATAATTGGGTTATGTCTCATTGGTAGATATTTTACTTTACCAATACATATTCACAGGTGCACCAGCAAGGACAGTGGGATGGCGTGATCCTGGATTTATACATACCAGTTTTCTGAAGGAGTTGTGGCCCAATGCTGTGTATGTTATATCTTTATCCTTGCATATGATGTTTTTTCTGGATGTTTTGCCTCTTAAAACATTGGGATTTTCAGGCCAAGTTTTACGCAGAGAGAAGGATCTTTGATGTAGACTTCTAGGCACATTCCATCCATAATATTCAGGTTTCCTTTGGCAGAATCTTACTTTCTGGCCAAAAATCAGGGAAACTTCAATTTATATATTTAAGTATGACTACAAAGTAGTGCAAGGCTGATATAAATAAAAGACCTGGTGGAATCATATAAGATATATTTTATTGTGCTGTCATTTTTCCCTCATATTTTTAGCGGTGCAATCATCCATAATGATTAGTTCACCATGAAGAAAAGTGAAAATCTGGTGTTAGAGTAATTGCTCTCTTAACTGTTTCTCTCCATTATGAAGTGGTCCAATACATTTGAAATTCTAAATATAGCTCTCTGAAAAGGAATAAGTTTGAAGTAATGATAGTTTCCAAGATAAGGTACTATTCACGGTTGGCTACTTTACTTTACTGGCAGTTAAACATTCAATATTCTTCTCATTGATTATTCAGGTATACTTACAAGCTGGGGCATAGATTATTCAATGGTACCTATATCTGGAGTGAACAATATCAGTTTAGAGCATCTCCTTATCCTGGTGAAAATTCTCTACAACGTGTAGTCATCTTTGGTGACATGGGGAAGGTTTGAGCTCATAGAAAATATAACATATCTCATGAAATCATACTATTCAGTCATGCTAAAATGACTTTCATATGTTTATGGTTGCGGCAATAATATATGTAAATATATTTTTTCTTTATAAGTAATAAGAAAATTGTATTGACCAGTAAATAGGCATAGCCCAAGTACTTTTTTTATATTTATAGATTATCAAAATTATCAAGAGCAAGTATAAGAAAATCAATCAACAAGAACACGCTATTATCTTGCTCAACTCTTTTTTATTATGCTGCGATAACTTTAAATCTACAGATATATGATCTTAAAGGAGTATAAGCAATTTTTTACTACCGAGTATGATGTGCAGCTTGTTTAAACTCTATCTTGATTTGCAACATTGCTATTTACCTTGCTTTATGCTCTAAAAGAGCATTTGATAAGATAATGATTTATATCGAATGAATTATGTGGTTTCTGGATATTTTGCTAAAATCTTTCACCTTGCAGGATGAAGCTGATGGTTCCAACGAATATAACAATTTCCAGCGTGGCTCTCTTAACACCACTCGAGAGCTTATTCAAGACATAAAGAATATCGATATAATTTTCCACATTGGAGATATATGTTATGCAAATGGGTACCTTTCACAGTGGGACCAATTTACTGCACAGGTTGAGCCGATTGCATCAACGGTGCCTTACATGATTGCAAGGTTAACCATGATCTCCTTGCATACAAGATTTCATCATATACTTGTCTTTTGCCTCATCTTATGTGCCAAATGTTAATTTCTCCTTGTAGTGGTAACCATGAGCGTGACTGGCCCGGGACTGGATCTTTCTATGGGAACATGGACTCTGGGGGAGAATGCGGCGTGTTGGCTGAGACTATGTTTTATGTACCGGCTGAGAATAGGGCTAAGTTCTGGTAATTGGTTCAAATTTGTTGAGCTTTTCATTGCAATTATTTGCATTCTAAGCTTTTTGTAATTGGTTCTGATAGTTGCTGAGGATCATTATACTCACACCTTTGACCTCAATAATTTTTTAATTGAGCAAATCCAAACTTGTTTAATCATATAATAAATTAGTCGTTTAATCATATAATAAGTTAGTCATTGAATCATAAGTATAAGGGAAAATTTCCCAGCATAGTTGTAAGTTTCTGAAAAGCTCCTGTTACCTGCAGAAGAAAACACATGCTTTCCCTATCAAATTCATTTTTCAGAAGTTTTTCAAATAATCACATATATTCTTGCCATAGTTGCAGATTTGTCTTCCTTGACAATAAAAACCAGCCCCCAGATAGGTCCTTGAAGATATTTTCTACGTTCACGGGAAACTGACCCAAGGGAGAGAAAAAGAGTGGTCTTGATGTACCTTATTGGAAATCCTTTAGTCTGGGAACTTGGCTAACATACACATATATATATATATTATGCTAACAAGGGCAACACCTCTCTTGTGGCATAAAAAAGGTTATTGAACAGAGGTCCTGCACAGCCACTCTGGAACAGAAACAGGAGCAATGTATAATGGATCATTACTAACAAGGGTTCCTGCATTCAAATGAAGCACCCTGCCAGATAAACAGGCTCTGATATTGAGTCAAAGATAGTTTTAGCAAGAGTTATAGCAATATAGGATGTGAGAGGGAAGAAAGAGAAATTAGGGCTTGAAATGAGATCGCCGATTGATCATCATTCATCTCTCATTGTCTTTATAGACATAAAGTTTTAAAATTAAAACTACAACAATTCTGCCATAGTTTGCCCACAATACCTTTTGTAATTGGACTTGCTTCTATATGTTAGAACTGGCTTGAACAACCTTTTTTTTTTTTTTTTTCAGGTACTCCACTGATTATGGCATGTTCCGGTTCTGCATTGCTGACACAGAACATGACTGGCGGGAAGGCACAGAGCAATACAAGTTCATTGAGCACTGCTTGGCATCTGTTGACAGACAAAAGCAACCGTGGCTAATATTTCTTGCACATCGAGTACTTGGTTATTCATCATGTATCACTTATGCAGAAGAAGGATCATTTGAGGAACCGATGGGGAGGGAGAGCCTTCAAACTCTCTGGCAGAAATACAAGGTGGACATTGCTGTGTATGGCCATGTGCACAGTTACGAAAGGACATGTCCCATATACCAGGTCTTTTTTCTAATTACATGTACAGTTATGAAAATTCAATTTTGGACTGTTTTGAAAGTAGCCTGCCAATATTGAAGACATATTTTTGACTTTGAGATGTCAAACAAGTTATTCTTCTATAGGATATAGGAATTATCTGATAACAAAAGTGTCAACAACAATAGTAAACAATTAAAATCATGGCAGTCACTTCTACTAGAATTACTTGGACAGAAAATGCATATTTGGTTTTTAGCTGGTTATTTTTGTGCAAATCTCCCACAGCTATAGCTCATTGGTGTGCAATTTGTCAAAGATCCCTTTTCCAAATAACATGAGATGTGCTTTTTGTGAAATATTTGTTGGCTACTAGCAATTGTATTCTAGACTGTTGATATTGTTGCCATTCTCTGCAGAATATTTGCACTAATGAAGAGAAACACTACTATAAGGGCACCTTGAATGGAACAATACACGTAGTTGCTGGTGGTGGAGGAGCAAGCCTTTCACCATTTACCACGTTACAAACCAAATGGAGTTTATATAGAGATTATGATTATGGATTCATAAAACTTACAGCATTTGACCATTCAAATCTCTTATTTGAGTACAAGAAGAGCAGGAATGGAAAAGTTTATGACTCTTTTAGAATAACCAGGGATTACAGGGACATCTTGGCCTGTACTGTGGATAGTTGCCCTAGCATGACCCTAGCATCTTGAAGACTATAATTCATGTAATGGCTTCACATTGATTAACATGTATCACAATAAGATGTGACCAATGTTTCTTCGGATTCCAAGAAACTATTGTAAGAGTTATTTAGCAATTTCTGCTTTTCATCATTTTGGTTTAAAAGAAAAAATAACTTTTTCATCTATTATAATAGTGGTGGTGTTTGCATAAATTTTCTGTAATAAAAAAAAAAAACAAATGCTAGAAATTTTTGAGAGTCTCATTAAATTTGAGCATATTCTGAATTGACTTCGTTTATGCATTAGGTAGTAGAATATAACAATAAATTTAAGCGTAGTTTGAATCTATATTTATGTTTTTTTACAGAAATAAATAGAACCTAATAATGATCGATGAAATGAATGATCAAAAATAGGAAGCACTGAAATTTTGTATTTGTATTTGCAATTTTTTTTTTAGAATATTGAAAAGCTTTTGAGAGAGGGAGAAGAGAGTGTCAACTATATAAAAAAAATAAAAAAATAAAAAAATAAGAAAAGAGTGTTAACTCGTGTGTCTCTTCAAGCTTCTAGACGAATCTCTTATCCATAATACCAGATATAGTTATAAGTTGTGTAAATGTTCAATTTTTTTTTTTAAAAATAAAATCTATTATTAAAAAATTAATTTTTTATGTAATATTTGCCCACTTTAAAATTGTAACTATTATTTTTTTTAATATGAGTCGTGCTAGAAGTGCATGACGTTGTATGTGATTTGATAACAGTATTCATATTGAACACTCACCCTAGCATTACTCTTTCATTACTATTGACAGCAACTGGACAAAACAAAAATCAACTTAACGGTCATGATATTGATAATACACATTGTGTTTATTCTGTGCAACATGACGACAGAGTCCCCAGGCATGCAAAGTTTCTTCTTCTTTGCACGTTGGAGGGTCAATTCTATGCTTTCCTCGATCAACTCTTTAGGCAATCTCTTGCAAATGTCGAGCTCAAAACAAGAAACAAACCCCTATAAACAAAGCTATGCTTTGCAGGTGCCACATCACTAAAAGACCAGTCGAAAGAACTTGTTGTTACCACTAGAACCACCATAGACAGAATAGGCATGCACGGCCTGTACTTGGCCACGAGCTTTGGTGTGCTTCAACTTTTGGTTAGGACCAAAATCAAGACTACTTTGATGCTATGGGCGGTGCTCACCACTGAGAAAACTAGGCTTTCTAATGGGGTCATAGGCATCGGTGCAGTTTCCATTATTTTCTTAAAAAGTTGTCCATAATCTATAAAACTCTCTGCCTTTGTTTAGATTCTCGACACGATTTAAACACAATTTTAGGGTATGCTCCACAACAGTTTGTCCGTAAGCATCACGCAGTTAGTGCCATCAAGAGCTGCATTAGCAACATCTGTGGCTTCAACTTAGGTTGGCCGGTGAGACTGGTCATGGATTCCAACATCTGGGTAGTAATCACCACTAGTTTAGCTTGCATATTGAGTTTCATTATCATTCATTTCTGAGCTAAGAATATCTCTTCAATTGGAATTCTCATTCCTAGATCACTTCGCGCAACTATAAATGCATCTGAGTTGGTTAAAATATCTTCAAAATTAGAAGCTCCTCGATTCTCAACCTACCAAAACACAAGAAAACAATCCATTTATTATAATGTTACCTTTTGGTAAAACTAGTGCTATAGTCAATATATATGATCTTGGAGTTAGAAGAGAATTCCTAATTCAAACTTGTCTCTTTTGAGTTTTGACAAAAAAGAAATTCATAGATCACATCGACATACCTTTGACATGAGAATGATGTTATTTGCATGTTGAGGCATACCTTAAAATTGTTGTTCAAACCATGGCGAGAATCTACATAAAAGTAGAGAATTTTATAAATATGGACAACTTTTTAAGAAAATAATAGAAACTACACCGATGGCTTTGAACCCATTAGAAAGCGTAGCTTCCTAATGGGTCCTAACCAAAGCTAGAAGCACATCAAAGTTGGTGACTAAGTACAAGTCGAGCATGCCCATTATGTTTGTGGATGTTCCAAAGATAACAGAAGATTATTTTATATATTTTATATCAATCCCGCTATAGGGAAGAGACTTTGTGTAGGAGAGCTGTGCAAAGATGCCATGTCAACATGCATCAAAAAAATAAAAAAATAAATGAAAGATAGAAAAAGCATATGGAAAAAAGGTAAAAAAGAAAGCATGAGGGAAACTGCAATTCTCCATTGCAACACTATAATCCATCGCATCTAGCATTTTTTTGCCCCAACATTTCGGAGAGAACCTCCACCTCGCCAGTCATTTGCATCAACATTATCTCTGGCATATCCAAACATGTGACCTTGGTCACCAGCACCAATCTCTTTAGGCTGCTTGGTGAGATGGCCATGGATACCTTGGGCAATATCATAGAGCTTATTGGGATGCTTGTCATTTACAAACGTAAGAGGTGAATAGGAAGGTATCCATTATTCCAAGGAAGCAAAGGAAATAGCACATGCGGACATACTCAATTATTATTTCTGAAGTACAATTCTTGACAATTTCTTTTTCAATATAAACTAGCAAATGATATATAAGAAACTCATCTTCCATTCGAGTATGTAATTTAGTTTTTACAAATTTCATAATAGAAAATATTTGCTCGGTAGTAGTAGTAGAAACATGAAAGATTAAGACTAGACAAATTAACTTATTAATCAAATAATAAATTTTTGAATTTTTTGAAATTGCTAGTCCTCTGCATAACTCAAATCATGTAGACATATATTGAAAATCTAAATGCATCAACACATCAATGTCATAAATATTACAATTGAATTTTCAAAAGGAAATTTTCTTACTCAGTAAAGTCCTGTGGATAAAACTTTTCAACCAATTTGCATATATTATGAATATTAAATGATTTGTATGCATCTTTAAGATTTAACGTAGCACTAAGAACGAGAGGATTCATTGCTTGGTCATTAAATTTATTGTTCAATTTTTGCAATTAGAAGTCTATTGTAGAAGTAAATATATCAATCCTATAATGATGCTTCATTGTTGTGATCCTTTCAACTTGATGACGAGATTTTTCTCGAATATATTGGTCATTCATATTAGGAATATCAATCTGATGTTTTTCACAAAATGATTTAACATTAGTAAGCAAAGACTCCCACCCATTATCTCTCAGCTTTTGAATGATTATTTTCATGGTTGAAAATAAACTCATGACATTCACAATATCTTAAAAATTTTGTTGCAAAGATTGGCAAAGCGTATTAGTGATTCTCATAATTTTTTCATCATATGTAATATCAAGATAATTTCAAAAGATGTTAATACCATGTAAGCTGCTTCAGCATCACCACTTTGATTTGCTAACTGTGCAAGTAGTACCAAACATCCTCATCAAGTTACAAACAGATTGAAAATGAGATCTCCATTTAGTATATTTAGCACGTTGTAATGTATCAATTTGATTTGCTTATTTTTCAGTCTCAATTTCATTAGAAGTCATCAAACTTTCAATTTCAACAGTTTAAGCAGATTGTAATTTATCATTACGTTTATAAGAACTAACAACAATATTAATAATGGATGTCAAATAGAAAAAGAACTGGTGAACATGTATGGCTTCTCTAGAGGCTGCAACCAAAGTTAATTGTAGTTTATGAGCCCAACAATACGCATAATATGCATAGGGACAATTTTTAAGAAATAAAGATTGTAATCCATTCCATTCATCATGCATGTTATTTCCTCTGTCATATTTTTGGCTTTGAATATTCTCAATTTGAAGGTCGTAACGAGAAAGAAGAGCACATATTTCATTTTTTAAAATTAGTGCCATAGTGTATTTGACATGCACAATATGAAAAATTACTTTGTATTAAAACTATCTTTAACAACAAATTTTAAATTTATAGTCATTTGTTATTTTTTAGACTCATCTTGAGCTTCATCAAGAAGAATAAAAAATTTGGCATCTCAGATTTTTATGCGAATCGCATTTCGTACTTTATTTACAAATATATACAAAATTTTCTTCTAAATTTTGGGTGATGTATATTTGGCACTCTGTGAATCAATTTTCATGACAACTCCATTAACTTGATCATTATAACTTGCTAGCAATTTTATCAATTCAATGAAGTTGCCTTGATTTCTTGAGCCAAAGTTTTAATCATGACCTCTAAACACATAAGCTTGGAACATCAATCATCAAACACTATCTATTGAAGTTTTGAGTTGTAACTGATTATTCGTCATCTCTTGTGATACTTGTTTTCAACTAACTCATCAATATGTCTTAAATGATTTATTAGATTCTCACAATATTTTACAGCATTTTTATGATGCGAATTTTGATATTTCCCCACATGTCCTATTAAAAGACAACTCATTCTATAATTTACTTTTTTTCAATTGTCAAAACCTTTATTGGTAAATGCATCTAATCCCAGATGGTTTGTTAATTTCTTAGCAAAAATGTAGTATGGACAATAAAATACAACATTTTTCGAAGGTGAATACTCCAACCATGAATATCAACACATGAATAGTAATTCTGAGATAATCCAACATTTAATCCCACATCTAATCCCACATGAATAGTAATACAACATCTAATCCCACATGAATACTCCAACATTTTATTGGTATATTTTGCACTACCCTGGCAAAATATAGGGATAATACAAAGTGAAGCAGTAGTATGAGATAATCAATAGTAATTCTGATACTCTTAGACAAAAATCTTTCCTTGAACTAAAATGAAAGTATACTAGTTAGTAGTCTGAGATATAATTTTGCAATTCAAAGATTGAGAAGAATGATTCTTGACAAAAGTTTGAAGAGCGTAAAGATAAAAGGTACTTACTTCCCAAGCAACCCAATAATAAAGTTTAGAAAATCTTACATGCAAGAGGTGGAGCAAGTATATCCCGGAGTTGGGCTTATAATAAGGGAAACCAACAAAATAATACTATTTTGAACACAATAAATTGATATAAAGAATAAGGAACCATCGAAACCGTCAATTTCAATTGTAAAGAAATCACAAACTTAGAACAAAGAAATATAACATGATTGGGCGTTAAAGCCTTAATTTTTCGCTCCTTTTTCTATAATTAAAAACATTAACTAGTTAAAAAAAAACTTGCATACATTTACTCAAACCAAAATTGCATCATTTCACCAAAAAGAATCAACAAATTCACAGTTTACTCCTTTGGTACAAGATATGCGAAGTTAATATTGATAAGAACCTTATAAAAGCGACTTAGTTAGGAACTTAGCATAAATCCCATTAGTACTTATAAAAACCAAGCATTTAAAACTCAATAACTAAAAACTCCAGACTAAAAGAAAAAGACTCATGAGTTCGATCATCCTGCCTCACTCCAAATTGAAAGAAAGAACCATGAAACATCTGGAGTTTGTGTACAAAATAGCCCACATATAACCCTTCTAGAGTACCTCCAGACTTTAAAAGAAATAAGACTCATGGAGGAGGGAGATGGTGTGGGTTGTGACACGGAGGAGAAAGAAGAGGGAGATGGCGGTGTGTTGTGATCGTGCGACAATTACGATGAATAATACGAAATTAATCAAATAAGAAAATAAGAGAAAATTCACACAAAGATTTACGTGGTTCGGCGGTGTGCCTATATCGATGGAGTGAGTAACGAAAGTTTCACTATTATCAAAAATAGGGTTACATCATATATATTTATACAAACCCTAGGTGTATGGATGTATGTAACTGAACTCTATCTTACTAGACACCCAACTCCTTGACCAACCCTGTAAGCCACAAAACTTCCTTGGCAGCCTCAGCCACTACCATATACTCTGACTCAGTAGTAGATAGTGTCATCAGAGATTGCATCATGGATCTCTAACAAATAGACCCTCCCACAAGAGCGAATACATATCTTGTGGTAGACTTCTTGTTATCCAAGTCCCCTGCATAGTCTGTATCTACGTATCCCACAATTAAAAGATCACTCTGCTGTCTGTTGAACATGATGTCATAGTTTGTAGTACCCTTAAAGTATCTGAAAATCTACTTGACTGCATCCTAATATTGTTGACTCAGATTTGATAGAAATTTCCTCACCACATTAATAGCTTGTGCCAAATTTGGTCTTGTACAAACCATAACATGTATCAAACACCCAATTGCACTGCCATATGGGACCTTTGACATGTCTTGAATCTCATAATCTGTCTTTGGGTATTGGGCGGTAGTCAATCTGAAGTGATGTGCCAACGGTGTGTTCATTGATTTCATTACCCATGTTGAACCTGTCCAATCTCTTTTTAACATATCCACGCTGAGATAGCCATAATCTCTTGGAAACTCTATCCCTACAAATGTTCATCCCAAGAATTTTCTTGGCTGCACACAAATCTTTTATGTCAAATTCTTTGTTTAACTAAATCTTCAACTTGTTTACCTCACTCATACTCTTTGCAGTAATCAATATATCATCTACATAAAGTAACAAAAAAATAAACGAATCATCATCAAGACTTTTTACATAAACACAACAATCATATTCACATTGCTTGTAGCCAATTTGGATAATGTAGGGGTCAAATCGTTTGTACCATTGCCTTGGAGACTACTTCAACCTATAAAGTGTTTTTTCAATTTACAGATAAAGTGTTCCTATCTAGAATGACTAAACCCCTCTGGCTGTGCCATATAAACCTACTTTTACAAGCTCCCATGAAGAAAAGCTATCTTTACATTCATTTGCTTCAGTTGCATGAATGTCCAAAGCCAACACTGACTTGATTGAAGTGTGCCTGACCACAAGAGAAAAGATCTCATCATAGTCAACCCATTTCTTCTATGAATAACCCTTTGCTACTAGGCAAGTCTTAAATTTTCCTCCCTCTTTTTCTGATACTGCTTTTTTCTTTTTATGCACCCGTTTACATCATATTGCTCTCTTCCCCTCTAGAAGCTCCACCAAATCCCATGTCTAGTTCTTATGCAGAGACTCTATCTTTTCCACCATAGCAATTAGCACACACCCACCTACTTTTCTCTTGGTAGTATACTGCCTCCTGAAAAGTAGTAGGATCTTTACTACTAGTAATAGGTGCATAAGAAACTAAATCCTTAAAATCATACTTGGTAGGTGATCTGATAGTGCGTTTGAGTCTGTTTTTGGCTATACTGTGATGCTCTTAACTCTCTGAGCTAGAACCCTCTAAATCCTATGTATTTTCATCTCTATCATGGGTCTATAACTCCACTTGCACCATATACTCATTGTTGCTGTAGTTTTCTGGCACCTGTTTATCTTCTCCTTGAGCATGCTATAACATGGTTTTCTCATCAAAAACCACATCTCTACTAATCACCACCTTGTTTGCCTTCAGACCCCACAACTTAAAGCCTTTTACCATATTCTGATAACCCAAAAAGATACACTATATAGACTTTATATCAAGTTTCGATCTGTCCTCAATAGAAACATGCATGTAGGTTGGATATCCAAACACTCTCAAGCTGGAGTAGTCTACCGCACTGCCTGTCCACACCTCCTCTAATACTTTCCCATCTACTACTGCCTTCGGTGATCTGTTAATTAAGAAACATGTCATATTCACTATCTCTGGTCAGAAGTTCTTTACAAACCCTGCATTCAACTTAAGACACTGAGCTCTCTTTATTGTTCTGTTAATCCTTTTTGGTACACCATTTACTGTGGTGTCTTGCAAACTGAAGTGTCTCTTAATCTATGCTGCTCACCCAACTCCTGCAACTTTGAGTCTATGTACTCAATACCATTATCCGACTTGAGGCATTTAATCTTCCTCTCCATCTATTTCTCTACTTTAGATTTTCACAACTTAAACTTGGCAAACGTTTCTGACTTGTGCCATATGAAGTACTCCTAAACCTTTTGCGAGTAGTCATCAATAAAACTCACGAAATACATATGTCCTCCCTATAATGCTACACTGACTGATCCCCAAAGATCTATATGAACATCATCAAGAATCCCGTCTTGTGTGTGGCTGTCTTAAATTGCACCTTATTCTATTTTCTAATAATACAATACTTGAAGAAATAGAGATTGTATGTCTTGACACCCTTCAATAGATTTCTTTTATGAAGTTTCATCATCTCAATGTTCATCCATATGACCCAATTGCATATAACACAAGATTGTATTATTTGACTAAGTCTCTGCAGCAGCAATTCCATCTACAATTGTGGTACCTAACAGTGTATAAATATTTCTTGTTAGTTTTTATCCCTTCATCATTGTCAAAACACCTTTACTCACTTTTATTACTCCACTTACAGACTTGTAACTATAACCATTACAATCCAAAGTGCCTAATGAAATCAGATTCTTCCTTAAATTTGGTACATGTCTCACATCACACAACACTCTAACCACACCATCAAACATTTTAATTAAGATATTCTTTATTCTAACAATTTTGTAGAATGCATCGTTACCCATTAGAACAAAACTAAAATTTACTACCCTATAGGTGTCAAACCAATCTTTCTTAGGTGTCATATGATAGGAGCATGCTGAATCCATAATCCACGAATCTGTCAGATGATCTGAACTAGATGAAACCGAAAGCGTATCCCATCACCACTCTCTAAATCTTCTTCTTCCACTACGTTTGCAGACTTTGATGGACCCTATTTGTTCTCTGCATTTTCTTTCCTTTTCTCTGGACCGTCGCTCGTCCACTCGCTCTGCCATATGCCACTTGCCGCTTTATATACATCAGATATGAGCCACATATTTCAACACGAGGGTTAGGGTTCAGTTCTTCATCATCTATCTCGCTAGTCGTCTTTCGTTCAAATTGAGGAGGGATATGGAGGAGGATGAAGATGGAGGAGAGAGAGGGAGGAAAGTATTTCAGTTTCTTACAACCTATAACGAGCAGATGATGCAGTTTAAGAAAACTCTTAAAACGTACCATATTATTTTTCACATAGACTCCCACCATTTGTTCATGCGCATTGTGTGCCAAGTATCCTACATCCAAAATTTTCCATTTTATATATACTAGTGGATACATACGACAACATGTATAGAAATAGGTAACTGATCTGGTCAATAGACATCACTTCTTAAAATCCTTTAGTCCAATTAAATTCATTAATAGATAGTCAACTATTTATTTTTTGTTATTTAGTTAAACGGGACTAGCCTAACCAGAAAAAGAAAAATCTTACTCAATATTGTATTTATTTTGATGGTTACCTTTTAAAGTAAAATGTATCTTGTATCAACTATCAAGCACCAATAATTCACTATAGTGAAAGAAAACTCTTTACCTTGGATGCATATAAGGTAGAGGGTACTCAGGGGTTGCTTGGATGCTTTTCTCAGAAGAAAATAAGGGTTGCTTGGAAATGGTCCTACCCTTAGCATTTTGTAGGAAGTGGCTCTCAAGATTGGATCTGCACAATTGCGCTTGGCAACCAAATACTTTCCCATTGTACAGGACAATGGTGAAATGAAAACTCAAATAATAAATCAATTATATATACAAAAACAAGTATATGTAAAGGTAAGATAGTGTTAGAAGAAAACAAATGAAAAACGTTCTTAAAGTGTGAAGGGCTAAAGAGAAAACAAGATGGTAAATACTTTCCCTACTAAAGAAAAAATCCGGTCAAAAGCTTTCAAATCTTTCTTTCCATTTGCTACCATTTCTCAGCAACCAAACAGACCATAACCATCATTTCATCAGTCCAACCTTCGAAGTTTCCCCACTCCCAAGATAAAGAAATTAAACATCAAAGAAGAAATTACGTTGCTTTTTACTTTCCCAAGTTTTCTTACAAACCAGACACAATGTAATTGGTTCATAGTGTGCAGATTACCATGTATGAACAACCGCAGGGAAAAATGATAGTGAGCACATATACCTTGGAGAGTCCAGCAGAAAGGAAACTCTTGGAATCGCAAAGCGGGTTCAAGTGCTTGAGTTATGGAAACCTGAGACTAACCGCCGATGGAAGTTCCACCAATACGTCGTTGATAGCTCCCGAAATCTGCATTCTTTAGGGTTCGAGGACTAAGGTTCTAAAACTCACCTAGAGAGAGAGAGGAGAAAAATTCAGATGGTCAGGGTTTTGGTGGTTAGAAGGCTTAGAACCAATGTTTATACCGTACCGATAGGCGTACCAATCAAAGTACTGAAAAAATATTTCGATACTAATATCGTTTCAGAATAATTTAACTGTACAATCTGATAAATCACATGAAACCACATTAATTTGTAAAATTTATTTTGTGAAATCTCTTTGTGGTCAAAGTATTTCTCATATATATATATATATATATATATACATATGTAAATAGTCTAATATGAATTAGAATAAAAAAAAATAGTAAGGAATGAAAAAAATGGTAAAATGCTGAAATTCGGTACGATCGAAATGCAAGTCAAAATATCGGTTGGTATGAAATAACTATGTGTTTTGTATTAGAAAACTGGCCGATATAGCACATTTTGGCCGTACCAGCTGGTACAATACGAAATTAAAAACTATACTTACGATATTTTTTACTCATTGCAAAGTTGCAAACTATCACAAATGTCATTCTCTTTTTTATTCTTCATTATTATTATTATGAATAGTATCATTATTTATATTAAATTTTATAAATCTAAATAGGTCATTATAAATACTTATTATCATAATTATTAAAATATATATATTAACTATATATAAAATAGAACATGAATATATAAAAGAGTTCACTTTACTAATAGATATTTAATGATCAATTTACAATATTAAAAATGTAATTCATATATATAAATAATTATTCAATTTAAAACCATATAAAATAGATACAATTAATATGAGATCCGATTGTGAACTAAATAACATACCCTACACAAAAAATATCAAAATTTGCAAGAAGTATGCTGCAATTGAGGAAATAAAGGCAAGTACGAATAGAAATGATATCAAGTAAAAGAATCCAGTATATATGGATAAAAAATTGTAAAAAACCTGGACATATCAAGTAAAATATCATGTTTTTTTTTTTAACTTCAAAATATTTCTAATCCTTTCTCATTATCGGTTAAACTATAGGCCAACAATAAAATTCTTAAAATATCCACAATAATTATGTTTCTCAAACATCAATAATTATAGCATGAATCCATAGAAGATCGACCCATAAAAACTTAGATGTAACCAACAATAGATTACACCCCCACATAGATATTATAATTTTTCTATTTCTTGGTATTGCTTTTACCTCTACTGGAGGCATCCCTTCCCAAACCCGCATGTGTTGCTTTATTCGCTGTCTTCTCTTGCAACGCCTTTATGTCCCTCTCACAACGTTGTTCAGAGGTCAAACCATCATCTTGGCCCTTGGCACCCTAGCTACCAGTGTGAGCTTGAGCCTGCACACGATCGCGCTATCTCTTGTTGTCGCGAGTCATGGCAGATCTGATCTGATTTGATCAAGACAAAACATAATTGAGAAATTGGA
Organism: Platycarya strobilacea; assembly: GCA_036898215.1. Classification (NCBI taxonomy): domain Eukaryota; kingdom Viridiplantae; phylum Streptophyta; class Magnoliopsida; order Fagales; family Juglandaceae; genus Platycarya; species Platycarya strobilacea. The sequence continues at coordinate 15,651,156 of CM072554.1, read as the reverse complement.
AGGTAAAGGTCAATGGGAGTGTTAGGAGATTGGATTATTCTTTGTGAATTCATCATACCTGTTCAACTTCAAGTTTGCACATCAAAAACTCGATACACGTAGAGAGATAAAGAGACGCTTTTATAGAAGAAGGTTTTTGAATAATTTAAATAAGAATTTTGGACTATGGAAAGAGAAAGCGGCAAAGAAAATTGGAATAAAATGATAATTACCCAGGCAAGTTTGTCGCGCCTTATAAACTTTAGTCATATATTCTTCTGCTTCCCATCAAAACCTTGTTGAGAGTTCTACGATTTCTTTTACCCAACTTCAACCATCTTTCTTTGTTTTGCTTCCCTCTATTTTATTTCTCTCCAGTCTTCATCCACAGGATTTGGTGACTTATCTCAAAAATATATGCAAGAGGTGGTCGAGTTATTAAATCAAATGCGTTTTTATACAAATACAACCCCTCAACCGCATCCTTGGAGCCTAGCAAGGTTAGAGATGTCAAGAACCGCCTCGTCCTCGCCATACCATTGTCACCATCTTTAACCAAAGAGAGCTTTGGAGGTTTTGAGATTTTAGCCTTTACGGGGTTGTCAAGGGATTTGGAGCCAATTTCGTTTCATTCAAAGAGCGACATTGGAGGAACTAATGCTATCAAAGGAATATTAATTTGAGTTTGGTGAAAGAGAAAAATTGCTAGCCAATCTGGCTGATGTTCTCAAATAAACAGCCCACCAATACCCATTTTCCATGTACACAAGAATTTACACTTTCCCTACGCCGCACTATATACAATTAAGTCTTCACTACTCTCCCCCCCCCCCCCCCCCCAACAAAAAAAAACCCAAACCTCGTAGAAAGAAACTCAAACCCTAGATCACTTTCGGCCCTGACCCCTACCGACAGTTCTCCCATCATAAAAACAACGTCGGTGCCAATGCGACGATGGGCTAAACTTGCGACGACGACATAACTAATGTTAGGGATCTCGGCCTAGTCCCTAAACACTAAGGTCCTCTAGACTCGCACCTCCTTGTGATGACTAAACACTTTTTGTCGATTTAGCTGGTATTAGCCTATTTTTGGTAAACTTGAGTTCCTAGGCTTATGGAGGTATGGTGTTTAATGATGATGATGGTGAGTTCGGGTGATCTAAGGGATGAATTTGGGTGTTGGATGCATTAGGAAATGGCTGGATGATGTACTTGGATGTTAGGGCCTTTTTGGATGATGTATATGGCTTGTAGGGTGAAGTGAGGCCAGGGTTTGGTGTAGGCTAATGGAAATCTCGAGATTGGTAAGTTAGGGCTAAGGTTTAGGTGTTTTGTATAAGGTAGAGGATGAAAAAAGGATAGTGGTTAAAATGGTTTAGGTCAATTTCAAAAATATAAGAATTTGGATAAGTTTGAATAAAGTTAAGATTCCTCACTTGTAGGAGTTCTAAGGGGAATATGGTTGGATAAGGATGAGGTGGCTAGAGTTCTATAGTAAGAAGGATATGATTGGTAGGAGTTTGAGTTGAAATAGGATTGGGTAAAGGATTCGAATTTTTAGGAAAGAGGAGTTGAACTTGGACTAGGACTAGGCTTAAGGTTAGGGTTTCCAAAAATGTAGGAAACCCTAAGGATGGCTAGGGAATTTCGACCAAGGATGTTTGGATGATGTGAAATACTTTCTAGGAATTTAATTGGATGGAAAAATAATGATATGAAATGGTGGAGGTTAATGTGTATTTGATGAGTGAGAAAGTGTGAGAATTCTAGCTAGGATGACAAAGAGAAGTTAAGGACTTTATTTTTGATGTTTTTGGAGATTTAAGAAATTATATAAGCATGCAAGAAAATATAAGAATGATTTAGAAAATATATGAATAATGAAAGACAATTATGGAATGGGAAATACTCATTAGATTGATAAACAATTCACTATCTATTCACTAATTGCAAGGTGATGAAAGAAGGATAAATGAAATCACACATACTCATAAATTGCAAGGTGATGATCCTCTCTAAGGGATTTATGAATTTCACCCTCAAAGCCTAAATGTAAAAGTACCACAAAAGATCTCTAAGCACAAAACCGTTCTTCTAGAAAATATGCAAAAATATTGTAAAATAAAGTATCTAATGTCTTATTTATAGGCAAACTAAACAACTTAAAAACCCCTAATGAGCCCTTTAAAAAGATAAACAATATGGGACTTTAATATGGGTTGGCCTTGTTGGTTGGCTAGCATGGCTCAGGTAAGGGGCCTAGGCATGGCTGGCATGATGTGGCTTGTTGGCATGGCCTGGCCCAGGCAAAGGGCCTGGGTGTTACTGTGTCGCTGGTCTGGAATGGCCCATGCATTAGCCTAGGTGTTGGGGGCAATCTACCTTGTGCACAACACACTACCTACGTTTTGGGCGCACAGCCTGCCTGTATGCATGTTGTCTGTGTGCATGAATGCAGGCTATGTGCGTGGGCTACGCGTGCAATATGCTATTGGGATTGTCTGCCTGGTGCACACTGAGCTACTCCTAGGGGCCTCTTGGGCTTGTCACTAATCTTGCTGGGCTGTAGGACATGTCGCTAACCTTGCTGGTTGTTAAGGCAAAGGCTATGGGGCGGTCAAGGGCTATCAGTGACAGTGTCAAGGCATATCCCGTGGGGTTGTCAGGCTTTGTCGAGGCATGGCTCGTAGGGCTGTCCGGGCTTCTTAGTGACAGTGTCGAGGTAAGACCTGTGGGGCTGTTTGGACTTGTCAGAGGCATGTCATGGCATGGGCCATGACAGGCCTGTAGAGTTGACATGGGCATGTCATGGCATGAGCCATATCATGCCTGTAGGGTTGTTCGGGGCATGTGGCATGCCTGTGGGGTTGTCCAGGGCGTGTCATGGCAAGGGTCATAGCATGCCTGCAGGGCTGTTCGGAGCGTGTCATGGTGTGGACCATGGGCGCGACTGATGTGTTGCAAGTGGCATACTTCTGGTGACCTTGGCTGGTCCATGGTATAGGTTATGGGCATGGTCATGGCTTGCTGCTGGTATGCGTATGGCCTGATGGTATTGTTGGTCGTGTTTGCTAGTCCATGGCAAGGGCCATGGGCATGGCAAAGTGCTGGCCATGACTTGTTGCTGGTGTGCACATGATCTGATGGTGTTGTTGGGCTGTGCATGGTCTGATGGTGTTGTTGGGCTGCACGTGGGCGCTTGGTTGCCTGATGGTGTTGCCTAGGTGTCGGGTTGTTGCATGGACATGCTGGTGCCAATGCTGGGTTTCTGAGGCACGGTGGTGGTGGTGCTCCTAGGTGTGTTGAGGCATGCTGGTGGTGTTGCTGGTGTGCTGTTGGGTGTGTTGATGGGCATGTTGCATGTTGGACAATCTTAGGCACACTAGGCTATGGCCTAGGCAAGCTGGGCTGTGGCCTAAGCATGCTGGGTTGCTGGCTTGCACGCTGGGGCTGCTAACCTTGTTGGCTAACAAGGCAAGGGCCATGGGCTTGGCAAGGCTTATTAGCAACCATGTCCTAGGGTTGTTAAGGCATGTCAGCAGCATTATCATGTGACTGTCAAGGCATGTCAGCGACAGTGTCATAGGGCTGTCAAGGCTTGTCAATGACAGTGTCTTAGGATTATCAAGGCTTGTTAGCGACAATGTCATGGGATCGCTAAGACATGTCAGCGACAATATAGTGGGGCTATTAGGGCATGTCAATGACAGTGTCATCCATGACAGTGTCAAGGGCTGTCAGGGTTGCCATGGCACTGTCAAGGCTGAGTCATGGCACAGTCAAGTGGGAAAAAATAAGTCATGTTCCAATTGACTTGCGCATTTCTTCTGGTTTCCTAGGGCATATTCGAGACCCTTAGGGAAGTCCTCTAAAGTTGTGCTTGCCCTTAAAAAGGGTCCAACTTTGACTGTCTATGCTTGTCTAGAACCTTGTCTATGGGTGATTTTTGTTTAGTCTTGTCACCTAAATTTGAGACGTTGTTGATCCATGAATCATTGAATGTAATTTCTTCTTTTTCTTCCTGGCTCTTTTAACTCTGTTTCATTGCGAGGTAAGTGAAAGAAGATGAAAATGAATGAGATATGGGTTATTTGCCGACTAAGGTGGTGCAAAATCTGTGTAGTCGATGGTGGTGTGAATTGAAAATGGTGAAAAGAGCTTGGAGAACAACGATTTCTACCTCTTGCATTTTAGATTTTTCACCATAAAGGAATGCCTAGAAATAGTTCCATCATAAATGAATAACCGAGTATTGATACTACTATTTTGTGGATTCTACTTCTTTGAGTTTTGGATTTTTGCTTCTTTGAGTTTTGAATTTTTCTTCTTTGTGTTTCAGATTTTTGGAGTTTTTCATTGAAAATGGGCATTCTTTGAGCTCTTCTGAGTTTCAGATTTTTCATCAAAGAGAGCTTGGAGAACACAATTTTTTTTATTTATTTATAAATTCTCCCTTATATATTTGGGCTATTAAGAGATGAGAATACTCTAAGATAACTAATTTCTGTCCAAATCCAGTTTCTGATTTTATACTTTGAAGTTGTTTTTCTGACCTGTTTGATTGTTGAGAAAGTGAAAAAAAATTAAACGACGGCAAAGAGAAAATCATAAATTGAAGTTAATTCCCCATATTTGAGTGTGATGGTTTTTTTTTTCCTGGATGTAGTTTCTCTTATTCTTTGTGTTCGTTTCTCATGAAAAAGAAAAAGATTTTTCCAGCAAACTGGTCGCGAACAGTCTTTCTCTTTTTGGGAGGATGATTCTGTGAAGCTGGAAGCTTGGAAGGGATAAAAATCAGAACAATCTCATGCTTGCGAGTCTATTGCGAGAGTAGTGAAATTTGCTTACATCTTGACATTTAATTGGTGGGCTATTTATCCTATAAAAGCGGTATGACGGCTTGACAATGTTTCCCTTTGTGAAAATTTGAAATTGAGTTGTTGGGATTTATGAAAAATGTAGGGGGCTTCAAGGCAAAGATCTATTTAGATGGTATCTTTAGAATGAAGAGCATTGAATTAAAGATTGACGTAAATGCAAATAAAAAGATTAGGAAAGATTGAAGGGGATAAAATGTTTAGAAGAAAAAGCCCTAGTAATAGATGAAACACGAAAGCAAAGGTCATAAATTCCATAATTGTATATGGTTCTAATGACACGTAAGCAATTGTATATATAATAATAGATAGTTTTTGATTTATGTGGAATAAGTATTTTTGTTTTTGTAATAAACTTAAAAGTATGTTGTGTTTTACGGAAAAGGCAAAAGCCAATTTTTAGTTTGTAAAGGATAAAGTTCACTACAGAGACACAGGGCTATGCGACAAAGACACACCAAGAGCAAGGAACCATGCGACAGAGGGAAGAAAGGCGTGTTGTAGTGTTGGAAGCCTGAATTATGGCAAAGAGAACGAGAGAGTGTGATGTGGGAGAGAGAGGGACATGAGAGGGAGAAACGATAAAGAGAGAATGGCTTAGGTGCAACAGTGAGTAGTCGGTGGGCAGCTTCTGTCGTTGGCAACAATTGGCTTTGTTCTAAGAGCACAAATAGGGGCATGTACGTGTGTGGTTGATGTGTGAAAGGATTAGGATTGTTGGTGTGGAAGTGTGGAAATGGATTGCTTTGTTTTTTAGTGTGAAAAACAGGGCTTGCAGTGTGATTGCAGGTGGTTGTTGGCTCTTTGACAAGGTGGGTTTTGGGCTAGGCTACTAAGGTGGTTGAGCAAACTAGGTGGCAGTAGTGGAGCTTAGGCAGGTAGTTGCTTGAGTTTTGGTGATGGTGATGGACGTGTGGCATTGGCTCGTGATGGCTTGTTCTAAAAGTTTGGATATGAAGAAGAGAAAAAAAATAAACGTGCAGACTGAGTGGTGGTGGACATGAAGATGTGTGGCTTCGTTGTAGAGAGGTCTTGTGAGGCCACAGTTGCGTGTGATGAAGACTGAGGGAAAGAAACAGCAGCTATGTGAAGGAAGGGTTTTATGGAAACTCAAAGTTGTTACAACCCTAGCTTGGAATATATATATATATACACACACATGCCCTACCGCGAACCCTAGTGGGTTGAGACATGCATGGCGTGGAAACGGCGTGCAGACATACATGGTGTGGATTCTAATATTTGATTCTTACGGCCTTGGGTTTTTGGGCCCATTTGAGAGTATCTAAGCCCATAACTTGGGTAGTGTATAGAATTAATAAATGGACTGGAGTAGGCTAGTTAGAACAGTTCAAAAATCTATTTGGCTTATCCGTAAAATCTATTTGGCTTATCTGTAATTTTTCTCATGGCTTGAATGTTATATCGATACTAATGGGCCTTGACTCAAACTCTTAAAATAATACAACATGTCCCATAAACTTTCCTTGCAAATCCATACTTGGTCCATTAAAAAATTTTAACCTAATTGTCGAGTCCAATAAAATTCATACTCTGCTAGAATAAACTTTTGGTGTGTAGCCTATTCCATATTTCTTATTAATCTCTTATGGACTTTTCATACAATTAATCTAATTATTTTTATAAAACCTGTGATTAGCTTGGGCTTGGTATTGGGCATGCATCTTACATTCTCTCTCTCTCTCTCTCTCTCTCTCTCTCTCTCTCTTTTATTTGCAAAACTCCATAAATTATATTAACTCAAATTATTTCACTATTATATACAGATCATCTTATTTCATTTCATCTCACTATCAAAATAAGGCTTTAATACGTGACTATTTCACATACAAATTCTCTTAGTATGTAGATTGACGCTTTTAAAATCTAATGATCAATACCATTACCACTTTATAGTCAACAACTTTTATAGTATGAGTAAAATAGATTATCTTAATGAAATGGCTTTATGTGGATAACATTAGTAAGTTTTCGAACATCCCTTTAACTATCAAAGAAAAGCTTTAACATCCTTGCCTTTTTTTTTCTGTATTATCAATTCATCTATCGTGTATATACAAATATAAATGAAGGAGAATATTGTTATTAGCTTGAACTATAAATCACTAGAAATACATGCTAAAGAGAATAATCTTAATCAACAAAAATACTTTATAATATAGAAATCATACATGCAGAAGTCATCTTAAAAATAATATTAAAATCCCACGAATAATATATTAGTGGCTAAATCTTCCTCTCCTTCTCCTCACAAAAGTATTAGCTATCAATGGGGCAAGCTAATGGACACACATAGAGAGGAGATGGGACCTAGCCATATATTTATAGAAGTCTTATGTGGAGTCCTCCCATTAAAAACTCCAAATCCCAACAGGTCTTAAAAAGAATAAGACCCTTGAATTTCTAAGCCTACATACAATAAACCACATTTATAATATAGGATAAAATCCTATTTAATTAAGGTGCAATAAACCCCATAATGATCACTTTAACTTAGTGGGTTTAACCAAAATACCATTATGAGCTATTTACATCTAACCCGTTTTTATAAAACACGCAATCAATAACAGCCCATAAATGAAATTATTCTAATATTCTCCGACTTGGGCGAATATTGATTGCTATAAAAACTTGTTTTAAAAAAGACTCTTGAGTTAGACTACATAGGTGGCCACAAAAAATAACTCAAATGATAGTACCTTAAAAAACATGATTCGGTCTAACAAGAATATCAACATTGAACATGGAAGTCGTTACACCCTTCAAACGATGTAAGACCATTCCACAGTTACAAATGCTAATATCCTCATCGATATGAATCCCCATCCTCCGACCAAATGTGGTAGTATGTAGTATGAACTTAGCACCAATGTGATCAAAAGTTGTGCTAATTCATATCAGTCCTTATAATGCTTCAAAAATGAAGCCACATGTCTTTTAAAAAAACTCATCTTATATCTTTATCCATAGTATCTCAAGATTTCAATAATATCATAATAAAAGACATAAGCCATATGCATGCTCAAAAAATGGTTTATGGATAGGGGAGATATATATTATTATTGAAAGAAGCTGTACCCTAATAACATATGGGTTGCCTACGTACCCCGTAAAGGGATCAAGCCAAAACGTAGTTCTTATTACATAAGTAACTCCCACTAATCAAAAACATCAAAAGTTTCCACAATACCCATATTAGCAATATGTGTTTTAAAAACTTTAGGAGCAAGTCCCTTAGTCAAAGGATCTGCAATTATCGCCTCTGTATATAGATGCTCTATCTTTATCTGTCCTTCTTTAACTCTGTCTTTGACCACCAAATACTTGATGTCAATGTACTTGGACCCACTAGAGCTTTTATTATTCTTTGAAAAGAACACTGCTGCACTATTATCATAATAAATAGTAATAGGCCTCGAGATGGAATCAACAACATTCAGTCCAGAAATAAAATTTCTTAACCAAACAGCTTGGATAGTAGCTCCATAACATGCTACAAATTCAACTTGCATAGTAAAAGACGCCACCAGAGTTTGCTTAACACTTTTCCAAGAAATAGCATCCCCAGCTAACATAAAAATATAACCAGAGGTTGATTTCAAATCATCTTGACATCCAGCAAAATCAAAATCTGAGTAGCCTACCTCCTCAAGGTGATTTGAACGCTGGAAAGTAAGCATATAACATTCAGTCTTTTTCAAATATCTCATAACTTTCTTAGCTGTTTTCCAATGTTCTTGCCCTGGATTTGACTGAAACCTACTAAGAACACTGACTGCATAGGCAATATTTGGTCTAGTGCAAACTTGAGCATACATCAAGCTCCCTACAGCACTAGCATATGGAATATTTTTCATAGATTCCTTTTCAAGCTCATTTCTAGGACATTGAGTTTTGTTAAACCTATCTCCTTTTATGATGGGTACATCACCGGGTGCACAGTTTTGCATTTCAAACCTCTGTAGTACACGCCGTATATAAGCTTTCTGAGAAAGTCCCAACAAACCACGAGCTCTATCACGACAAATTTCAATGCCAAGCACAAAAGAAGCTTCTCCAAGATCTTTCATTTCAAAATTAGCAGATAACATTTTCTTTGTTTCATGAAGTAATCTCAAGTTACTGCTAGCAAGCAAAATATTATCAACATATAGAATGAGAAAAATGAAATTCCTCCCACTGGTCTTTTGATATATGCACTGGTCAACTTTATTTTCAACAAAATTGAGAGAAATTACAATCTCATCAAACTTCAAATACCACTATCGAGATGCTTGCTTGAGGCCATATAAGGACTTATTTAACTTACATACCAAGTTTTCTTTTCCCTTCTCAATAAAACCTTCAGGTTGTCTCATATAAACCTATTCATAAAGATCCCCATCCAAAAATACTGTCTTGACATCCATCTGATGAAACTCCAAATCATAATGTGCCACAAGTGTCATGATAATTCTAAAAGAATCTTTTGATGAAACTGGTGAAAATGTTTCATTATAGTCAATGCCCTCTCGCTGAGTAAATCTTTTTGCAACTAATCTTGCCTTCTTTCGTTCAATATTCCCTTTTGAGTCCAGTTTACTTTTGAAAATCCACTTGTTGTCTATAGGCTTAGCATCAGGAGGAAGTTCAACAAGTTCCCAGACTTTATTCTTCTCCATAGAATTCATTTCATCTTCCATAGCACTTAACCATTTATCTGACTCAGGACATGTCAAGGCTTGCTTAAAAGTAACAGGATCAACTATATGCCCAATATTAAAATCACTTTCTGATAAATATACAATGTAATCAATAAACAATGTAGATCTTCTTTCCCTTTGCGATCTTCTCACTTGTGGCTCAGAAACTGACTCAATCACTGTTGGAAGTTCTTCTTATTGCCCAGATTCTTCACTAACAATTTCAACTGGCTGAGAAACAACTCATTCCTGTATAACAGGAACTGGAACAATAACTGGATCTGGTTCAATAAGAAGTTCTTTCAATATAGAACTGCAACTGTCACCAACATCATTCTCCAAAAATTTAGCAGTAATGGACTCAACAATTCTGGTACCACGATTAGGACAATATAACTTATATCCTATTGATCTATCAGGATACCCAACAAAATAACCAGGGGTTGATTTTGGGTCTAATTTCTTTTCAAGAGGATTATAAATCCTAATCTCAGCTGGACATCCCCAAACTCTGAAATGAGCTAAACTTGGCTTACGGCCTGTCCACAATTCAAAAGGAGTTTTTGAAACCGCTTTACTGGGAACCCTGTTTAAAATGTACATGGCAGTTTTCAAGACTTCACCCCATAGATATTCTGGTAAACTTGTTCTGCTCGTTATGCTTCTAATCATATCTTTCAAAGTCCGATTACGTCTTTCAGAAACACCATTCTGCTCGGGTGTCCCAGGCATAGTGTATTGAGGCACTATTCCACATCCTTGTAAAAATTTTGCAAAATCACCCATATTTTGACTAGATTCATTATATTTCCCCTAATATTCATCACCACGGTCAGATCTTACAATTTTAATACTTTTCTCACATTGTTTCTCTAATCTGTTTTGAATATCTTAAATTTCTCAAAAGCAAGAGATTTATCATTAATCAGATAGACATATCCATGTCGAGAGAAATCCTCAATAAAAGTTATGAAGTACTTATTTCCACATATGGTAGAAGGTAAAGGTTCACTGATATCAATATGTATTAAGTCCTAAATAATGTCACTCCTAGTAGAACCCTTCCTTATGGATTTAGTCAACTTTCCTCTTATACAGTCCACACAAGTGTTAAAATCTGAAAAATCTAGAGAGGGAAGTATTTTAGCTTTTATCAATCTCTCCATTCTATCCTTTGAAATGTGCCCTAATCTCTTGTGCCACAATATAGAAGATGATTCACAGATTAAAGATCTTTTCTTTGCTACATTGGTAACACAAGAGACTTCACCAAAAGAGTTCAAAGACATTCTATATAAACCATCACGTAAGAGACTATTTCCAACCAGACGAGAATCATAAAACAATTCAACTTTTCCATTACCAAACTTAAAAGAAAAACCAGAATCATCAAGTTTTGATATAGAAATCAAATTCCGTCTCATTGTCGGTACAAAAAATTGTGTTCTCCAAAATAAGAGAAAAACCAGAATCCAAAGTTAATTTTATTACTCCTATAAACTCGACCTTCGCATAAACTTCATTCCCAACACACAAGCTCACTTCATTCTCACTTGGCCTTATTTTGCTTACGAACCCCTACAACGAATTTACAATATGAATACTTGCACCTGAGTCTATCCACAAGAGTTTAAAGGTACATCAACCAAAGAAGACTCAAAACAAACTAAGGCCAAGGAGATACCTGTCGAGTTTTTCTTCTTCTTTTTCTCGAGCCATGCCTTTAACTTAAGACAATCCTTTTGCCAATGTCCTTTCTTTTCACAAAACTTGTACTGATCATTTTTCATTATAATTTATTTAAAACCACCAGAAGTTTGACCTCCAAACCTCTTATTGTGCTCATTTCGATGTAACTTATTATCTTTTTTAAACTTATGCTTATGATTATGAGAAGATCCCTTGTTTTGTTGTGGCTGAAAAGCCAACTGCACAGTTTCAACAGTCTCACGACGCGTCCTATATTCCTCTTGGGCACATACAACAATTAAATCATTTAAATCCCATTTATCCCGTTGAGCATTATAAGCAATCTTTAACTGATTAAACTGGCTAGGAAGGCTATTGAGAACATGATAAACCAGAAAAGGCTCTGCAATGGAAATTTTAAGGACTTCTAACTTAGAGGATATATGTATCATTTTCATAATGTATTCCCTAACTCCACTTAAACCATCATATTTCATACTCATTAGTCTATCCATCAAGTCTCCAGTTTCAGCTTTATCAGATTCAACAAACATTTGTCCTATGGCACCCAAAAAGTTTTTAGCATTATCATTGTCCGGAATAGCTCCCATAATGGAATCAGATATAGACCGTTTGATGATTTTTAAACAAAACCTATTAGCTTTTTCCCATTTTTGATACTCAACCACATATTTAGTAGTTCTTTTATCAGTAGGTTTTGAAGGTTGCTCTTCTAAGGCAAAATCCAAACCCAAAAGACCAAGTGCAATTTCTACATCTCTTTTCCATCTCACATAATTATTTCCAATCAAAGTTTCAATAGCAGATAGTTGACTTGAAATAGAGGAGGCACTCAAAACTGTGAAAACATGAAATAATACATATTATATAAATATCATCCAAACCTAAAAGCATGCAGTCAATGGATGATAACAAATCTATCTAATTAATATGAGCTATTAATTAGACAGCTCGAAAAAAAGCTCAAAACCATATGAACTTTATTACGATAAGAGCCTTGGTGTATCATTGTAAAGTCACATTTGGGCTGACTAAACAACATACTATAAGGTACTCTTAAAACATATTGATAAGAGCCTTGGTGCATCATTGTAAAGTCACCTTTGGGCTAACTAAACAACATGCTATAAGGTACTCTTATATCATGAAAACAAATTAATAAAATCACATCAGTTTTCGAAATACCATCACCTTTAGGCAGAAGGAAATTTCTAGACTAATGCAATCTCATTAACTACTTCTTACAATTTTCTAAAATATCACACACAATAAAACCTTTTGGCAAGATATTATGTGCAATAAATTAGATCTTTTTTTTTTTTTATAAAACAATGAGTGTACCACTTTGGCGGCTACCACCCACAAAAAATTTAAAAGATTTCTCTTAAAGAAAAACAAGGATAATCATAATGCCTATGAAAAATTCAATCACAAAATGATAATCATAAGCATTAACAAGACATAATCAAAATCAGAATTTAAATATGATTGATAGACAAAAATAATATAAACAGATCAAGCATATAGGACAGTAGATATGTCTAAAATTAAATATGAACTTGAAAAGCATATATTCACAACATAATGTTTATCAATGTTACAAAATTAACATGCATCCACATTCATACTTAGAGAGAGTACATATATGCACAGATCTTATAAGACATTGAGCATTCACCAAAAAATATATCATAATTTTCAGTACACTATAGCTCCTCGAAAAACGTACAAATAATACTCTAAATTATAAAATAGTGTCTTATGATGGTACAATTTTTTTTTAAAAAAATATATAAAAAAAAAAAGAAATAGGGCGAGTGAATGAATACTGGAAAAAGAAACAATCGAAAACCAATGTTTTTGGGTGTTCACGCTCCACTAGGTGCAAGTGGGCGTTGTCAAAACCGGAGAAGAATTCATCTTCTACCTCCAGTCGGGTCATAAACGGGTCGCGAGTCTGCGAAACGGGTTAAAGGGTTTTCAAATGGATTTTTCTCCATTTCTTGTAATTCTTGGATCAAAAATTAAAATTAATTTAGGGGAAAATAAAAGAAATACCCGAAAAACACATATATAGTGTTTTAAAATAATGGGTATGTATAAAAAATTACAAATCAAATTTAAACGGTATGACCATGGATGCGCACGGGTCGAGCTCCAGCGGTCACGCTGGTTTCCTAATCTTGCTCACAGGTTTGAAACCCAGCAGTCCAGTGGTCACCAAATGATTGACCGAAAAAGAAACAAATATGAAAATGATATCATTGGACTTTCGATTGAATATGAAAATGATTCTAAACATGAAAACGAAAATGAAGCAAATATTGAGAAGCTAATATTGATTCAACCGAATATGAAAATGAAGATTACGAGGAAGCAAATATTGATTCGGAACAAACGAAACGACAAAATAATAATATTTGATGAATAATACATACGAAAGATTCTAATCTTAGCATGATCGACTCTGATACCAAATGTAAATCACTAGAAATACATGCTAAAGAGAAGAATCTTAATCAACAAAAATATTTTATAATATAGAAATCATACCTGTGGAAGTCATCTTGAAAATAATATTAAAATCCCACGAATAATATATTAGTGGCCAAATCTTCATTTCCTTCTCCTCACAAAAGTATTAATTATCAATGGGGCAAACTAATGGACATACATAGAGAGGAGAGGGGACATAGCCATATATATATATAGAAGTCTTATGTGGAGTCCTCCCATTAAAAATTCTAAATCCCAATGGGTCTTAAAAAGAATAAGACCCTTGAACTTCTAAACCTACACCCAATAAACCACATTTATAATATAGGATAAAATCATATTTTATTAAGGTGCAATAAACCCCCATAATGATCACTTTAACTTAGTGAGTTTGACTAAAATACCATTATGAGCTATTTACATCTAACCTATTTTTATAAAACACGCAATCCATAACAGCCGACATTCACGTAACATAATTCATTGTTTATTATGTTAGAATTGTTAGATATATATTATCGAAAAAAAGTGATATTTATTGAATCCAACATGAAAAACCATAAGTATTATTAACAAAAGAGTAATATTAGATATAAATTCTAAATAGATAAGTTTTGCGTAGGTTCTTTGCGAAACTGAGTTCCAACTATAAAGGGATGAGTTTTTTTTATATACGTTTTAAGATACATTCAAATTTTTTTTTTTTTTTTTTTTTGTATAGAGACTTATACATAATTTCTCTATTTAAACTTATATAAATCATTTATTTGAGAGAGGACATAATATAATAACGAATATGGATGACACTACAATTTCCGAAAATTCTTACCCTCTCCATAAGCGTATTCTCTTTTTACAAAGCAACGTTTAAAATACGTTTGCTTAATTTATTTTAATTAATTTTTTTAATTGTTTGTTGTAGATTTTTTTTTATTGTTTGTTTAATTTATTTTTTTGGTTTAAAAAAATAATATGGTTTTTATAAATAAAATAGATTTCAATAAATAATTTAATATGTAGGGTAAATAATGTCAGTTCTAATAAATAATTGACGAGTAATAATAATTAAAAGTTAAGTAGAGGATAATAATTACATTCTTTAATAAATTGTTAGACAAAAACATTAGTTAAAATAGTAAAATAGTGTCATAGATAGCCATGAAATTTATAGTTTTAGCAAAATTGTTTGAGATAAGTTTAATATAAGTTTAACAAAAAGATTCATTCAAAACTATATGATTTCTTTGATAATTCTAGGATGATTATTTTCTATAAAAATCAATACATTCTTATCCTAAGTAGTCATTTTCATATCAAATAATTATTTAAAAATGCTATCTTATTATTATTATTATTTGCAATACAAAGTGGCCGATTTTATAGGAAAAACTTGATGTATAAACTTTGTCATGTGAAGTTTAATATATTATTTTAAATATCATTTTTTTTTAAATTAAGTATATACTAACGATTAATAAAATAGAAATATCTTAGCAACGAAATAAAAGTAAAATGATGAATTGATGTGAAGTAATAAATATAACTATTTAATGATTATTATAATTTTATTTATAAAATATTATTATTTTATTTCATATTTTATAATAAATTTAAATTAAAAAATAAATAATATTTTATTAAAATAATTCTATGAAAACTGTAATTTTGATTATGATTCCTCCTCACCCAACGCGAAATGTTTTTTTATTTTTATTTTTTTGGTATCAGATGAAACCACTACTTGATAATAGACTACTCTTTCATATCTGGCTGTGCTTGTGTCCCGCTTTTACTATAAATATAATTTAGTTGTTCGAGATCAAACTTAGATGAAAGAAATTAATTATTGATTGTCGTGATAGATAAATAAATAAACGCACATAATCATTCTGTTTTGACGTAAATAAATCACAATTGGCTCTTACCTTAAATTTATAAAACCATATGGATATATCTACATTTGTGGATTCCACCAAATCATTAAACTAATGACTGCCAATTGTTTACGTTTTGATCAACGACTCAAGTAGATTAGAGAAAAGCAAGAATTAAATGACTGCCAACTAATGACTCAATTATTTTAAAATTATAAAATATTGTTTAAAGAATTAAATTATTTAATCATATAATAAAAATAAAATTCTCATAAATGGAATTAAATTCTATAACATATAAATTAACAGGAACCCGATTATATATATATATATATATAATTACATGTATAAGAACTTGCATAAAAAATTTTGAAATAAAATGATGTTGTTTTGAGAGACCCGTGGTTAAGGCTGCAAACGATCCGATCAAAGACGAGTTCGAGTCGAATCGAGTCGAGCTGGACTCAAATAACTCGAGTTCGAGTTCGAGTCGAGCTGAGAGTTTGCTGAGTCGAATCAAATTCGAGCCGATCAAAGACGAGCTCGAGTCGAATCAAGTTATTTATCGATCTTTGTTTTTACTCTCTAACGAACGAGCCGAACTTAGTCGAGTAATTACTCGAGTTTCTTAATCTTTATAATATTTGACTCAATAATTTTTTTGTGAATTTAATACATTATTATTGTAAAAAAATAAAATACTACTTCTACATAAAGTAACAAAATATATTATTTATACAAAATATTAAAAATAATATATATAACACAAAAAATATATATAATAAAAGAATATATGTAAGAATATATTTAAGATTATATATATATATATAGAAATATTACGAGTATTGTTACGAGTTCAAAACGAGTCGAATCGAGTTTATACGAATCTTGTTCACGAACACAAACCGAGTTTATACGAGTTTAGCTCGTTTAATATTCGAACCAATATTAATGCTCACGAACAACTCATTTATTAAACGAATCGAGTTCGAATAGAGTTTATACGAGTTGAGTTCAAATTGTTCACGAGTAGCTCTGCTCATTTACAGCTCTACCCGTGGTTATTACCAAAAAATCCCAGTTTATTATGTTATTAATTTATTATATTATTAGTAAACATAGATATAGGTCCTATATCGTGTATTATTTTGCCTTGCACGTTACTTATAATAAAGTACCTGTTTGTGATTGCGATAAAAAATATTATTTTTAGTTTAAGGCTTATAATTTAAAGTTTAATATAATAAGTTTTATTATTAAAAAGTCATTTATTATTTAGAATCCATATGTTTAAATCACTTTTAGAGTTAGTTACGATGGTTTTTAAAAATATATAGTTATTTGCAGAAAAATCTGATTTAAAAGTTTCAATTTGGTGCTTATTAAAAAAGTTAATTTTTAACTTTTTTAACCAACTAAAACGTTTTTAATAAAGTTATCCAAAAATATCATTTTTCTTTAAAAGCATTTTTAACTGCTTAAAAGCACTTTTAAAATTTCAAAACGCAATCTTAAACATGCTCTAAGAAAATAAAATTCCCAAAACTTATGTACTCTCTTCGCCTTCCTCCCTCTCGCGTCCTTTCCCACCCCACCTCTTTCTCGTCATTCACCCCCTCTCTCTCTCTCGCCATTTCTCCACCCTCAGACCTCTCTCTCTCTCTCTCTCCCCCTCTCCGAAAATCCTTTAATGATCTAGCTTCTCTTAGATTTGAATTTATTTATTTTCCTTCCTAATCAAACTCTAGATTCCTGATCATGACAATTATAGCCGACCTCATTGTCTGTTCCTTTTGGTTGCGGCCATGCCATTCCCATGGTAACATACCCAATACGGTCACGATGAAGTACCCCTTGGGCTCTTGCTCTGCGAAAGAAAAAGTTCCATCTTTTTCTAGATCTGTATATATTTTTTTTCCTTTTTGTTTTGGATTTGGTTTGGTTTTTTTCATAATTTCTAGTTTATTTTCAACTTTTTTTTCTTTCTATTTCTAGATATTGTATATCAAGAATTGTGTTCTATTTCTCCATTTCGATTTTTTTTCCTATGGTTTGGTTTGGATCTGGACATCTAGTTTTGGTTTTATTTGGTTCTTTTATCTAATCTAAGGATTTCATATGCTCTCTAGCTTCCCAAACTGAATCTACCTTTTCTTGACTCCATTTTGTGTTTTAAGAAGAGTTTCATCAAAAGTATAAACCCTAACTTAGATTTCTTTGGTTGAATTTTTTTTAATGCTAACCGAACCATTTATAGTTGAAAGTTTGTATTTTCCTAATTTTTACCTCTTTTAATTCCATTGTGGGATTAAAAGAGTTCATGCTTTAGTCTTGTTAGTCTTGTATATTAAAGGAAGCTATTTAGTGTTTTGCTTTTGAGCATTTTGAATGGTTAGGCTTTTGTAAAATAAATTTGTTGAGTTTAATGTAATTTTCTTGAACTATCATGTATGTTGAAGTGGACTGTTATAGTGTTCTCTTATTGGTAATTGAAATATGTAAATCCAACTCCTTTTGAAAATGTTAATGAGTTCAAAGGAGAACATTGCAAGGCGTATCGTTAAATTTTTGTGATCATTCTATTTGGTTAAAGATCTGCCTTTTGTTGAAGATAATCTGTTGTTAGTTTTTTATGATTTGAGGGTGCATATGATGTGTTAGTTTTAGATACAAACCGCAAGTTTTTAGCTTGAGTATACCAAGTGTATTTCTCTTAGTTATAAATAGGATACAATAGTGTCTTTAAATACAACATTAACGGAGCAGAAAATAGTCTCCAACCAACAAGACCTAAAAATAAATCACCCAAAAAAATCCATAGGGACTTTATAAGGTAATCTTTTCCTTTTAAGATTCAAAAATAAAATAAAAGTACTAACACATATATTTTCTAGGCCCTGCCAACCGGATCAACACAAGGTAGCGCCTATCTAAACTTGACAAATAAGCAAATAGAATTATTTAGTCCAGAATATTGGCTACAAATTAGCAAAAACTTGTAACAGACATTATTTAGTCCAAAAGTCTAAAAGTAGACCTATCTTATTAAGTTAAAATAATGTGATGATGCCACATTATTAAAAAAAAAATGTATATTACTTCAACATATATATTCTTTTTTTTTTCTCGGCTTCAACATATATATTCTATATGAGGAGAAAACATTTTTATAAAATGGAAATTCAAATTCGGATTCTGAAAGTAACTAAATCAAACCATTTAAAAACAAATAATACAACATACACATAAGCGAAAAAGAGGGAGTGAAACCAGAAAACAACATATAACCAGTAAACTGAATAAAATAAAAAAACATAGAACCAGTAAACGTGAAACAATAGCACCAACTAGACCTTTGGTTGATAATCCATGATGACACCTATTTTAGTGCATTGTCCTCCTCCCATCACCCATAACACGACCACTGTAGAACAAAAACAAATCAAATCAGATAAATAAGATTTTGGAAGATCAATAATAAAAAATAAAAACATAGATGAGACATGCCATTCCAGATGAGACATGCTTTTATATCAACATAAAAGCATGGCATTTCAATTGAGTTTTCAATTGACCTTTTTAACTTCCTGATACTTATCTTTCTTGACCTTCTGAACTTTTCAACTTTTTGACATTTTAAAAAGTTTTACGTTGAGGATATGTGAATGGTAAGAGGCGTGGCTGTGAAGTTCATTTTTCATAAATTTCATTTCACAGTAGCCAATGGGACAGATAAAAGTTGAAATGAGATCAGTGGATTTTTTTTATTTTTGATGGTTTCATATTTATTATCTTTTTTCTTTCTTCATAAAATTGAGAGTATAAACATAATGAAGGGATCGTTTTGTATTCTCATATTTATTTACTTAATGATGAACTAACAATATTTAATTTTACTGTACGCAAAAAATTGCAAAGATGACTTCTCATACTCCAATTGGCGCATGAGTTGGCGGATACATTCTCTGATATTTTTTTTTTATTTTTTTAGATTTCGGTTTATTTCTTGTTAGTTTTTTTTTTTTTTAAATACATTTAAGATTCAGTGTCTAGTTGATAAGCACCATACACGTCCTTCTAGATGATAAGCACCAAGAAGGTATTATAATTTGCAGGGTCTTTAAAATTTGGCAGACTGTTCTTACACGTCCCTGACCTTATCATAATTCTCAATAAATAATATACTTTTTCCTATAAAAAATTCACAGTTAGCAATAAAAACGGATATACATAATAAAAACAAGGGGCAATGTTACGGTCCGTTAGCGTGACTTGCTGCATTGCCTTGATAGTATTAAATTAAAATTTTTGTATTTTGTATTTTTTTATATTATTTTTTTGAATATATTTAAATATTTTTTTTTAAAAATTCATGTATTTAATTATTAAATAATATGTCTTTAATTAATAATATTATTAATATTATTAATATTATTATTAAATAATATGTCTTTAATTATTAAATAAAACAAAATATAAAATACAAAATACAATAAACAATAAACAATAAACAATAAACAAAAAACAAAAAAGAAAAATAAAAATAATAAACGGGACAATACAGAGTACAGACTGTACAGTAAGTGGCCCAAAAGCATTTTCCAAAAAGAAGATCATTTTTCATATCATTTAATACGGACTTAACAGACAAAAGCAACTTAACAGAGGAACCTTAACTGACAAACAATTTCCGTTAAACTAATATTTTTTCGTTAGATAATTACATTATATATATATATATGTATATATATATTTTTAATCTTTTTTTTTAATTATAACATTGTAAATTGTTTATTATTAATTGAAAAGAAATCATCAGGAACCATATTGAAATATAGATCCCTAGCATTTTTTTAATAAATAATACTACATACAATAAATTAATGCATAAGTCTAGTCGAGCAACTCTTTAAAAAAATGATAAATATTATTATTAAAAATTTAATTTTTTTAAAAGTTCTGTATTTACTACTTTTTTAAAAGAAATTTATTATGCTCAACCAATCTATGTGGAAATATCACCTCTCTCTTAACTAATACTCGTTGGGCTAATATAGTGTTTAAATGAGCTCTTTTCTTTCTTTTTTAGAGAAGAACATCCTCATTCTCATATTTTTTATCTCCAATTAAGTGCCGTGATCGAAGTGGAGAGTATAGTTGTGGCTCTCACCCTCCTCTCGTTTTCTTTATTGTGTATACATCTTTTTAGTAATATTTTTTCCCTCCTCCCTCCACCACCAATTTAAATTTGGCCAAATATACTGTCTTCCGACTGCCAATCATTAACACGCACTCCACCATCGCATCTCTTTGTCGTTGATCTACTGGAATGACTCGAAGTGACGCCACAAAGCTCAGCATGTCACACTCACGAGCGACTTGTTTTCATGCACAGGCTCACACGCCACCAAACCCCGACATCTTTGACAGCCCCACACACGGTATCAGTAGCTCCTTCATGCCGTGATCTTCTTGATCTGGCCTTCCACGACTCCATCCCATTGGCACGTGGCGTCCATACGCCATCTCAAACATGCGGCACAAATGGATGGTTGTATATCTGTTTGCTTGATATCGTGTTTCTCATTGTGTTATCATTTTTCTTAATCAGTAAATTTGAAAAATGGATTATAAATCTTTTCAAAAACCACATCAAGACAATAAAATATAGTGCACCTACCACTTTCATCGCTTTGAGAGAAAGTTCTACTATCATTAGCAATAGTTTTATTTCAAATAACTTATTTCCATCTTTTTTATTATGTGTCCTCTTGTAGGATGTGAACGGAAACAAAAGAAATTAATAAAAAAATCTTTTTTTTTCATTATTTTATACTGTTATTTATTGTTTTAAAATGTTTATTAGAAAATTCTAATTCTTACTCATGTATCATTTTTATAAATTAGTAAAATTAGTTTGCTTAAAAAAAGAGAATAGTGATAAGTTTATTATCTCATCATTATTCGTTTATTGCTCTCTTTTATATTTAAATTTTTTATTTTTATTAATTTTTTAAGTATTTTTTTAACATCTTTAATCATTAAAAAAATATATATATATAATCTTCTTAATAATTATTTTCTTAATTATTAAATAAAATAATAAAATAAATAATAATAAAATTATAACTCTATCGTTTTCGGTTTTCCCAAAAAAACTTGTTGCGGTAGGGCAATCACGAGGATGTCGAGGAGTATTTCACTTGTCCTTTACCATACGGATAGGCCACGCGTGCCATTCGAAGTGGGTCGCCCATCAATTTCAACCGTACCTTTGAATTTTGATATGAACAGTAATTTCACTTGAGACAGCCCGACTGCTGCCAATATTTTTTCTTGTATAATCAGCTCCAATCTCGCTCCGACGACCGAATCTTCTATCAGATATTCCCCCATAGGTCAAATCTAACACACAGGTATTGCCCCTAGATCTCACGTATAGCCGTTGCAACTCGCATATTTTCGGGTACAGCTTGAATTCGAAGGTGGGATAAATTAGGATAAGTTAAAATGAATTTAATTTATTTATTATTATTATTCTTATTTTGAGATTTTTAAAAAATATATTGAGATTTAAAAAATATGTATTAGAAATTAAAAAAATATATTAAAAATTGAAAAAAGTGTATAAGAATTTATGTTTTATATAAAAAATTAAAAAAATATAATAATGAAATAAAAATGAGTTGAAAATGAGTTGAGCTTTCACCTTCGAATACAAACGGAATCTCAATCTCACAAAGCTTTTATTTAGGAGATAGGCTAACCATCTTCCGTTCTTTTTTTTTTTTTTTTTTTTGGTAAAAGGAACTATTTTCGGTTTTAGTTGTATACTTAGAGCTTCTCATTGTTCTCATTAAAATAAATTATTAAATTTTAATAAAAAGTATAAATTTATATATATTAAAAAAATTTCATTATATTTAATTAAATATGATTAAAAAATGTAAAAAATAATATACATTGTTTTTTGTTTAATTTTTAAATAATAAATCATCAAATCGTTATATGATAATTTTTTTTTGTAATGTATATAAATTTATATTTTTTTATTAAAATCTAATAATTTATTTTGATAATAAGAATGAGAATGCTCTTGCTTTGGGCGCGGGAGAGCAATCATGAGGAGCGTTCCATAAACTTTATACTTTACCAGACGGATACGCCACGCGTGCCATTCGAAGTGTGTCGTTCAGTGCTCATCAATTTCAACGGTTCCTTTGGTAATCAGCTCCAATCTCGGTACGACGATCGAATCTTCCACCAGATATTCCCCTAGTTCAAATCTCACATATTGGTAATGTCTAGATCTCCCTTATGGGCGTTGCAAATTGCATCACTTCAATCTCACAATGCTTTTAATTAGGAGATAGGCTAACCATATTCCTTTTTTTTGTTTTTAAAAGGAACCATCTTAATTGTATATTTACTTTGTATTGAACTTGGGTTCGCTAAAGTTCAGTCTTCGCCAGGTCAGTTCTTATCCGCCAGAGTTCTCTCCTTTTCTTGTGTTGCTTCAGTTTCTGTGGATTCCCCCACTGCTTGCTTTGATTCTTTGGAAACCAGTTCCTTATTTTGCTTCCACTGGGGAGTCAGTATATAGAGGTATCTCTATCAATACATTTACAAACATGTTGCCCTGCTTTGTTATGAAATTTTGTTGGACTCTCTCTCTCTCTCTCTCTGCTTGATAATAATGGGTTGGTAAATGGCAACACTCTGCATTTCGTTAATGCTTCTGGGAAGATGGTATCTGAAGTGCTTTAGACCTTCTCATATCGATTTGCTCAGAGAATGCTATAGAGTTCTTTACTATGAACTCATATCGAATTTAAATTTCTCTTTTGAATTGAATTCAGGTACTGGGTAGGTATTGGGATGAGAGGACTAAAGCTGATCTCCTGGGCAACTCTTTTGGTTCTTACGAACCTTCCAGAAGCGTGGTCACATGGAGATCAGCCTCTGTCGAAAATTGCTATTCATAAGACTATATCTGCTCTTCATGAACGTGCTTATGCTAAAGCGTCTCCTGAAATTCTCGGAATGAAGGTACTCCAACAGCGCCGTTTTTTTCTTTTTCTTTTCAAATTGCTCTTTTTTTAACTGTTTTAGTATTTAAGCATTTGTATTCAAAGAAAAACTTGTTTAACTGACCTTGAAGATGATGTTCAGGTTCTCATGCTTTTCTAGTTTTATAATTGTGGCCTCTGATCTCCTGTGTAGATCATAAAGTGTGCCAGAGAACCACTGAGGCAGGGATCAACCCCTAAAATCCTGAAGAACATAGTTTTGTTCTCCTGACTGATGGGAATTTTATTCACTTTTGTAGGGACAATCTACAGAATGGGTGGTGTTGGAATATGGCTCTCCAAACCCGTCAGTTGATGATTGGATAGGAGTATTTTCTCCTGCCAATTTCAGGTGAGTATATGTCATTGATTTCAATTGATATGGGACCTTGCGACATCTTCATAGTTTCACGTGCGGTATGTGCCTGCAATTAAACCAAACGGCATCGATCTAAATGGAAGTTTTTTACTTCATTTTTAGTGCTTCCACCTGTCCCGAAGTAAATCCAAGAGTTTATCCCCCGCTACTGTGTACTGCACCTATTAAGGTTCGTTCTGCATAGTGGGATAGCTTCTCTGAATTAATTCTTAGCTGTGGTATTCTTTGTAATTGACAAAGAGAAGAAAAGTAAACTGGGATTGTCTTACTTCTTTTGCAGTATCAGTATGCAAACTACTCCAGTCATAATTACAAAGACACTGGGAAAGGATATTTGAAGCTTCAGCTGATTAACCAGAGATCAGACTTCTCTTTTGTATTATTTTCTGGTGGCTTGTCAAATGTATGCTAAAAAATGGATTTTCCCTAACATATATTTATGCATAACTAACTTGTACCAAATTGTTGGGATTTAGTAGTTCTTATGTGATGGATGCTTCTGATCTACTGCTGGATAGATACCTTTGGCAGCTACCCTCTTGATAGTACGGTAATAGCATCTAAATGTGCAAATGTCTTGGCAGGAGCAGATTAATGCTTAGTGGACTACAATATAAATCTAATAATACCTTGGTCTCGAATGCTTATGTTGGGATATTAAATCCTTTTTTGTCACCCTGCACTCCGTTGACGGCCACTATTTTTCTCATATCGCTGGCATTTATGGCTTTCGGCAAGGCCTCTATTCATTTCCTTTTGTCTCTCTCCTCTCATGTGCTGTCATCTTCTTTTATATTCAACACATTTACTTTTAATTGTTATTTTTATTTTGAACTTGCTTATTTAGTTCGTGTTATTTTTAATAATAGCCCAAGCTAGTGGCAGTGTCAAACCATGTAGCTTTTGCAAATCCAAATGCACCAGTTTACCCACGCCTAGCACAAGGAAAAGAATGGAATGAAGTAAGTACAATTTCTCCATTCTTTTAGGGTAAAGGAGTCCTCTTCTGTTGTGTGCCTAGAATATGAATGCAGAAAAAGATAGTTCATCACATCCCACCTTGTTTAATCTAGAAGCTTGTGTTCCATTTGTTTACTAGAACCTTCTTGTACATTTTGTTTTGCCGACTTTACTTTTCTTCTTTCCCTTCAGCTATATGATTGGATGTGATGGTTTTTGTGATGCAACCTTTGTAGTTAGTGCTTTTACTTAGCGTTCTTACAACTTTCAAGGAGATAACTTGAAATGGTACTCAGATGACTGTGACATGGACAAGTGGATATGGGATCTATGAAGCAGAGCCTTTTGTTGAATGGGGTCGAAAAGGAGGTGACCGTGTGCATTCCCCAGCTGGGACACTGACTTTTGATCGTAACAGCATGTGTGGTGTGTAACATTATTTCCTTTGTACTTTGTTTTCTTAAAAGCTCTAGGTGTTGGCCCTTTCTTAAGAAGAATGCTTTATGGTTCATTTTGCTAAGAAAAATTGTCACAATTCCCGAAATTGGGTTATGTCCCACTGATAGATATTTTACTTTACCAATGTATATCCACAGGTGCACCAGCAAGGACAGTGGGATGGCGTGATCCTGGATTTATACATACCAGTTTTCTGAAGGAGTTGTGGCCCAATGCTGTGTATGTTGTATCTTTATCCTTGCATAAGATATTTTTTCTGGATGTTTCGCCTCTTAAAACATTGGGATTTTCGGGCCAAGTTTTATGCAGAGAGAAGGATCGTTGATGTAGACTTCTAGGCATATTCCATCCATACTATTCAGGTTTCTTTTGGCAGAATCTTACTTTCTGGCCAAAAATATGGAAACTTCCAGTTACATATTTAAGCATGACTACAAAGTTTAGTGCAAGGCTGATATAAATAAAAGACCTGGTGGAATGATATAAAAAATATTTTATTGTGCTGTCAGTTTTTCCTCATATTTTTAGTGGTGCAATCATCCATAACGATTAGTTCACCATGAAGAAAAGTGAAAATCTGGTGTCAGATTAATTGCCCTCTTAGCTATTTTCTCCATTATGAAGTGGTCCAATACATTTGAAATTCTAAGTTTAGCTCTCTGAAAAGGACTCAGTTTGAAGTAATAATAGTTTCCAAGATAAGGTTACTATAAGGTCTATTCACAGTTGGCAACTTTACTTTATTGGCAGCTAACCATTCAATATTCTTCTTATTGATTATTCGCTAAGCAATTAATATTCTTCTTATTGATTATTCAGGTATACTTACAAGATGGGGCATAGATTATTCAATGGTACCTATATTTGGAGTGAACAATATCAGTTTAGAGCATCTCCTTACCCTGGTCAAAATTCTCTACAACGTGTAGTCATCTTTGGTGACATGGGGAAGGTCTGTTAAAATGAAATCATATATATATATATATAGTATGCTAAAATGACTTTCGAATGTTTATGGCTGCAGCAATTATATATATATATTCTTTTTATAAGTATAAGAAAATTGTATTGACTAGTAAAAAGGCATAGCCCAAGTATTATTATTTTTATATATTTATAGATTATCAATATCATCAAGAGCATAAGTAATAAGAAAATCAATCAACAGGAACACACTATTATCTTGCTCAACCCTTATTTATTATTCTGTGATAACTTTAAATCTATAGATATGTGGTCTTAAAGGAGTATAAGCAATTTCTCACTACCGAGTAGGATGTGCAGCTTGTATCAACTCTGATGTTGATATGCAACATTGCTATTTGCCTTGCTTTATGTTTTAAAAGAGCATTTTCTAAGATAATGATTCCTATCCAATTAATTATGTGGTTTCCGGATATTTTGATAAAATCTTCACCCTGCAGGATGAAGCTGATGGTTCCAACGAATATAACAATTTCCAGCGTGGCTCTCTTAACACCACTCGAGAGCTTATTCAAGACATAAAGAATATTGATATAATTTTCCACATTGGAGATATATGTTATGCAAATGGGTACCTTTCACAGTGGGACCAATTTACTGCACAGGTTGAGCCAATTGCATCAAGGATGCCTTACATGATTGCAAGGTTTACCAGAATCTCCTTGCATACAAGATTTCATCATATACTTGTATTTTGCCTTGTCTTATGTGCCAAATGGTAATTTCTCCTTGCAGTGGTAACCATGAGCGTGACTGGCCCGGGACTGGATCTTTTTATGGGAACATGGACTCTGGGGGAGAATGCGGCGTGTTGGCTGAGACTATGTTTTATGTACCGGCTGAGAATAGGGCTAAGTTCTGGTAATTGGTTCAACTTTATTGAGCTTTTCAATGTTCTCATTGCAATTATTTGCATTCTAAGCTTTTTGTAATTGGTTCTGATAGTTGCTGAAGATCAATTATACTCACACCTTTGTCCACAATAATTTATGAATGGAGCAAATCCAAACTCGTTTAATCATAGAATAAATTAGTCGTTTAATCATAAATACAAGGGAAAATCCCCAGCATAGATGTCAGTTTTTGAAAAGCTCCTGTTACCTGCAGAAGAAAACACATGTTTTTCCCTATCAAATTCATTTTTCAGAAGTTATCCAAACAATCACATATATTCTTGCGTATAGTTGCAGATTTCTCCTCCTTGACCAAAAGAACCAGACCCTAGATATTTCCTTGAAGATATTTTCTATGTTCACAGGAAACTGACCAAAGGGGGAGAAAAAGATAGATCTTGATGTATTTATTGGAATTCCATTTGTCTGGGAACTTGGCTAACATATATATGTATACTTTTATATTAAGCCATCAAGGCTAACACCCCTCTTGTGTATGCATCAATCAAAGGATCTTGAGTAGAGGTCCTGCACAGCCACTCTAGAACAGAAACAGGAGCAATGTATAATGGTTCATTACTAGCAAGGGTTCCTGCATTTAAATGAAGCACCTGCTCAATAAACAGGATCTAATATGGAGTCAAAGATAGTCTTATCAAGAGTTATAGCAATATAAGATGTGAGAGGGAAGAAAGAGAAAGTAGGGCTTGAAATGAGATTACCTATCGATCATCATCATCTCTCATTGTGGTTATAGGCATAAAATTTAAAATTAAAACTACAACGATTCTGCCATAGTTTGCCCACAATACCTTTTGTTCTTGGACTGGCTTCTATATGTTAGAACTGACTTGAACAATCTTTTTTCTTCAGGTATTCCACTGATTATGGCATGTTCCGGTTCTGCATAGCTGACACAGAACATGACTGGCGGGAAGGCACAGAGCAATACAAGTTCATTGAACACTGCTTGTCATCCGTTGACAGACAAAAGCAACCATGGCTGATTTTTCTTGCACATCGAGTACTTGGTTATTCATCAGATTCCAGTTATGCAGAAGAAGGATCATTTGCGGAACCAATGGGGAGGGAGAGCCTTCAAACTCTCTGGCAAAAATACAAGGTGGACATTGCTGTGTATGGCCATGTGCATAATTATGAAAGGACATGCCCCATATACCAGGTTTTTTTTTTTTTCTAATTACTTCATGCACAGTTATAAAAATTCAATTTTGGACCGTTTCGAAAGTAGCCTGCCAATATTGAAGACATATTTTGTGACTTTGAGATGTCAAACAAATCATTGATCTATAGGATATAGGCATTATCCAATGACTTTTCTTCCTATCTACTTGCAAAAACAAAAGCATCAACAACAGTATTCTATGCTTTCGTATGTTGATGTTTGTTGCCACTCTTCGCAGAATATTTGCACCAACAAAGAGAAACACTACTATAAGGGCACCTTGAATGGAACAATACACGTAGCTGCTGGTGGTGGAGGAGCCAGCCTTTCACCATTTACCACCCTCCAAACCAAATGGAGTTTATATAGAGACTATGACTATGGATTCATAAAACTTACATCATTTGACCATTCAAATCTCTTGTTTGAGTACAAGAAGAGCAGGAATGGAAAAGTTTATGACTCTTTTAGAATAATCAGGGATTACAGGGACATCTTGGCCTGCACTGTGGATAGCTGCCCTAGCATGACCCTAGCATCTTGAAGACTGTAATACCTGTAATGGCTTCACATTCCATATCATGTTGTATCACAATAAGATGGGACCAATGTTTCCTCGGATGTCAAGAAACTATCCTAAGAGTTATTTAGCGATTTCAGCTTTTCATCATTATGGTTTGGAAAAAATAACTTTCATCTTTTATAATAGTGGTGTAAGGTGTTTGTGTAAGTTTTCTGTAAAAAAAAAATGTTATC
Source organism: Platycarya strobilacea (assembly GCA_036898215.1). NCBI lineage: Eukaryota > Viridiplantae > Streptophyta > Magnoliopsida > Fagales > Juglandaceae > Platycarya > Platycarya strobilacea. The sequence goes on along the minus strand of CM072554.1, from coordinate 15,621,829 downwards.
ATCTCACTTTCCTTAAAACTAGTTTTATTTCGTTAAAGACTCATTGCCCCTAATTGAGGATGACAAAGTGAAAGGGAAAGTGGCAAATGGGGACACTCGACAACTTGGGTAAATTCTGTGGAGTTAAGGTATATATCCAAGAGGAATATTTTTCAGTTGATATGTTTGTGCTAGTTTTAGTTGGCTGTGATATGGTGCTTGGAATTCAATGGTTGCAGCACCTAGGGGGTATTTCTTGGAATTTTAAAGAACTAAGAATGCAGTTTTTTCACAACAACTTAGCTGTAAATTTGAAGGGTTTGAGTAGCAATACCTGGATTGAGTACATGTAGCAGAAAGTAATATTTAGGACATGAAGATTTCCAAGAGGCATACAGACAGTCTGATGAAACAGATGTATCATCTCCAAATCAACAGATGGTTATACAATGGGAAGCTCCTCCAACAAATTGGCTTAAACTAAAATGGGATGTTGCTGTTAGACCTAAAGCTAATAAGATTGATGTTGGAACAGTGCTAAGGGATCAACAAGGGGAAGTAATTGCTACTGTCATGCAGCCACTAAAAGTTTGTACAAATCCCACAGTAGCATAAGCAAGAGGACTGATTTCAGCTGCTTTCTTTTGCAAGGAATTTGGTTTACAAAATGTAATGTTTGAAGGTGACTAAAGAGGTGGTTAATGCTATCTTTAATCAAGGCAGGCAAAACGAGAAGTTTGGATGCTTATTGGAGGACGCCCACAACATACTTGCTGATACAAGATGGAAGATCAAGCATGTCAAAAGGCAAGCTAATACTGTAGCGGATACACTGGCAAAAGCAGCTGTAATGCTTTGTAATGAGATAATAGACATTGATACTGTTAATCCTCGTATTCGGTCCCTTGTAACGGCTGAAAGCCAACTGTTATATACGTTTCACAGAATGAAAGTAACAGTTATAAAAAATAAAAACAAAAAAGGACAATTTATACCACTGAACGTTTAATGCAGTACCTCTTCTTTTATAAAGCATCACTTTCTGCAACTGCAACTTTTTTTTGAAAGCTAGGAAAATTTATACCACTAATGATTTATGGAAAAAGGTTTAAGGCAAAGCAATTTATAACCGAATATTAGAGGTTAACTTTGATTAAGACTCAACGTTGATGAGTTAACCATCATGTTTCAATACTTTCTACTTTCCGTTCTCTTACATTGTATGATTATTTTCTCTTTTAGTGGGAGAATTTTATAGATGGACCAATGTTAGTATTTTAATGCAGGCTTATGCGTTAGCCTTTTCATTTTGAACTTCAAAATCTACTTGTAACATAACTTGAAGGCTTTTTACTTAGTTTTTGTTAAACTTTCTTATTTCTGACTTCCAAGCAAGAGTGTGCTTTGCTTACTTTCACAAATTGTAAACTTAATTTTAGCGAGTTGGCTAATGGAGGTTCCATTGCAGAATCATTACTATTTCACCAACAATACTGCAGTTTAGCAATGAGTTAACCATGTTTGCCAGGACTTGGTTGGCCAGTATATTTTAGTACCCTTGAACGCGATGCAGTGGTGACCTTTACTGCACATCAATTGTAAAGTAACAGGCTGATGCTTTTGGTGGTTGTATTTTTTTTAATTCAACGTGTGTACAGTCTTGTTTTGCCTGTACTACCTTGTAGTAACTGATTTTTTTTTTTTTTTCATGTCTTCAAATTGTGTTTTTCTGTTGTAATATGTGTTGTAATACTCGGGACTAAGTGGTTGTATATAGGAAGGTGGCTGGGAAGATGATCATACATTGTTTGGAAGGGAGAAGTTCAAGCCCTTTAAAACAATTACAAGGGGCTTCAATTGTGACCTTGCTACACATTTTGGGGTATGTTCCTAGAGGTGTCTTGGGCTTTCCTTGAGTTGTTACAATTGGGCGTTTATTGCGCTCTTACAAATAGTCTCTTAGCCAAACTCAACACGGAGGGTAGCACTTGAGCCATGTCATATATGATGGAATGACCTGAAGAGAATGATTATCACAATAAAATTCATTTGGTAAAAACCCAAATAATGTAGAAAAACCAACGCCAGTACCACACAATTAAATTTTTCTTGCTATACCAGTACCACATAATTAATTTTTCTTTTCATGTATGGTTCTAACTTCTAAGATATATAGCAGAAAGGCTAAAAATATCCAAATCTCAAAACTATCACCCAATTTTTTAGTGCTAAAATTTAAAAGAAGAATTAATCGAAAAGAAACTTAGTATCCAAGATGACTAATTATTTTCAATAAAAATGACTAAATTTATTTTACCATAAATAATCCATTATAAACACCCGTTTTTCTTATAATAGGCCTTGAAAATTAACGATCACAATACAAAACAAATTAATCCAGAACCATCCGATCTTGATTAGGTTTGTCAACAGGCAATCATACACAAAAGACTCTGGTCTTGAGTGCCAAGTGAATCCTGGAGCTGCCACATACCCCCAACTTTGCATGCTGATCCCAAATACTATGAAGCCACGCATCTCCCAAACCCATACCCCCTCTTCCATGCTCGGCATCCTTCTTCTTCTCTCTCTCTAGTACCATCTTATATCTATCTATCTATATATATATATATATCACATCGCCCTTGTTCCCCTACTCATCTACACCATCCTCAATTCTTTTTCACCCTCTTTCTCTCTCTCACATTGTTTGTGACATAAATAAACACATATTGCACTCTAAGACATGAGCAATAGCGTTTGTGCAGACCAACACAAGCTCCATACCTCACAACCAAGGAAGGAAACAAAGTTCTGTTTATATATATCAGATAAAATAACTTAGACAACAACAGTTTAAAAAAAAAACATGAAAAAAACAAACCCATTATACAGTACTACCACACCCCCTTCTCCTCTCCAACATTTTTATCCAACGACACTACTGTCAGTCTTACTCATTCGGTACTCAACTGTTTTCTTCTCCTACATCTGTCTCTCTCTCTCTCTCTCTCTCTCTCCTCTCTTCTTTCAATGTAACAAGATGAAATATCGAAAAGAAACTTAGTATCCATGATGAACAAGGAAATAATACCTTGGTATCCAACATCACAGTACAGAAACTGCCGATATTGCTAACAACAGTCCTGAGATTATTGAGTGTCTCTTGGTGATAAGCATGATCGTGATAGGAGAAGTTGAAGCGATTGACGTTCATCCCTGCCCTCAGAAGCTTCTCAATCATGTCCACTGATCGAGACGATGGTCCCAACGTGCAAATTATCTTAGTCTTTCGCATGTTCTCCACCCCAGCCGTATTACTCACAGCCCCCAGAATCTGCTCCATCTATGCTATCGCTAACTCACAAAACAAAACGGAACAAATTGATTGAGAAAGATCGAAGAGAGATCCAAAGGCAACAACAGTTATAGCCACAACCCAATAATGTAGATCATGGATAGTCAAAAATGAGTCTTCAAAATTCATACCAAATACTGCTGTGACAGAAGCAAATATTGTTGCCACAAAGAGGGCAGCAGTAAGAATCAACTGAAATTGTATGAGCCGGTTCTGAACATTTCCCTTTTAATGTACATTAACACATTAGTGTATATGTTTAGAAATTCAAATGATTGAGTGAAAATGCTACTCAAAATCTGGAGGCATAAATCATGCCTTACCAGTTTAATATTGATCAAAGTTTTGAGTGTCATCAGCGTATTCTTTAATATAAACATAAAAGGTCAAAAGACATGCTTTACAGGGAGTCAAGATCAAGTTTTTCCAATTTCAACAAAAAATTAATAGAAATCAAGAAGGAACTGAATACCAAGAAGAGCTCAAAGAAACTGAAAGCCAGATCATCAAACAATAATTCAATGATAAATTTGTTTCTGATTAACTGTAACCTATGTTGTTTACTGAAAGAAAAGAAACGAAAAACAAGAAAAGCAACAACAAAGAATGTGTTACTTGATGCCTTTTGACATAACAAGCTGCTAAGATTATCAATCCGCCGCCTCTGACGAAATGTAACACTTTTGTCTCCAGGATTCCAACCAAGATGAAAACTAACACCAGCAACCTTCCATTTTCAATCTCATTAAAAATATTAACACCAAAAAAACCCAAAAACTTCCAATTTTTAAGAGCCATTATTATAAATTGCCCTGCACCTATTGTCTCCACCAAACAATCGTACTACACACATGCAAATGCAAATTATAGCTACGATGATCAGTGGCACCAAACCCCAACCAATGATCAAATCACTTTCCACACAAATAAAAGCATGAAACGAAAACCCATCAGCAGATTATTCACGACTATTCCCAGTAAACACAGAACCCTTATCAAACGAAAACCATAAAGAATAAGAAATATACCTCTTCAGCTTCAGACTTGAGAGTTTGTCAAGTTGACAGATGGGTAGCTGAAAGTGAAGAGCGATCCACAGGCAACAACAGTTATAGCCACAACCCAATATAATGTAGATGGATAGTAAAAAATGACTCTTCAAAATTCATTCCAAATACTGCTTTGACAGGACGCAAATATTGTTACCACAAAGAGCGCAGCAGTAAGAAGCAACGTCTGAAATTGTATGAGCCGGTTCTGAACATTTCCCTTTTAATGTATATTAACACATGAGTAATGCTAGAGCACATTTAACACTCATCATATTCATTCATATGAACAGTACAAATATATACTATTTATATGAGTGAATGTGATGAGCGTTGCACTCTATATTTTTTCTTAACACATTAGTGTATATGTTTAGAAACTTAAATGAATGCCAAAAAATGCTACATAAAACCTGGAGTAATGAGGCAACCTGTGCTCAAGGCAAAATGAGCTTACGGCAAAATGGCAGCACCACGCTGTGCTCAAGGGAACCCAGCTGGCAACAGTGCAGTACCAGACAACTTTGGCAGTATCCTCAAAGCATGAAACACGCGGCAGAGCTCACACAAAGGCTGCGGTACCAGGTTCTCCACAACACTGCGCACATCAGAAATATCAGAATCTCCAATAGCAAAGCCACACTTGTATAAATCAAGGGAATTTGGCTAATATATATATACACACACACATATAATATATATGGATATGTATGTATATTAATCAAAGGATCTTGAACAGAGACCCTGCGCAGCCACCCTGCAATGTATAATGATCCATATGTTTATTTATTTATTTATATATATATATATATATATTTTATAAGTAATAAGAAAATTGTATGGACAAGTAAAAAGGCATAGCCCAAGTATCATTATTTTTATATATTTATAGATTATCAATATCATCAAGAGCATAAGTATAAGAAAATCAGTCAACAAGAACACACTATGATCCTGCTCAACCTTTATTATTCTGCGATAACTTTATATATATATATCTCTCTCTCTCTCTCTCTCTCTCTCTCTCAATTGGGATCAAATTATTTCGTCTGATACGTCTTGAATGCTTTTCACCCAGAAAAATGGGGTAGAACAGCTTGTTATACCTCCCTAGGTGCTGCGGCAGCACCCAGTCTCCTCCGGAGGTTGTTTCCGGTGATGGGACGGCGGTTTCCGGCGATGGGCAGCGGCCTGGGGCGCTGTTTTTCGTTTCTGAAAATTGGGCACTGTTCACGTAACAGTACCCTGGCTGAAGGTTGAAGAAGAAAGCAGTCTCTTCGGGCCGGGCTTGGGCCTTGCGGCCCATGTGTTTTTTTGGGCTGGGTTTTTATATGGCCCAGCCCCTTTTCTTTAAATAAAATTAAAAAAAAAAAAAAAAAGAGGATGTTAAGTCCGGCCGTGGGTTTCGAACCCAGGCCGGATGACTAATTCTTTAGTCCACCCACCACTGGACTGTGAGGGTCATGTGGTTATATTGTGTGTTTTTTTTTATATATATTTCTTTTAATAATGTTTAAATAAAAAAAATGCATGTTTTAATATATGCTTAGATATATTTCCTGTTATAACATGTGATACTTTTATTTAATGCTTTGGATTAAATATGATTACATGTGGATATTTGATGATATTCATTTTATTACATGTGATATTATGTTTAATTTTTTGATTAAATGTGATAACATGTATGTATATAACATGTGAATGTGTTATTATTTTATCATATATAAATGTTAGGCTTGTATGATTAGAGATTAGCCTTTATTTATTCTAGTGATAAAATAGGAAATTCCCACTAAGTAGTCTTAGTTAGAGTTGTCAGTGTAGATTGATAGGCTGAAAGAATTGCAGTGACCCCAGTAAGAACTGTAAATGCACTGTATAGCGACAACACCATGGTAGCCCTAGTAAGAACTGTAAATGCACTGATGGAATAAGAAAAATGGACTGTAATGGTCTTATATGAACCATCTTTGTAGACTGGCCCAACAGGCTGCTGTGATTGTTGTAGCTGTCTTTGTAAACTGGCCCAACAGGTTACTGCGATTTTAGTAGGATCTGTCTCTACGCGTGACTAGGACTAGGTGACTACTTTAGATAGTGGGAGTATGGTTGAGATTTATGATTAAATCTCCCATATGTTTTTTAAATTTGCGCGGGAATTAGGTTAGAAATTTAATAATTGGATATTGTGGCGCAAGAGATGATTATGAAACTTAGCGATTTTTCGATCTTGCGACATGTCTAAATTATTATTTTTTTTAGCTTGAATGGACGCGGCAGATTTCTTAGGTGTGTGTGTAATATCCCTCCTTTGCGTTTTGTAGTGAAATGGCATCCAAGAGTATTGTTGCCGATTTGAACAAAGGGGAGAAATTGGATGGGGAGAACTATGACATATGGTATCGCAAGATCCAATATGTCTTAGATGAGCAAAAAGTCGTAGAGGCCTTGTCTCACTCCCTGACTAAGTCCAAGGAAAGGGACTCAGAACAACACAGATTAGATGAATTAGCCTATTCTGAATGGGTTAAGAAAAATCGGTGCGCGCGCATAATAATGTTAAGCAGCATGCACAATGATTTAATGTGTGAGTTCGAGACCTATGACACTGCCCAAAGCATGTGGGAGGCTTTGAAGTTGAAGTTTGGTGGAACTTCGGCCACTAGGTTACGTGGATTAACCATGAGGTTTGACTCCTATAAGATGCGCTCTGACCATACGATGAAGCAGCATCTTAGGGCTATATCAACCATAATCCGCGAACTTAAGACGGCAGGAAACGACCTGACTGATGAACAACAAGTCCAAGCAGTGATAAGATCACTACCAAGTTCTTGGGAGAACATGAGCCAGAATCTGACGCATAATGAGAATTGGAGGCTGAGCGCCTAGAGGTTGCTAAGCCCAATCATTCGGCCTATGTGGCTAATTCTGGTTCACGCAAGGCATCAAGGCCTAAGCGTTGGAAATCCAAAAATGGGGTAGCTGCTGGACAAGTTAAGAAGGTGTCAGGAACTTCTCAGCGCAGCAAAAGGGGTAAGCGTGGGAAGAACAAGTCAAAATTAGAGTGTTACAACTGCGGAAAGAAATGCCACTTCGCTCGTGACTGCACTGAGCCGAAGAAGGTATACTCTAACTTCTCTCGTATTGTTTTTGTAACTAGCCATGTGATGGTTGCTCGCTCCTATCCTGTGTGGACTGTTGATTCAGGAGCGACCGAACACATAGCGAGAGATAGAGTCGGATTTGTGGAATATTGCCGGATTCCAGCTGGGAGTCGTGATATCAAGGTGGGGAATGGAGCTAGCGTGGAGGTGCTAGAACTCGGTACCTACAAGCTGGACTTGCGGGGTGGCCGCACTCTTTTCCTCCACAATGTGTTATACGCTCCCGAAATCCGACGAAATTTACTTTCAGTTGTTACTCTATTAAGACTTGGTTTTCGGATTGAATTTGAAAACAATAATGTTTCCTTTTATTTGGGCCATGTGTTTTATGGCAATGCTTTTCTTCAAGACGGTTTTGTGATAATGAATTTGGATTATTCAAATATGAATGAATCTATTGCTTTTCTTTCTGCATCTGATAATTTGGATTCATATAAATGGCATGCTAGGCTTGGCCATATAGGGCAAGATAGAATGACTCGGTTAGCTAGAGAAGGCCTAATGGGCAATCTCGCCAAGGTCATCTTGCCCACATGTGAACATTGTCTAATGGAAAAAGCTAAGAGAAAACCGTTTGGAAAATCCACTAGGGCATCTTTTCCACTGCAATTAGTCCACTCAGACATCTGTGGTCCAATGAGTGTGAGGGCAAGACACGGGGGTGTCTACTTCATCACTTTTATAGATGATTTTTCACGTTATGGTCATGTCTACTTAATCTCCCATAAGTCTGAAGCATTGGAGTGCTTTAGACGATATCTAAGAATGGTTGAGAATCAGTTAGACAAGAGTTTAAAAACTCTAAGAACTGACCGAGGACGAGAATATCTCTCTGAGCAATTTAAAAGGCTCTGTGATGAAAAAGGAATCAAAAGACAGTTAATGATGCCGAGTACGCCGCAACAAAATGGCGTGACGGAAAGGAGAAATCGAACACTGCTTGAGATGGTTAGGTCAATGATGGCGCAAGCAAACCTACTAATTTCTTTTTGGGGGGATGCACTTTTGACTGCTGCCTACATTCTTAACAGAGTGCCCTCCAAATCAGTAACTTCCACCCCATATGAACTATGGACCGGCGAGAAACCCAATTTGAGTAACTTGCGGCCATGGGGTTCAACGGGTTTTGTTCATGATCTTTCTCATAAGTATGGGAAATTAGGCCCTAGAGGGAAGAAGTGTATCTTCATAATGTACTCAGAACACTCTAAAGGGTATGTGTTAATAGGTGAACAAACTGATGGAAGTATGACTGAAATTGAATCACGAGATGTGGACTTCATTGAAAATGAATTTCCAAGTAGAGGTGAGGTTGATAGGAGTTTAGAACTTCATGAGATTATGGAACAAGAAGAAAGTGCTCCAAGGAATTTAGTTGAGAATGAGGAAGAAATTCTTCAAACTCCTACAAATAAGGAATTAAATCCGAGTGGGAGCACACCACTTGTCAATCAATCACAACAACCTCAGCCGCGTAGAAGCACACGTGAAAGTATTCCCCGTCGTCGTTTTGAGATTGAAGGGGAAGCTTTTATGGTAGCTCCGCATGATGATGATGAGCCTAGGACAATTCATGAGGCTCTCTCATCTTCTACTAAAGATGAGTGGATGAAAGCTCTTAATGATGAAATTAAGTCTATGAAAACTAACCAGGTCTGGGATCTGGTTGATCTACCGACAGGGCGTAAACCTATTGGGAACAAATGGGTTCTTAAGATCAAACGCAAGTCGGACGGATCAATAGATAGGTACAAAGCTCGCTTAGTGGCGAAAGGATATACCCAACAAGAGGGTATAGACTATGAGGAAACATTTTCACCAGTGGTGAGATTTGCCTCAATTCGTCTAATTCTAGCTATAGTAGCAAACATGGATTTGGAACTCTACCAGATGGATGTTAAGACAGCATTTCTCAATGGAGAACTAGATGAGGATATCTATATGGATCAACCAATGGGTTTTGTGGTCAAATGTCAAGAGCGCAAAGTGTGCAAGCTCAAACGATCTATATATGGCCTAAAACAATCATCTAGGCAATGGTACCTCAGATTCCATCGAGCTATTCTTTCGAATGGGTTTACGATGATCACAGAGGACCATTGTGTCTATGTCAAAAGATCCAAGAAGAGTTTCATTATGTTGTCATTATATGTTGACGACATACTACTAGCTGGAAATGATAAAGGGTTGATAGTCGCCACAAAAGAGTGGTTATCCTTCAATTTTGAGATGAAGGATATGGGTGAGGCAGAATACATTCTGGGAGTTAAGATCTACAGAGATCGCTCAAAGAGAATATTGTGTTTGTCCCAACAGACTTACATAAAGAAAGTTCTCGAACGCTTCCTAATGAGTGAATGTAAACCCATTGACACCCCTGTCACAAAAAGCGAGAACTTATCTAAAGAGTTGTGTCCTAAGACTCAAAGAGAAAAGGAAAAGATGGACCGTGCCCCTTATGCTAATGTTGTGGGTAGTTTGATGTACGCAATGATGTGTACTCGGGCCTGACATATGCTATGCAGTTGGCTTAGTAAGTAGATTCCAATCTAACCCCGGACTGGCTCACTGGAAAGCAGTCAAGAGGATTATGCGATATCTGAAGGGAACTGCAGACTATGTGCTGTGCTATCAAGGTTCAGATTTGCAGCTAAGAGGTTACAGCGATGCCGACTGGGGCAGTGACCTAGATGAGCGTAAATCAACCACTGGGTATGTCTTTCTGCTCAACAATGGCGCCATTACATGGAGCAGCAAGAAACAACCCTGCATAGCTCTATCGACCATGGAGGCAGAATATATAGCATGTTCTGCAGCGGTTCAAGAAGCTGTTTGGTTAAGGAGGTTCCTCAAGCATTTAGACATTGGCACGGATACTTCAGATCCGGTGACAATATTCTGTGATAGCATGGCAGCTCTCGCATATGCTAATGACTCAAAATATCATGGAAGAACCAAACACATAGATATCAGATATCACTACATAAGAGATATGGTAGCGCAAAAGGAAGTGGTTCTGAAACATCTTTCTACGAGTCGCATGGTTGCTGATCCCTTAACAAAGCCTATTGCACGAGATGTATATGAGGCTCATGTTAGGAATCTAGGACTACGTAGATTGTAAATGTAATTTGTATTTCAAATAACATTGAGATGTAACATTTCCTTTGGGATATTAATACAATATGATTCAGTTCTTGTCTTTATCATATTGTCTTTTACTAATACACACACACAAGATATGTCAACAGGCTAAAATTAGCTCACTCACACGAGCAATCGCCTCTAGCGCTTAAGTAGCGGGAAGAGATGAGACATTGTGTCCCTAAGTACTTGTCTAAAGGGATAAGTTAGTTAACACAAAGATATGTCGCCTTAGTGGGAGCTAAGATGAGGTCTTTTGAGAAGACTGTGAATGGATTACCCACCATCCATGTAGCCTGAGATTAGCCAGATGCGAGATTCTCTTTGACGCTTTGGAGGCGTGCAAATAGAGAAACTTGAGTTAGATGCTTAATGAGCGCCTAGACTAAAGATCTGTATGGTGTTGATATAGACATATGCTCTTTGAGAAAGAGAAATCCACCATAGCATGTGTTTCATACTACATGTGCTTATTCGACCATATGAGTAAGTGAGTAAATGGTTCCCCTCTTTCTCACTGTGTGAGTCTCATTTTTTAGGTGTCCTTTACTTTTGACTATGTCACAAGATAGAGGTTAAAACGTCTGCTACTTTGGCATGCTGTCTATGGCCATGATTGATTCGGTCTAAAAAGGTATTGCTAGGAAAGCGGTTTAACCAAAATTGAATGATATGAGTGCAAAAGGAAGACTTTTTCGATATCGTATCTTCGATAGTGTTTGCTGACGTCAAACTATGACGCTGCATATTAGTAGCGGCTAAGGTTGTGAACACATTGAAATGATTTGGAAAAAGTCAAGTATTGTTCTGAGTTTATTAAACTCAAGAGGGTTCGAAAATACTTGACTTGATGCGATCGAATAAGTCTAGGACATGACCATACACTTCGGGGATGTTACTATGCTGGTCTTCTCTGAGAGAGATTTGGTGTATGTACTCCCATTTTTTTTGGTGTGCTTGGTGGTCGCACGGCCTATTTACTTGTATGAACAAGATTGAGAACATAAGAGAGATGCTGACCTAGGGTCATGCCCACTGTGTGCGAGTGGGAGATGTTGACTGGTGGGGCGCCCAAGTGGGCTGCCCCTCTCACTTTGTTAGTAACGTATGGCATTTAATGCCATACGTTACATAGTTTGTAACGTTTGGCTTAAATGCCATACGTTACAAAATAAATGTTTTGTAACGTTAGGCTTAAATGTCATACGTTACAAAATAAATTTTTTGTAACTGCAATTTTAATTGCAGAGTAATGGCTGGTTTTTAATGCCAGCCATATGTGGGTTGACTATAAATAGTCCCCCACTAGTTTGGTTTTTGTGATCAATCCGAAAAGTGAAAATCTCTCTCTCGTTTGTTCTCTCTTGAAACGATTTTTAGACTGTAGATTGTTAAGTGTTACTCTAGTTTTATAACTACGTAGTACACTTCACCACTAAGAGAAAACGCTTGTTTTTGTCGTGCTGGAGAAACTTGTGGAGCAATTCTTTAGCTAAGCCTGAGGTATTTTTCCGCTGCGATTTTTTTAACATATGAAGATGGGAAGACAACCATGTATATTCATGAAAGGAAAGCAAGTCTAAAAGATTTCTAATGACAAGTGAGATTTGTTTCCTTCTTGTGTGATAAAGAATTGATCTTAAACAGTTCTTCTTATCTTATATATTGTGTTTAGCTTTGATTAATGGTTTCAAGGATGGAGATGCACCCCTGCCACAGATATCCTCATGCTACTTGCAGTTAAGCGAGTATTATTGACCATAATTCTGGCCCTGTAGTTTTGTTTTTGCTTTGCTTAATTTTTCTCTTTTTTATTTATAAGATTGAAAATTCCATGGTTAAAACATCTCCATGTATCATCATCTTCGTTGATTTTAGTAGAACTTCCACAGTTCATGAGGCATGTTTTGGTATTTAGCAAATACTAGTATGTTATTAATTTGATAAACTTAATACACTCTTGTCCAAGTTTGTTGCCTGTTGAAGCATGAAAATTGTACATCCTTTTTCTTGGCATTTTTACTTTTCAAATATTATAGTGCTTTCAGTGAGTCTTTAGAAACTATGCAGCTAACGTGGGTTTTGCTATAAATGCTTTTTGTCTCATTGTTTAGGATGAAACCAAGAGTATACATGGAACATCTTTTTCTGTATTTCGGTCTTATGGAAAACCATGCCCTCAAAATAATGTCTTTCAAAAGCTTATGCTAGGTTTATAGGTCAAATCAATATGTTTTAAATCTGTGAAATTGTTCTTAGTAGATGCATTTGTTCTTTGTTTTTGTGTGAGACCAGCTAAGAACAATAATTTTTCTAGTTCTGTTTCTCAGTTTACTCGTGCATAATTTTTCTTTCATTATTATTATTTTGCAATTTGGTCTGATTCGAATTTTGTGGTCGAGTTCAAAAAAGGCTTCTTGGGTTTAATTGCTTTCGTATATGTAAAAATCCATCATGGGCATATTTAAAAGATGAAGAAAAATAAGTATATTGGGATTTTAAAGACCTAGAGACCATAATCTCCTTGCCCCTCAACCGTTTTTTAATCTCTCTCTTCTAATTGTAATAAATGGAAGCCAACATGCATATTGACTAATAGTCATTTTCAAACCATTCCACTTTTAAAAAGAGGAAGAAATTTAGTTGGGTTCTTGGCTATTCTTACAATCAAATTTTATTTATTGAAAAAAAAAATGATCATCCTGCTTATTGTACCTTCCTTTCAATTTGTTGGTTCGCTAATATTGTTTTTGGTGAATATTCAATGCAGTGCAAGGTAATGCATGTAGACATTTATGTGCACCACTACGCATGCAGACATTTTGCTTCCCTTATCTTAAAAAATGAATGAATGCTGAGATGTATTCAGAATAGACAAACATATATGTAAATCCTTCTATTATGATGTGCTCAAGTCCTCCATCATGGTTGCTTTATGCATGTAGTGGTATTGTCTGTTTGAGAAAGGTAGAGAAAGGCATGTATACTTTGTTCTGAACTCAGTGTTGAATTGTAGTGAATATTGATACCATGCATTGGTGATGCAAGCTTTTTTCTTCTTCTTTTTTCCTCTTTTTAATCTGATGCAAGCTTAATTAATTGTGATGAGAATGCATCGTTCATGAAAGGTTGGTGGAGTCATTCTAATCATTTTCGATAACAAAGCAACCAATCTAGATCTGTATGAGAAATATTGTTCATGTTAAAGTTTGTCATTCCCAAACACAATTGCTGTGGCATGTTATACGACTTATTTTAAGTCATAAATGCATAAAAGTTCCTTAAAGTGGATCACAAAAATAAGTGCAACTAAGGATGATTCTTTTTTTATATAGGTAAGAAGTATGTGCAATTAAGGATGATAAGATCCAGGTTGACAACAATATTTCCCTTACAATAGTAAAACAAGGTTGATGTGCACAACCTGCTTTCATTACACAGGTTGATTTAGCAACATTTACATAGAATTATAATGACATTTCCTCCCCCCTCCCCCTCTCCTCTCTCTCTCTCTCTCTCTCTCTCTCTCTCTCTCTCTCTCTCTCTCTCTCTCTGTGGCCCTATCAATGTCCACTGCTTGCATTTGCCTTAAAATAGATATAGCCACTACTGCAGCAACTTCGAAGTCAATGCCTACATTCAATTCCCAGCCAGTGCTGCATTCGAACACAACCTTTGGTTCTCCCACCTGCCCACAAACACAGATCTTCAAGACTGTTGCTATTGCACCTTCAACTTATCTTCAAGCTTCTTAATCTGCAATAACATGTCAAGGAGAGTCATTTTCCAGTTCCCATTTTTGGTTACATCTCACAACTTACAATTTCCCTAAAAGCAGATTAAGATTAAAAAGGAAAAGAAAACTCATGAAGCTTCATTAAAAATAATAGCCATTACAACGATTTCTCTAAAAAAAAAGTAGGCAATGACAATGACATGATGGATGAATATCACATATAACAGGGTAAACAGAGAGCAAAAGTAAATTTGCCATATGATATGCTTGTTTGAGAAATTAAAAACAATTCATTAGAATGTGAACATTTTTTAACATAAAATTAGCCTGTTATAAACATTGAAACTTGTCTAAGAATGCAAAGAATATTTCATTAGAAAACTCAATTGAAAAGTGAAATTAGCCAATAGTATAAAGAAATAATAAAAAAAGACCTTTTCACAATCTCATGTTGAAGGCTAACAGTGTAAGACTAATTTCTGCAATTCCTCATTGAGCTTGTTTTCAAGTTCCTTAACCTAAAATTGTTGCTAAACTTTTCAGCCTTTTAATATCACCAAAGATAAATAATTGAAATCAGTATCCAAGAAGTAATGGGATGTCCAAAAAGGTCGAGCAAGAAGTAATTGAATTCTAGGATATCCAAGAAGCTATATCATCTTATCATAAAGTACTGCATGTTAAAGTGTGAAGTCTACATTTCTCAAGATATAAATCTTCCACCAAATATGTTATGAAATAAAATAAAATAATGCATACTAAAAATTCTAAAAACATCAAAATCTACAACTCACTTTAGCTATATTTGAGTTTAAAAACATAACATAACATATCAGAGTTTAACATTACTAGCAACCATTAACTTCAAGACAGCATTTTCTGCAACTCACTAACATTTTCAGGCCTTAATCCCAATACCCATCTCCGAATGCATTATACTGGATTTAGCTCTTGTTGCTAAATTGCAATACACCTTTAGACTTTTTGCCTTTAGGAAGTTTTTGCTTAGGGCATGAAAATGTTTATCTAAAGCAAAATGTTTACATTAAATTTAGTTTCATGATGTGCATCATTGCACTGCTTAGATAAGTAAAGAGTAACATAAAAAGGAAAAAAATAAAGCCCCCATCCATCCCCACCTAATCCAAACATAAAAAAATAAGCACTTTATTTTGGATTCAAAGAAGACAAGAGTAGAATATATACATTGGATTTCCATTTTCGAGATGGGGACTAATTTTAAATAACAAATTATTCATTTTCGAGATGGGGACTAATTTTAAATAACAAATTATTCTTCTCATTTTCCAAAAATGGAAAATCCAATGCAAGCAAACCATACTATATTCAAATGTGAGAACAAAACTTCAGAGTCTCATTCCACTTTCAGGCAACCAACTACGAAAAATTGAAAACAACCACTCTGATTTGAAAAAAATGCAAGTCTTAAACTCTCGATGCCTTATCATTCCTGACGGGAAGGGCTTAGTCTTTAAGAATGTACAGGTAAGAAACTGATAGAAAGGGTTTAGAGCTGCCGAGAGAGATGGTTGCGCAAAGCCATGAGAGGCAACATCTACAGGAGGGCACCATTAGTTTCTAGCAAATATAGAGAGAAAAAAGAGATTGAGTAAACAGAGGAAAAAAAGAAGTTTATGCTAAACCATAGTTTATTGAGGAGGCCGGCTTCGCGTCGATGGACTGAAGGCTTCACGTTGGGGGTTCGAACGGACAGTGGGCTTGGGGATTGATCTCCTCGGGAGGCCAGAGGTCGTGGTGGGGAGGGTTGAGGTTGGTGGATGTGCTTGGCTTCGAGGGCTGAGGTTGACGAAGAGGAAGGGCTGTGACTCTAGGGGTGTTTATCCGGGTTCCGAATTCCCAAATATGAAACCCGGATTTAAAATTTTCTTCAATCTTTTTGAAAAAAAAATTAAAATATTAAGAATATTAAAATTTCAAACCGGGCCGGGTTGTAAATGAACAGGCCTATGTGACTCTATGAGGTTCAAAAGGGCTTTGAGGGTTGTGAGGTTGGAGGAAAATGACCGAGGATTGAGAGATGTTGTCCAGCAAACCGATTCAGTAGTTTTAATAAACCCGGTTTACACGTCATGGCTGCAGTGGATTTACCCAAATAGTGTATGCTCCGTAGAATTTTTCCAAATGCTTATTCTTTAACCATTTTCTCCATATAGTCCTCACAACATCTCTTAAAAAATATAATATAATAAAAAAAAATAACTGAAAACATTTACACTCATCACACTCACCCTCACTCTCACATGAATAGTAAGGATGAGTATGAGCGTGAGCGTAGATACTCCCTAACAGTGCTCATAAAAAAAATAGAAAAGAGAAAAAGATGACAAGAGAATTTAAAGGGTTATATTTATACTTTCTGAATTGATGTTGAATATAAGACATACACATCTATTTAAAGGAAAATTACATTGAGGTAAGATAAATTAAATATTTTAAATATTATGAAAATCAAATCAAAGTAATTTGAAAAATATGAAAATCAAATCAAGATAATATCAAATTAAGATATTATCTTCAATACTCCCCCTGAAACTCAAGATGGAAAACTTTAGAAACTTGAGTTTGAAATTTGAAAGTAATAGCTTTTACATTAATTGATCGTTGATCAACAATAAGAGGATGTTGTTGGTGATGAAGTAGTATAAATGAAACATCAAATCTAGAATTGTTGTCAACAATGGACTATATATGATCTTGGTCAACTATTAAACCAAAATCAAAAGGCCAAAACTAAATATGGGGCTTCAAACAAAATATTTTGGGATTATTACTTTGCTGAAAGCCAATCTCTAATTCAATCCAAAGATCATATGGAATGTTACAGTATAACAAGCTGCCTGAGAGAAAGAGTTCAATGAAAGCAAGGAGGCCTAAGATAAAAGCCATGCACATGGAGCGCCACCAAAAAGGATAGTTATCACCCTGAAGAAGAGGTTCGATTAAAGGGGATTTTGGATGATCACCAGAGTAAAAATAGTATGAGAAAGATAAATCAGTGATGACTTTACCATCAACAAAGCAGAGTTTTTTCTTGACATTGAGGGCCTTGGTGAAGTACACATTGCCATTTGAAAAAATTATCTCTACTGAGATGACAGGAAACAAGGACAATACTAGGAGAATCAGAGGGATGCATGAGATATGAAGAGAAAATTTGAAAAAGGAAGTCATGAAAGGCGACAAAGGTATTTCAGGACAAGTTTTCTCTGATACCATGTTAAAAAATAAAATATAATATAAAATAAGATAAAGAAGAGAGAAAGAGAACAAGAGATTTTAGAGGGCTATATCTTTATTTTTTGAATTGATGTTGAATACAAAACATATACCTTTATTTATAGGAAAATTAAATTGAGATAAGATAAAGTAAATATTTTAAATATTATGAAAATCAAATCAAAATCAAATCAAATCAAAATGATTTGATAAATATAAAAATCAAATCAAGATATTATCTTCAATAGCATCCTTGTCTTTGCCTATATAAAGTAATGTATTGCTCTTTGTAAATGTTAAGCAAAACTTAATATGAATCAATGAGTATTCAGAATACCTTTTTATCGTTATTTGTTAGCTATTGTCATTCAAGTTAATATGGGCACATGTTAAGATATTAAATAAATAATTAAAATCTTTCTCTTTCTATCCACTTAAGCTTTTTCGTAAAAAAAATATCATAGACACAAAGGAATCCCATAAAGAGATCTCATACAGTGATATAACACATTACCAGTGTGCCATGTGTCCCTTATTTTTCTCCTTTTTTTTTTCCTTTCTTTCCTCCCTTTCTTCTCGCCCCCTGTCCTCTCCTCATTCCCTCACTCATTGTTGGCCAAACGTGGTTGGGAACCACTGTCTGTGGCTAAGGTGATTGGAAACCACTTCTGGGAGGGACATACAACTCCGACGGGCCACCAAGTGGCCACCAAAGTCCAGATTTCATGACTGAAAGCACACTGCCTTGGAGAACACTATCTGTGGCTGGGATGATTCAAAACCACCTCTATGAGGGACAGACAATTCCAACGGGCCACCCAGTTGCCCGCCAAAGATCCGGTTTCATAGTCGAATGCTATGTGCATTCTCGATTTGGATTGAGGTCGCATGGGAGAGATGGATTTGTTGTAAGGGGTTGCCGACGGTGGGAGGTACTTGCCAGCATGAGGAAAATTCAGTGAGATGGTTGGTGGTGTTGTAGGTAGCCAGTTGTGGTGGGTTGTGTGGAAAGGAAGAGACGGCTGGGGGCGGAAACAGGGGAGAGAAAAGAAAATAAAAGAAATAGGGGAGGAGAGAGACGTAACACACTATCACTATGCCACTTTAATGTATGGGATCCCATGGTATATGTAGCAGCTCTCTTTTCATAATAAGGTCGAATGTAATATTTTTATAATTTTTTAATTTTAACACATAAGTTGTAAAGTACATTTTATGCAAACCTAAGTTTAGATAGAACCAATTTTTGCTTCCAGGGGACGGAACACAGACTAAAGTAATGAGTGCAAGGCAATAAGATAGAGAGGAAAAACACTCCGAAAGGGAATTAAAATTTCAAGGTAAAATGGTTGTATCTTCATTAAGTTGTAAGATTTTGCACTTAACTGCACAAAATTTACAATGGGAAGACTTCCTTGTGCCGTAAATAATACTACAGGTATACAAGGCTGTGTATCCTTTGTGAAATCATGGCATAATTTATAAGAAAGAGAAATACAAAACAGGCAACACCAGTTAATAGCCACAACCCAATATAATGTAGATGGATAGTCAAGACTCAAAATCGACACTTCAGAATTCATTCCAAATACTGATGTGACAGAAGCAAATTTGTAGCCACATAAAGAGCGCAGCAGTACAAAGCAACTAAAATTCAAAATTGTATGAGCCAGTTATGAACATTTCCCTGTTAACGTACATTAACACATTAATAGGCCAGTTTGGATTCGTAGACGAGACGAGCTTGTTTCAACTCATCTCAAATTCATCATTATATTTTTTCAAATTCTCATATAAAACACAAATTCCAATACAACTTTTTCAAATTCCAATACATTTTTTTCAAATCCCAATTCAAATTTTTTAAATTTCAAAACAATAATAATATTAAAAACCAAATTTATCTCAACTCATCTAATCTTCCAATCCAAATCGAGCTATATGTTTAGAAATTCAAATGAATGAGGGAAAATGCTACATAAAATTTGGAGGCATAAATCATGGCTCATTGATGCAAGATGTGGATGTACATACCAACGTGGCAACTGCATGTCTCAACAATTCTTCAGTCAATCAAGAGAAAAGAGCTGAGAGTCTAGCCATGCATTTCATCTAATTGCTCCCCAGATTGTGGCATCAAGAATCTTTCCCTTTTACAAATATTTATGTTGATTTGATTCCAAGTTAGTTGTTTCCTTTTATTTCCTCTGTTTCCATTTAGTTAATTGATTTCCTATAGTATAAGAGTGGCTACTATTATACCCGACAGATTATGAACTTTTGAATAAGAATTCGTGTGACTATTCTCCAATCAAAAAAACTCTGCCCCTATGGAAGACACGGCTCTTCCTTGATTTATTTTGTGTGTTTGTTACTTTGTTTTCAGATTTCACGTTACTTTGCTACGCCAAATGAAATCAGAATAACATTACGTCTGGTTCATTGGCTTGACAAGAAGGCAATCCCCATGACAATGAACGTGGAATACCAGCATTATGGGCTAATGTCCAAACACAAAACTAAAGATTCGAAGGGATCGAAAAGATGCTACAAGAGATTCAACGAACCATTGCCAACATTAATGTTGGAGGCAATGGAAACCATGAAAATGGAAGAGATCGAGAGGAAAAGGACCCGAACCAACCAAGGGAAAACAACAATTTCATGCGTCGACAAAGGAATCAAACAATGAATGATTCTTCTAGTGATGAGGAGGTGGAAGACCTCACTAGGAACCATGATGCTAGGAGAGCTCCCGACAACAACCATAACTTCAGAATTAAGATTGACTTGCCTTGTTTCAACGGCCATCTCCACATCAAGAGTTTCCTCGACTGGATGCTAGAGGTGGAGAATTTTTTTGAATACATGCAAATACCCGAGGCGTAACAAGTGAAGCTAGTGGCCTATAAGTTGCGTGGTGGTGCTTCAGTATGGTGGGAACAAATGCAAAACAATCGAAGAAGTCAAGGCAAACAACCGGTATGCGTGTGGCCCAAAATGAAGCAACTAATGAGGGCGAGATTTCTTCCTCTAGATTATGAGCAAATCCTTTACCAGCAACATCAAAATTGAAAACAAGGGACGAAAACTGTAAGCGAGTACATGGATGAGTTTTACAAGCTTAATGCTCGTAACAACCTCTCGAAGACGGAAGGACAGCAGATTGTGAGATACATGGGGGGATTACGAATGACCATACAAGACAAAGTACCCCTACATATTGTGTGGTCCTTGTCTGAAGCAATTAATCTAGCCATGAAGATTGAGATGCAGCTGGCTAGACCCCCATTGAGAGGACCAGTACAAACACCACAACCAAAACCTGTCATCCCACAGTAGTAATCCGGCGACTCACGGACTTATAACAAATGCCAAAAGGGGGAGAGTAGCAGCCAAAATACAAAGACCCCAGTGAATAAGGAGGCAAGAAACAATAACCTGTATGCGAGGCCCATGACGGGAAAATGTTTTCGGTGCAACTAGCAGTGGCATCGATCCAACGCGACGTTCAGTTCATGTAACTGAAGAAGGAGATTATAAGCCGAGGGAGGGGAATAACAGTGATAAGGATACAACCGAGGAACTTGTTGAAAGAGATGAAGGAGAACTGGTCAACTGTATCATCCAAAGGCTTTTGTTGGCACCAAAGCTAAAGTAGAAGAACTAACAGCACTCAATTTTCAAGACCAGGTGCACTATTAACATCAAAGTTTGCAACGTGATAATCAATAGTGGAAGTTGCAAGAACATAGTTTCCAAAGTGCTGGTGAATGCATTAGGATTGAATATGGACAAACACCCCCACCCTTACAGAATTAGCTAGATCCGAATGGGGCTGAGATGAAGGTCAGTAGTGTTTGTAGCATCCCTTTCTCCATCGAAAAATATTACAAGGATGAGGCCATGTGCGACGTGGTCGAGATGGATGCCTGTCATTTTTTACTTGGAAGGCAATGGCAATTCGATGTAGATACCACTTATAAAGGACGTGACAACGTCTATTCATTTTGGTGGCAAGACCGAAAGATCACTTTGTTGCCCATAGGAGACAAATACGTCACTCCCCCATAGAATGATGAGAAGAACAACCTGTTTACTGTAAGCGAGACAAAGTTCCTTGAAGAAGCAAAAGAATCGGGTGAGATATGGACATTGGTGGTGAAAGGAGAAGAAAAATAGTCCCAAGAGGTGCCGTTGCAAGTGCAATATCTCTTAATAGAGTTCGAAGGTCTCACACCTACAAAGCAACCTGAGGGACTCCCACCAATGCGTGATGTCCATCATCACATTGATTTAATACCAAGGGCTAGCTTACCGAACCTGCCACATTATAGAATGAGCCCGAATGAGCACCGTATTTTACAAGGCCAGGTAGAGAACCTGCTTCGAAATGGGCTAATCAGAGAAAGCATGAGCCCATGTGCAGTACCCACGCTACTTACGCCAAAAAAAAGATGGAAGTCGGCAGATGTATGTAGACCGTCGTGCCATCAACAAAATAATAGTAAACTACCGGTTCCCTATCCCTCAATTGACTAACTTAGACATGCTTGCCGGTTCTAGCATCTTCTTAAAAATTAATTTACGTAGTGGATATCATCAAATAAGGATATGCCCCGGAGATGAATGGAAAACGGCCTTTCAAACCATTGAAGGTTTGTATGAGTGGTTGGTTATGCCATTTGGTCTATCAAATGTGCCAAGCACTTTTATGCGCGTGATGCATCAAGTCCTAAAGCCTTTTATCTGGAAATTCGTAGTGATTTATTTCAATGACATCCTTATTTACAGCCAAAATGAAAGTGATCACTTGATCCACTTAAGGGAAGTCCTCTCAGTATTGTCCCAACACAAGTTATACATTAACTTGAAGAAATGCACTTTCTTGAGTAACAACCTACTATTTCTCGGATTTGTGATTAGTGCCAACGAGATACACGTAGATAAGGAGAAGGTGCGTGCTATACGTGATTGGCCGACACCCACCAATGTCACTCAAGTCCATAGCTTCCATGGCTTGGCCACTTTCTACTGCAGGTTCGTAAGAAGTTTCAGCTCATTGGTAGCCCCCATTATTGAATGTATGAAGAAAGAAAGGTTCATGTGGGGAAAGGAGCAAGAAGACAGCTTTAATGCTATCAAAGAAAGGTTGTCCACTGCGCCCGTGCTCGCCCTTCCTAATTTTGATAAGTTGTTCGAGGTAGAACGCGATGCCTCTGTGGTCAGAATAAGAGCTGTTTTGTCCCAAGAGGGGTGCCCAGTAGAGTTCTTTAGTGAAAAGCTAACGAGGCCAGGCAGATATGGACTACCTACGAGCAATAATGTTATGCAATCATACGGCCCTTGAAGCACTTGGAACACTATCTGATTCAGCGAGAATTTGTCCTCTACAATGATCATCATGCTCTTAAGTTCATAAATACTCAAAAGAGTTTGAATCATATGCATACTAGGTGGATTGGCTTCCTGCAAAAATTCACAATGGTACTTAAACACAAGTCTGGACAGCAAAGCAAGGTGGCTGATGCTCTCAATAGACGTGCATCCATGCTCCTCACAATGAAGACAGAGATTACAGGTTTTGAACAGCTTAAAGACTTGTATACCAACGATGAGGATTTTGCTTAAATCTAGAGAAATTGCACCATGGAACATACAATTTCGGATTTTCATGTGCACGATGGATACCTTTTTCATGGAAATCAGCTTTGCATCTCTCAAGTGTCGTTTTACGAACATCTCCTGCGTGAGCTGTATGGGGGCGGGCTAGGAGGCCACGTAGGTCCAAATAAAACCATCTCATTGGTGATTGAGAGGTACTTCTGGCCTCAATTGAGAAAGGATGTTGGGAGATTTGTTCAGAGGTGTCTGGTTCGCCAAGTGAAAAAGGGTTAGTCGTAAAACACAGGGTTATACACACCACTACCAGTACCTCAGACTAGTTAGGAGGATCTAAGCATAGATTTTGTGCTTGGGCTGCCACGTATGCAGCGAGGCGCCGATTTGATCTTTGTGGTGGTGAACCAATTTTCGAAGATAGTGCATTTTATTCCTTGTCGAAAAACTTCAGATGCATCGAGTGTGGCTCACTTGTTCTTTAAGGAAATTGTCCGCTTGCATGGTCTACCCAGGACCATTACCTCAACCGAGACACAATTTCTTAGTCACTTTTGGGTCACTTTGTGGAAGAAATTTAGGACCTCCCTCAAGAATAGTAGTACCTTTCATCCACAAACCGATGGCCAGACTGAGGTGACCAATCAAACACTGGGCAATATACTATGTTGTGTCTCTAGGGACAAGCTGAGTCAATGGGACTTAAGCCTCCCGCAAATTGAATTTTCCTTCAATAACATAATTAATCGATCTATTGGGAAGAGTCCCTTTGAAATAGTCTACATTTCACCCCCAAAACATACACTAGATTTAGTCACTCTTCCTAAGTTCCCTGGAGTAAGCATGGCAACTGAGAACATGGCAGAGAGGGTTCAGGGCATGCAAACTGAGGTGCGCAACAGCTTAGAACAAGCAAACATGAAATATAAGCAGGCAGCAGACAAGCATTGACGAGCCAAGGTTTTTAAGAGGGGAACTTAGTGATAGTTCACCTGCGCAAGAATTGTTTTCCAGCTGGCACTTACAGCAAGCTTCAAGATAAGAAGTATGGTCCTTGTCGCATTTGGAAGAAAATTAGTGACAATGCATATGTTGTCGATCTTCCAGAGAATTTGGCCATCTCCCCTACTATCAATGTGGCAGACTTGTTTGAATATTATCCACCGAATAAGCAGTTTAATGCAAGTGCAAACTCAGAGATGAGTTTTGTTCAAGGAATTGATGTAGGACGTGGATGTACACACCAATGTGGCAGCTGCATGTCTCAACAATTCTTCAAACAATCAAGAGAAAAGAGCTAAGAGTCCAATCATGCATTTTGTCTAATTGCTCCCCAGATTGCGGCATCAAGAATCTTTCCCTTTTACAAATATTTATATTGATTTGATTCCAAGTTATTTGTTTCCTTGTATTTCCTCTATTTCCATTTAGTTAATTGATTTCCTATAATATAAGATTGGCTGCTATTGTACCCGAAAAATTATGAACTTTTGCATAAGAATTCATGTGACTATTCTCCAGTCAAAAAAACCCTGCCCCTACGGAAGACGCAACTCTTCCTTAATTTATTTTGTGTCCGTTACATTGTTTTTGGATTTCACGTTACTCTGCTACGCCACTTACGAATTTAATAATCATCAAATCTTGAGTGTCATCAGTGTATTCTTTAACCTGCATCAATAGAAGCTATGGAATTTTGATATCAGTATCAACAAAGTGGTAATTCCTCCAAATCATTTTTTGGAGGATCCCATCCCAATATAACTAACTCTCTTTCTCAGTATACACAACATAATTAAAAGTGGCAATATGTAACACAACCCGTTAACTTAAAATGAACATAATACGATAAAAACAGGTTATGGTTTAGCCTTAACGAATTTCAAGTCAAAACGGTTCAACCCATTAAGACATGACTTCTTAAAGGGTCATTAACGGGATAATCCGCTATGACCCCTCAAGAAACTTAAATTTACATTTATACAATTGACTTAAAATTTAAAAAACTCTAATTTAAAATTAACTTTATACCCCTAGGCACTTACCTATCTCATTTAAGTACTTCTTAAAGAGTCATTGACGGATTAATCTGTTGTTGTTTATTATGTTTAGGATGTAATTTTAATATTTTATAATGTGTGGATTATATTTATGTGTTTATCATATTTTGTAGTGTACTACTTGTTGGGTTGTAATTTTAGGATTGTAATTTATAATTAATTTTTATTATGTTTTATAGCTATTATTTAAATTTTAATATTTGTATAAAATCAATTAGGTTAAACTTAAATGGGTCACTAATGGGTTTGCAAGATAGAACAAATCGTGTCGTGCTATATAGTGTCAAAGAGTCTTAACGGGTCATGTCGTATCAACCTGTTATCTTAATGGGTCGTGTTAGGGTTGGAATTTTTTATACGAAACTCTTAATAGATCATGTTTGTGTTGACCCTTTAGGCATAATGTATATGTTCTGATACAATACGAATACGATCCGTTGACATATTTTGACACCTTTAAAATTTACATAACATGCTCAAACCTTCTAAATTCCATGCTATAAAGATTAATGATATGAATTCTTAGAGACGTGGAAAAGTCAATCATAAGACATAAGGTGATATGATTAACTTATTGATTTTCAAACTTTAGAGTTTTTAAATAGCTGACATTTGTTTTGAACACAAAATAAACATATTAGGTCACACAAAATAAACATATTAGGTCAAATATATATTTTAAAGTATTAGTAATAGTCTTGTTAAAATATTCTTTTTAAAAAATACAAATTTACATATGTTAAAAAAAAATTAGAGAAATTTAGAAGATTATTATTCACAAGTAAAAAATGAAGTACAAATATTCACTTTTTTTTTTCATACTATTGATCAAAAATGACTAATTTTTTTAAAAATATATGTAAATTTATATTTTTTAGAAGAAAATTTTAATAAGAATATTGCTAGTGCTCTACAGGAGTCAAAATATCTGATACCGTTAACAACTTGATCAGGGTATTGTGAACATTGACAAAGTATGCCTCAAGCAACAAAGTATGCTCTACAGGGTATTGTCAATGTTTTCCCCAGCAGGAGATGAACGCATTGAGATTTGATATTTGCTCGAATTCATGATAATACTAACAGCCCTTTGTAAAAATGGAGCTCTACTGAAGGCCCCCGCAGGTGAAACAGTATAAGAATTCGAAACCTCTCTGGTCCCACCTTAAGTATTAGTTGGTGCACGAACGTCACTTGACAGATAAGCCTCGGACCTTTGTTTCTTCTTGGCGGGAAGACTCCAAGCAGTGGGAAATATTTATTTCGGTTTTTAACTCCTAACTCGATTCTAAGACTAGTAATGTAAATAGAAACAATCTCTCCGGGAAAGCATAATCCAATTGATCCTACGCTTAGTTTAATATATAAAAATAAGAAATAATATTAGGAACGTTATTCGATACTCCTTTTTTAATAAGGAATATATCACTTGCTTGAGTCCTAAGCAAATTCAAAAACGGAGACCAACCAGGAATGGGAAACAAGCACGAAGCTTGCCTATATATACAGGTCTTCTGCTGAATGATAGAGCCATAAAGAAAACCTTTAGAAACCCTCCAAAGTTCTGATCTCTCTTCGATCTTTCTCGATCGATCTGTTTCGTTTGTTTCGTGAGTTAGTGATTGCATAGATGGAGAAGATTCTGGGCGCTGTGCATAATACGGCTGGGGCGGAAAAGAGGCCAAAGACTAAGATAGTTTGCACTTTGGGACCGTCGTCTCGATCGGTGAACATGCTAGAGAGGCTTTTGAGAGCAGGGATGAACGTAGCTCGCTTTAACTTCTCTCATGGCGATCATGCTTATCACCAAGAGACCCTCAATAATCTCAGGATTGCTATGAACAATACCAGCATTCTCTGTGCTGTCATGTTGGATACTAAGGTATGAATTTTCCTTGTTCTCCCTTAGCTTTCTTTTCGATCTTCATCTTCCGCATGTGTTGCATTTTAATCTTCAACTTCCTTGTTCGATTAATTCTTCCTTTATTTCTTAATACTAAAAAATTGGGTGATAGTTTTGAGATTTGGATATTTTAGCCTTCCTACTATATATCTTAGATCTATGCATGAAAAGAAAAATTAATTGTGGTGTTGATATGGCAAGAAAAGTTGTACTGCTATTGCAAAAACATTAGTTTTTCTAGATTATTTTTTATCAATAGTTGAGTCTTAGTCTTAATGAAAATCGACCTCTAATATTCAGTTAGAAAATTGCTTTACCTTAAAACTTTTCTCCATAAATCATCAGTGGTAATGGTATACCGTATAAATTTTCCAAAGTTTAGAAAAAAAGTTGCGGTTTTAGAAAGAGATACTTTGTAAAAGAAGGATATTGCATTAAAAGCTCTTCCGTATTCTTCAAGTTTCTATTGATGTGTTTCAGAATGATGCTAATTAATTTATTTTCTAGTAATAAAGATCTTTATTTTTTTTTACTTTTTTTTTTTTGTGTGGAAAGAGGACGGTACCTCCGAGCTTTATTGATGACACTCACTTTTGGTTGAGGAATACCCTAGTAATATCAATCCAATGTGACTTGAAATTTACGGGAATATGAACAAGTATAAAGTAAAACCAACAGAACCGTGTAAACAAAGATACTTACAGAAAGACTTGCAAATCCAAAAACAGAGCAAACTAACATAAATAAGTTACTTTCTCCTCATATATGGAAGTCCAAGCTTGCCAAGCCTTACTACTCCTCGCATCATCAACGGCAATTGTATGGCAAAGTAATAATCATTTCTCCTTTGGCGCCCATTTTTAATCTCTAGTTAATTTCATCCAAAAAACGCAATATCTCCTCCCAGTAATCCTCCATATACCACAAGCCGCATCTCCTATTTTTAATCAGGCCAGTCAAATGACTAAAGTTGAGTCCATTTCAATCTCAAGTGTATCAACACCCAAATCTCTTGCACGCCTCAGACCATGTAGCAGCCCTATGACTTCTGCATAATATTTGAGTGGTGACCAATAGGCATAGAGAAAAACCACACGCAGGGGCGGAACTAGAATTTTATGTTTGGGGGGGGCGATCGATAAAATATGCGGTAAATATAAGTTTTATAGGGATGATCATCAATGATAAAAGTATCATGTTTTGTTATTATCGAACTCTCTAAATATATATTAATCTTCAAATTGTTCACGTTTTTAAAAAAAAAAAATTAATTATTTTTAAGTACTTGTTCATTTTTTTATGATTTAAGAAAAATTTATAGATTAAGAATAAATTTGAGAATTTTCTAATAAGTAATGATGTAATGTTGTTAAATTTTTAACAAACTATATCTCATTATTATACAAGTTAGACTGAAATTAAATAAGTGAGTATAATCAATCAATTTTACAATCATATAAATTTATAATCAATTTTTTTATTAGAGTTAAATTGTTAATTGAGTAACTGTGAAATTATGTGAGTTAAAACTTGAGTTTAAGTGAAATTAAAAGTTAGAATATAAATGGATATATATTAAAATTTAGATGAATAATTTTAGTAAAAAAAATTTGGAGGGGGTAATTTTTATTTATTTTTAGTTTGAGAGAAAATTTTAATTATATATATATATATAATTATATGTATTTATATTATAGATTAAAATTTCAAAAACTTTGGGGGGGCGGTAGCCCCCCCAACCCATAAGCTGGGTCCGCCCCTGACCACACGGATATTTCCATGATGGTCTCTTATAATTCCTCCAACCCCTGCAGCACCTGGATTTTCTAGTGAGCAACCATCCACATTTAGTTTGTACCATCCCTCTTGTGGCCTTTCCCATTTCACATTAAAATCGACATCTTTTTTGGAAGGGAAGGGTGCCAAATCCAGTCCATCCATTGTATTCTTGGTCCACTTGTTCGGAGATATTCCCATGCACTATGAGTTGTGAATTTCTATCCCCTTCCCTTTTTTCATATTCCCCAACTTCTCTAGCAGCTCATTTGTTTTTTCCATTCCTACCAAGCTTTGAATTAAATCAATATTCCATCTTTCCCCTGCTGTACAATCTGCCAACTTGATATTTGGATGATCCAAGATTTGCTGTTCACAAAGTGGTCCCTCGCCCGTCCAGTTATCTCTCCAGAAAGACAAATTTCCATTCTTAACACGCCATGAAGAATGTTTATGTACCTCCTGAAGGCTCATGATCATTTTCCAAAACCTTGAACCTTTCTTTGGATCTACAAGATAAATATGAGTCTCACCAACATATTTTGCCACAAGAAATTTGGCCCATAAAGATTTCCCTTGTAACAGATTCCATGCAAGTTTCATGTGCAATGAATTGATCTGGACATCTTGCAAATTCCTCGTTCCAACTCCTCCCTCCAAAACAGGTTTACACATATCATCCCAAGCTCTCTATTTCTTTTTTGACTTTCCTGAAAAAAGGTACTCATTAACCTTTTAATTTTATCAAGGACAGATTTGCGCGTAGGCAATCCGCAATATAGACAAACAATGTATCGGGATACTTTGAATAACATGCTTTAGTAGCAACAAACGAGCACCACTTGAAAGTAGCTTTCCTTGCCATCCCTCCATACGCATTCAGATTTTGTTAACTAATTCCTCAAAGTGTCGTGCCAGTAGCCTTCCCATTGTGATAGGAACTCCCAAATATGTCATGGGAAAATTCCCTTCTATAAACCCAGTGAAACGAAGAATCATCCAGCGCCTCGGAGGTGGAATTTTATTTGAAAAACTGATGTTTGTCATTAATAAAGATCTTTGTTATTAATAAAGATCTTTGTTGTGTTTTGAAGATTCTTAATTATATCCATGCTGACTTTTTTCAAAGAAGACGGACGTGGGGGACTGAGTCCATGTATCTATATCTCCACTGAGCCAGTAATTTTGGACTATGTTTTCACTTGGTTCTTAATTTCCTTTCTCATAGAAGTTTCTCATAGAAGTTTTCCAAACAAGACGGACGTGGGGGACTGAGTCCATGTGTCTATATCTCCACACGCCCAGTTCTTAATTTCGTGTTTTTTTATTGTTATTGTTAATATTCATTTGAAAATTTACAGGGTCCTGAGATTCGAACTGGGCGATTGAAGGGATCAAAACCCGTACAACTTCAGCAAGGTCAAGCCATTACCATCACCACTGACTATAGCATAGAAGGTGATGAGAATATGATAAGTATGAGCTATCCAAAGTTGGCCCAGGATTTGAAGCCACAAAGTATTATTCTTTGTGCCGATGGAAGTATTTCTCTTAGGGTCGTGGATTGTGACAAGGAACAAGGTTTGGTCCATTGTATTTGTGAAAACTCTGCCGTTATTGGTGAGAGGAAGAACGTCAATCTCCCTGGAGTTATTGTTGACCTGCCAACTTTAACTGATAAAGACAAAGTGGATATTTTGAATTGGGGAGTTCCAAATAAGATTGACATAATTGCTTTGTCTTTCGTTCGCAAAGGTTCTGACCTTGTGGAAGTCAGAAAATTATTAGGACCGCATGCAAAGAACATCCTCCTCATGTCGAAGGTATGTCGATATAACCTGTGAATTTCTTTTTTGTCATAACTTGAAAGAGACATGTTTGATCTAGGAATTTCTCGTGTCTCCAAGATCAATATATATTGACTGTAGCACTAGTTTACCAAGATAACATTTTGATATATGGACTATTTTCTTATGTTTTGGTAGGTTGAGAATCAAGAAGGAGTTACTAATTTCGAAGATATTTTAGCCAACTCAGATGCATTTATGGTTGCACGAGGTGATCTAGGAATGGAAATTCCAATCGAAAAAATATTCCTAGCTCAAAAATGGATGATATTGAAATCCAACATGCAAGGAAAACCAGTGGTGACTGCTACCCAGATGTTGGAATCCATGACCAAATCTCCCCGGCCAACCCGAGCTGAAGCCACAGATGTTGCTAATGCAGTTCTTGATGGCACTGACTGTGTGATGCTTAGCGGAGAAACTGCTGCTGGGGCATACCCTGAAATTGCTGTTCAAACCATGGCAAGAATCTGCACAGAGGCAGAGAGTTTTATAGACTATGGACAACTTTTTAAGAAAATAATGGAAACTGCACCAATGCCTATGAGCCCATTAGAAAGCCTGGCCTCTTCAGCGGTGAGCACTGCCCATAGTATCAAAGCTGCCTTGATTTTGGTCTTAACTAAAGGTGGAACTACGGCAAAGCTAGTGGCTAAGTACAGGCCGAGCATGCCTATTATGTCTGTGGTGGTTCCTGAGATGACAACGGATTCTTTCAACTGGTCTTGCAGTGATGCGGCGCCTGCAAGGCATACCCTTGTTTATAGGGGTCTGTTTCCTGTTTTGAGTTCAGAATCTTTCCTTGAAGAGTCAACCGAGGAAAGCATAAAGTTGGCCCTCCAACATGCGAAGACGAAGAAACTCTGCATGCCTGGGGACTCTGTCGTCGCATTGCACAAAATAAACACTGCGTCTATTATCAAAATCATGACCGTTAATTGATTTTTGTTTCATCGGATTGCTGTCAATAGTTTATTCATCTAGTTTTGGTGAGGATCTTAGACATGGTGGTGGTTTAGCACCATCACTACAATTTTGTATCTTCATTAATAATTCTCCTTTAGATCCTCTGTTTTTCTGTCTTTCAACTAGCTATTCAATTTTTGGAGGACAATACATCCTAAATTCAATACAAGATTAATTTTATGAATTGGTTTGAAAGTTAATGTGATTGGGTGACACGTTATCAATAAATCAATTCGTAGAACTTATATAATAAATCTTGTAGCATCTCAAAGTATGGTGACGCTGGGGTGCGGTCGGGCTGCACCCTAACGTCTTTGCAACCCCCTAAATTCTCTACAAAAACATAATAAAAAATATTAAAAAATATAATAAAAATAAATAATTTAGAAAATACAATAAAAAAACACAATAAAATAATAAAATAAATAAAACATAATAAAAAATATAATAAAATAACACAATAAAATAATAAAATGAAGATAAATTTTTAAATTAAATTCGACTTTACTCAGCCCTCGCCGCTGCCGCCGCCGACGGTGGGCGACGTCAGATCAAGTCCGAAACGGGTTTAAGGCCGCCAAGGGCATACCGGAGGTCACCAGGGCTCGTCATCGCAGGGATGAGGTCGTCGGCTTCCTCTGGTCTTTATGGGCTGGGCGGTGTCGCCCACCGCTGCCCTCAGCGGTGGGGGCTATAAAGGGGAGGGGTTCGATCCCAGGATTCTTCCTCAAAGTAACACGAGAAAGAAAAAAAAATTTATAATAACCAAAATTCTAAGTCAAAAGCAGGAGCTGCTTCCAAATGACCAACTTAACTGATCAGATGGCCTAGCATCTCCGTAATAAGGACCAATGTAATGCTTTTATAATTCTTTAATTTTAACACGAACAGAGCAACATAAACTACCTTTTCTGCAAACCTTCGCTTAGATAGAACCAACTGCTTCCAGGGTACGGAACACAGACCAAAGTAATGAGCGCAGCGCAACAAGATAGAGTGGTAAAACACTCCGAATGGGAATCACAATTTCAAAGTAAAAAGCTCGTATCTTCATTATCATTACGTTGTAAAATTTTGCTCTTTACTGCACAATTTACAACGGGAAGACTTTCTTGTGCCCTAAATAAAATAGGAAAGAGAAATATAAAAACCCACAGACAACGCCGGTTATAGCCACAACCCAATAAAATGTAGATGCATAGTCAAAAATCGAGTCTTCAAAATTCATTCCAAATACTGCTGTGACAGAAGCAAATATTGTAGCCACAAAGAGCGCAGCAGTAAGAAGCAACTGAAATTGTATGAGCCGGTTCTGAACATTTCCCTATTAATGTACATTAACACATTAGTGTATATGTATAGAAATTCAAATGAAACGGGAAAATGCTACATACAATCTGGAGGCATCAATCATGCCTTACCAATTTAATATTGATCAAATCTTGAGTGTCATCAGTGTATTCTTTAAGCTGCATCAATAGAAGCAATGGAATTTTGATATCAGTATCAGCAAAAAGTAAAGTGGCAATCCCTCCAAATCACTTTTTGGAGGACTCTATCACAATAACCAAGTGCCTCTCTTTCTGAGTATGCACAACATAACATGCTCAAACCTTCTAAATTCCATGCAATAATCATAAGACATAAGGTGATATGAGTAACTTATTGATTTTCAAACTTTGGAGTTTTTAAATAGCTGGCATTTGTTTTGAACCCAAAACAAGCATAAAAGGTCAAATAAATGCTTTAGAGGGAGTCAAAATATCTCATACCGTTAACAACTTGATCAGGGTATTGTCGACAATGACAAAGTATGCCTCAAGCAACATTTCTAGTTCTTCAATGTTTTCCCCACCAGGAGATGAACCCATTGAGCTTTGGTATTTGCTCGAATTCATGATACTACTAACAGCCCTTTGTAAAAATGGAGCTCTACTAAAGGCCCCCGCAGGTGAAACAGGAGAAGCATTTGAAACCTCTCTGGTCCCACCTAAAGTTTTAGTTGGTGCACGAACATCACTTAACAGATAAGCCTCGGACCTTTGTTTCTTCTGAGTCAGATACATCTCAGCCATGTCCCCATCATCATCCATAAGATGTTCTATTTCATCTCGGATCTGGAAATTAAATTTTATTGAGGACATGAGAAGTATGAAGATATCCTAACATGAAAGGCCTGACAAGTTTACCTTCTGAACCCGCTGAGTCAAGGCAAGGAGCTGGCCTTTGAGTCTACGCACACGTTCTAGATTAAGGGTACTAATAGATGTTGCTAACTCATCTAACACAGGATATATCTCCATTTCCAGTTCTTTTGCCTATCATATCCAGAAACTTATTAGTGCAAGGAGTTGAACCGGCAATAATGTTTCAAGCTTCTATTTGTCATGTAGGTGTTCAAAATTTAACATTATACTACAACAAATGTACATGTAAATTACATAATGTTTTGAAAATATTTTGATATAACTATCTATTCTTACCCACTTAATAGCTTCTAGAAAACCCTGTTTGTGCCAAGCCCACCAATGTTTCAAAAATGCACGTGAAATAATAAGCCTGTTTCAGTACTATATTGTTTTCCTGCTAAATTGATATGTTAAGAAATGTGGATGTAATTGACAAACTTTTAACAGAAAGCAAGAATCCAATTAGATTTCAATGGTGGAGAAGTCTTCATATAGGCACAAAGGAATGGACATTGAGGTTTTGTTGACTGTCTAAATAAATATGGATAACTTAAATGGCTAATATCCAATCAGTGTATTCTTTCCTACATGCATGAAATGCGTCCTAGGGTTGGCAAAACCTAAGTTGAAGACAAAGTTATTTGACTAATGAAAGAACAACAAATGTTGATCTGGATTCAATCCGATCCAAGAATGCTAACCTAGTTTCCACCTAACATGAAGTAAGTTAGATGATCGGGTATACAAGGCCTCAAGACATGTCTATTAGTTTCAAAAGCCTATGCCAAGCAAAGGTTGTATTAAACTAGTTTGCACACCCCGATATTTTAAATTATACTCCACAAGAGGGGCTTGCTTATTTTAACCTTAAGGGAGATAGAAGTCCTTATGCTGGGTTAAAGTCAGCGCGTCAAACCAACCATAACAATCAAAAGTAGCTAAGACTGATCATGGTGCATCCCAGGACCAAGGAATGCAAGTCTAAGGGGGTGAAAGATTGGTTAAAAACTCTCATCAGAAAGTATAGTGGACTATCAGATAGACAGAAAAGTGCCATACAACCAGCCCACCTTGTAACTCTTCTGGCGCAATAGCATTCCAAAATGGTCGCAACCGTGGGATGGATTTTAGAGTTCCATTAGCATATCTATCAGATTTGGAGACAAAAACCAAAAATCTTCTGAAAATTAAAGTTTAAGAACAAATCCGACACTTTAAAACTGGACTCCTTCCCTATCAAGTACTTACGTAATTAGTAAATGGTGCAGATTGTTACCTGAGAATCAAGAGACATGCAAACTAATTCCAAAGCCAGCTCCAATGCCCTAAACTCAAAAGGCAGATCCTCTGAATCAAATTGGTAGACATTGTAAGCAATCCATGCAGCATTTAACTTTGTAACCTTGAAAGTTTATAAACCACCATAGCATCCTACGAGCATCCTTTTTTGGCAAAAACTTAAGATGGGCTACTGAGGGTTTAAAGCAAATATTCAGTTCAATTCAGTAAACAACTTAGTTTGGTATGCTTTTCTTACCAGCTTGATATATGTTTGTCTGAAGGCGTTTGCACAATTCAGACTTGTACTGAACAACACATTCATCCAAGGAATTCATCAGGATAACCTCATCAGCAGTGATTATACACCTGATCTGTTCAAGACTGACCACAATGGCCTTCTCCCTTCCTAATATCGTAGAAGGATAAATGAACAATGGGTCCAAAAGTCGGAGATCCCCAGCAGGCAAACAACAACGTGTCATTATAGTAGCCTTGTCAAGCTTCAAAATCTTTGAGTTTCCATTTTTATCAATTTTTATCCAAGATCGATTTCCATGACCTCTTTTCTTCAATTCTGCTGTAAGACTAGGTTCACGACTTCCAGACCCATGTAAATTAGATCTATTGGTGTTCCGAGAAGATGCAGACTCAGGAAGATCAAGTGGAACAAGAGGATACCGTGATTTTTCCATTAGATTTTACTTTTTGCGGCTCTTCTTCCCGATTGACAGTTGGGTAGATGAAAAGTGCAGAAAAGGGAGGCTTGTTCAGTCAAGGCTGTCGAGTTTGACAGTTGGATATAGTTGGTAGGATTAGTTGGTAGCTGAAAGTGAAGAAAAGCAGAGTTT
Source organism: Platycarya strobilacea (assembly GCA_036898215.1). Lineage (NCBI taxonomy): Eukaryota > Viridiplantae > Streptophyta > Magnoliopsida > Fagales > Juglandaceae > Platycarya > Platycarya strobilacea. The sequence goes on along the minus strand of CM072554.1, from coordinate 15,585,646 downwards.
TATCTAGATATAAAAAAAAGAGCTCTGCTAAACACAGTCGAGATTGTGTAAACGAATACAGTCAAGAAATAAAATAATTATTTATTCTACATTCAGTGGAGAGAAAGAAGGAAAACCGTGTATAACTGTTACTTTTTCATCAAAAAGCATGCCGACTCCCTCCAGTTTACATCATACGCTTGCAACAAGTTTTTCGCTAAAAAAAAACCTGCGGTAGAAAACAAAACGCGGACTTCAGAAGGTTATGAGCGACTTCTACTCATCATATATATTTTTTTTTATCAAATATTTAATATATAGATAATCAATAAAATATTTAATTAATTAAATAAAAACAAATTTAAAATAAAAATATGAAAAAATTATAAAAAATAATTAAAAAATAATTGTTTATGGAAGTTGAGAAAATTGTGTTGCATTGCTCTTGACTTGTGTCCACCAAAGTGCTGTTCAATGCGCTTTGCAGCTTTTGCCTCTCGTCATTTGAATTGATTTTGGATCAAGACTTTGGAAATTGGAAGTAAGTAATGCTATCTATGTATTCCTCTCATCACATTCTCATTCTCATGTTATGAAGCAAAAAAAAGTAATGGATATATATAACTTCTTTAGCATTTATTTTAAGTTAATATATGTATGCAACATAACAATTTCGAATATATTAATAAGATTAAAAATATTTTAATTAATTAAAAATATGACAAATAAAAAGTTTATCATAATTTTGGATTTGGCTAGGCTTTGGAGGTGAAAGCAGCAAGAAATAAAATATATGAAAACGAGTTCTTCTATTCAGAAGTCCTATACCACACTGTTGATGGGAAAACAAATTAAAGAATTACCCACTACAACATATTTCACCTTTTGCCACCAATTTTTTTTCCACAACTCAAAACTTGTAGTAAATGATGGCTTTTATCCACAATATCAATGTAGTGAGAAAAAAGTGATGAAATTGTCACTAAAAACTATTATTTTCCGCAAAATAAATTGTAGCAAATATTTTTGTCATTAAAAGTCAATTTTGACATTTTTGAGAATTGTTATCACAATATTTATTTGTCACAAATGTAATTTCTATCTAATAAAGTATATTTTTTTTTTTTGATGATTAATACTCGTCATTATTGTGATTTCTCTACAAAGAAAATTATTATTATCGGCAAAAGTAACTGCAGCAAAAGAAAATTGACAGCAAAACTAATTTTGTAGCTAATTTTCAAGGCAAACCTGCAGGCTGGTGCTTTTTGTGGCGAATAATAAATCTATTTGCGGCGTTACCTTAGCGCCGCAAATAGTCTTTAAAAATTACACCCCCCCCCCAAAAATTCTGTTCTAATCTCAAACTCTTTCGCTCTCTCGCTCTCTCTTTCTCTCTGAACCCTAACTCTCGTATCTCTCTCTCTCGCTCTCTCACTCTCAAACGTTAACTGCGGTGCTACCTTTTCGTTCCGTTTCAAATCCACTTCGACTTATCTACTTGCTCCGATTTCCACTCCCATTTCGCTTCAACAGGTATGCGTTTCTTTCTCTATCGCCTTCTCTTTCGCGCTATTTCTTCCCCATGAAATACATCAAACTGAGTTTTCCCCTCTTTCGTGATTTTTCAGTGATTTCGGACATTGGAGTGCGTCGTTTTTTTGGATCGTTGTCACCGTCAATCCTTAGCCGGATTTTAGTGGATGACGGTAAGCCCTTTTCTCTAATCTTCTTTTGTTTCTATTTTTTTTTTTACAAACATGTTCGTTCCTGATTGATTCATTGTTAAACCTTTAAACTGTGGATTGAAGAAATGAAGCATTGGGTCTACCCAAAGTTCCATTCGCATGCTTCGTGTCTCTAGTTTCACATCTCTCTCTCTCTCTCTCTGATCTGTTTGGGTACTCTGATCTGTTGGGTTCGGCTTCCTTATTTGATTGGTTGGTTATATTTCAATAGTTAGTTTTTTTTAATATGAAAAAGATAACTTGGCTAGATTTAGTTGGCATTGGAAGCATCTAAAGCATCTTAAAACTATTTATAGATTATTAAAAGTGTAGTTTTGTGTTTGTGTAGAAACTTATTTTTGTATTTAAATTCGGTAAGTGACTTCTCTTATAATTATTTTTTGGAATCTCCTATTAGTGAGAAATTTTGGGTTGAGAATGTTTGAAACTTATATGAATTGCATTCATGTGCAGATTCTTATAATAGTGTGGTTGCCATGAAGATATATTGAAGACTAACATTATCTTGGGTAGTTACACAATGTTTTATTTATTTATTAACTATATAAACGAAAATGAAAGTTATGTTTCAATAAAGCTTAGATTGTTTTAGTAGACAGGGCATTAGTATGCTTTACTTTTTGTAAAATTTCTATAGTTTTTTTAATGGAAACGTGGTCACTAATGGGGATGTGATCACTGGGATTAAAAGTTTAAAACAAGGCACTAAGTTTAAAACAAGGCAAATCTGCTCCTCTGTTACTTCTCTTTTATTCCATATTTCATTTGTGGTTAATTTCAATTTCTCCCCCTCAGTCTCTTCACTCTCAACTTTGGTAAGAGATCCCATGTACTTACTCTACACTATTCATCTTCCTCTCTTCTTAAAATGTGTTTCTTTTCTATTTCCAATACTTATAAATTCCAATTTCTGTTTGGTACCGTAGAAAGAAATACTTTTATTTACATGAACCTCACTACTTTGGTGTTTTCCATGTTTACACCTTTTATGGATTAGACGTGTTACTCTAAATTATGATGCACTCTACTTGTTTGTTCAAAGTTTGAAAAGAATGCAATTAGATAGAATCTTTATGGGTGAATTGCACTTGAGTCCAAAATGAGTTAAGTTGCAATCGTAAGGTGCATGCATACCTTTCCTTTTCCTTTGCGCTGTTTTTTCCATTAAGTATGAGTTTTTCTTCTTCTTTTTTTGCTTTTTTCACACTTGCCCATCAAGTAGGTATTTTTTTTCTTTTTTCACAAATGCCCTGGTCTTAAATTCCAGTGTTTTGTGACCTAGCTGAAATTGTTTTCAGCTTTTCAATTCATGTAGTGTTGTTAAGACCTGGAGAAACACATTCAGATTCATATGCAAAATACTTTTTAACCTACTTTTAGTAACTTGCATGCTACTGCATCATACTGTTTTTGCCATCAAGTAGGAATTTTTTCTTTTTTCTTTTTTCTAGACCTGCCATCAAGTAGGTATTTTTTTTTTCTTTTATCACAATTTCCCTAGTCTTAAATTCAAATGTTTTGTGACCTAGGTTAGGGAAACTTTATCATAAGCAGAAATTATTTTTTGCATTTTAAATCATGTGTGGGGTCATTCAAATTGTATTTTATTTATTTACTTTTTTTGCTTTGTTTACTTTATCAATCCATGCATACAGTGTAGAGCCATCAGATGCTTTAATACATCATCTTGGATATAAGTTTAATGAGATGTTGCAATCAAACCAAGATGTTTTCATTACCTATTAAAAAAAACCAAGATGTTTTCGTGATTCTTCTTATACCAAAATTGTAGATTTAATCAAGTCAAATAATTTGAATGTAGGCTCATTTTTTTCAAACCTATATGGTCTGTTGCGATTTTCAATTAAGTTAGATTATGTTCTCATGTTTTATTGCAATTCTTTTCACAAAAGGCTACTAATCACTTTTCAACACTGTGAATAAGATTTTGGATGATAGCTTGCTAAGAAAGGATGGGGACAATAAGAGTATGTGATCCTAATATATGACAGTAAGAGTATGCATGGTTATGGGGACAACTATAGCATGTGTTAAACTAATATATTCTCTCTCTTATTTACACATCTGTATCCCATATGTTTATTCGTGATGCATGAGTAAATTGCTTATTTAATGAAGTGTGGGTACCTTATTTTTGAAAATGAAGAATGATTTTCAATTATGTAAAAAAATTAACACATTGTAAAGCTGATAAAAAAAAACTATAGCATGGGATAACGGGATCTATTATTTTCACCATTTGCAAAAGAACCACCATTGTTGCAACAGGGTTATTAGTTTTTTTGCTAGGTTATTATAATCATATTTATTATGTTATATGGTGGCTTCGTTATCTTTGAACTAAGGTTTCAATAACACTTTTCTTCAATATCATTCTAGGATATATAACTGTTCTGTTGATTGAAGTTTCTATGCCTATCTGGTTGAAGTGGGGCTTCTGGGTTTCTCCTGTGACATATGGAGCGATAAGCCTGCCTTTAAAAGAGTTTCTTGTTCCAAGATGGCAAAAGGTGATTTTCTCATGGTATGAATTAATAGTTCTTGTAATTAATACTAATTGAAGTAGCTTCCATAGGGATGATAAAAATAAAAAATCTACCGTGTGGTAAGGCAAACTGCCTTACTTGATGAGTTTGAGTTAATATTGGGGTTGTTTTTGTTGGGATGTTGCGAAGGAATAAAACTGTGATTATACTGGGGTTGTTTTAATTTTAGTTAATAGTAGCTCTATTTTTGTTGGAATGTTTTGAATAAATAAACTGTGATTATGCTTGTTTTTGGAGCTATTTTGTACTTGTGTGTTGTGGTTTGGGGCTGTTTATATATTAATATGATGCTAAAGTTGGGACTGTTTTAGAATTGGTTAACTATTATTTTTTTTTCCTGTAATTGATGGTGTGGTTGGGCAATTAATATGTGTACTTTAAATTTGAACATTTTTTATGATATATAAAGTTGAAGTTTTATCAACTTTAGGAATTCAAACTTGATAAAATAACCAGTATGCACATTTGCTAGTTGCTTTTAATCTAAGGTAACTTTCAGATAACTTTAGGAAAGATAAATGAATTTGAGATGCACTCATTAGCATTAAAAAAATGAAAACATTAGGTGTTCGTTGTGATTGTGTGTTTACTTTTCCTCGTGGTTTTTTTGGATGATGTGTTAGGCAATGGCATTGATCGCTGCATCAGCAGAAGTGGATTGGAAAGCTACAAAAATGAGGTATGGATTCTATAATGTAGCTCTTGATTTTGCAAGCTAAGAAATTGATCAATTATTGATGTTCTTTGTCTTTATATTTGATTAATGTAACCTAATTTTGTGGTTTAAATTTTTACTGTTGAACTGTAGTTCAATGCACAAATAGCTCCTTAGTGCTTTTGGGAGCATGTATTTGCTTTGCCTTGCATATTCATTTTCATGCATGTTGTGCAAGCATGCATTATGTCATTCTTTTCCTTTGAAAGATGGAATGTTTGCCTATAAAATATATAAAACAGGACCCATCATGACAAGTTTTATTAATCATAAGGTTGTGGCATTCACATCCTTCAACTATTATCCTCTAGAGTTATCATTTTTGCTGCCAAATGCTTAGATTTCTCATTTCAATTTTTACAATTACCTAGTAGCAATTTGCTTGGTTAGCTTGCAAAAAGTATCTGTTTAATTATAGCTTGTGCTAGGAATGTAAAATTATCAACTCTATAAATTTTTTTTGGAATTTTTTCTTTTATTTGCGGCAACATGTTGTGGCTGCAAAAATTTTTTTTTTAACAAAATAGGTTATTTTTGGCAAAACTATTTGTAGAGAAAAGGAATTAATGGAAAATATCCTTGTCACAAATCTTTATTTTGATAATGCCTTTTTGTGGTAATTGGCTTTTAGTAGGAGTTGCAACTCGTTAATAAAAGTATATTTAACGAAATTAACTCTCTTGTTATGATGTCTCTTTGCAGGAAATGTTATTTGGTTTGCAGGAAATGTTATTTGGTGGCGATGTATTTTGTTAATATACTTTATTGTGACGATTAATTTTTGTAGAAGAAAAGAATTATTGGCAAAATTTCTTGATGCAAAACTTATTTTGTGGCAACCTATCAACATGGTAATTAAGTATATCTAACAATGTTGAATGTTTTGATAGAAGCATTTCTGGCAATTTTTTTTCTTATTATCAACGGCTGGAATTTCCATAATAACTAGACATTTGTGACAAATTGTTTTTTTTTTTGCCGAATATCATACTTAATTGGGAGTTTATTATCCGCAAACGTGCGGCCATTTGATTTTGTCAATATTGGAGTTTTGCGGCAATTTTTATGGTTATTGTTGCAAAAGTTGGCGCGGCAACAAGCCCTTTTGTTGTAGTGACCACACCGTTGATGGAAAAGAATAAATATAAATAAAAATAGGTGTGTGGTATAGGGTTTGTAAATATATTTTTTTTAATTTATTAAAATATTTTAAAATTTTTCTTTAAGACCCACCATTGTCTTGGCGCTTTAGAATGAGATATATTATTCCACGTTGATATATTATATTTAGTTACATTAATTGATATTTTTTATTGTAAATGGTTTTATGATAAAATAGTTATAAAAAAATGTCAAGTTTGAGATAGACAAAGAAGATGAAAAGGAAATTTCCCCCCGGGCTCAAGAAATAAGGCCCAAATCATATAGACGAGAACTGGAGCCAGGAGGACCAAACCAGAACCGACCATTTTAACTTCATTTGAGGAAAGTACTTATGATAGGAGGTCCTAATGACAATGATGCAAAAGATATCGTTTGGCATGATCATACGAGGTGGAGGGGCTGCACAAGAGATGCGATCAGCAGCCTTTAACTTTCCTCCAAATATTGTCAGGCATTGGACTGTCCATCCAATCAAAAAAGATGAGAAAAAAGGAGAGTTATTTTATCCACTGACATGGAAATATCAATGAACTAACAAAAAGATCAATGAAAACACCTTGCAAGGAAAATATGTCGCATTAATAAATAAATAAAAGAAAGGAAATCATGCCGTATTAATAGCGTCACACCTCAAACTTTACCCAGCTTTAATCTCACCATCGCAGAAGCCATTCCACAATAAAAATTGTGAGAGAGGAATAATGCTAGAATAAACATCTTGTAGGGACAAGTACGCTTTGTCCGTCCCTTTAGATCTGGAGATAAATAAAGAACTCCAAGAAAATTTTGGTTACTCTCACTCTCAATATTGAATTTTGTACCTTTAATTAATTTTTGAAAGGCTTCCATTAACTCAAGTATCAAAAATTCTTTGGCCTCCAAGGGACCGTCTCCCATCATTCTCTCATTTTTTTTTTTTTTTTTTTTTTACTTTTGCAGGTTCGAAGCTTAGAAGAGCTAGCTCCTGAGAATCCGGCTCATAGATGTGCAAAACAAGACATTAACACAGTTTCAATAAAATATACTTTATTATGGTTTCCGTTTTTCATTATTTTTGTGACGTTCCCATCATAATTTAATAATTACACTATATTGAATTTAGGATTAAATATTGACATATTCATGGTGGTCTGCCTTGGAATGGTTTCTCTATTAGAGTTTTTTTATCCATTAAACTATTCATAATCAGTGAGTTTAAAACATAACCAATGACTGCGTACCAAATATGTTAAAAAATAATGATATTATGCCTCTTGAGTTATACCACTCACTTTGCTCTATTAATGCACCGTCACGTATCTTGTTAAAAAATTTAAAAGCACAAGCTGACAAGCACAAAAAAGTATAGGGAACCTACAGTTTAAGTTTTCCTCTTTTTGTTTTGAATATATTTTTATTTTTATTTTTAATAAACAGCATACGAGCAAAGAGAGCGATATAACTGGAGCAATATAATAGTATTTTTCAAAAAATATAAGAAAAATATTAGGTCTTAATTTTTTTTTTTTTTTTTTTTGAAAAAAAAAAACCACGAACCAATATTGCTGAAGTAGCAGTGATATGGGCTTCGGCGTTGTCTCCCTTTGCGTTCATGAAGTTTAAATTTTTTTTTATATTTTTTTTATATAAAAATATATATATATATATATAGAAATAAAATATATTTTTTTATTTTTTTTTCATATTAAAAAATCTCCTGGAGGCGCAAATGGGCCCAACGCCGGATCCCAAAACATTTCTCATTTTATAATAGAGAGAATTTTATAGTTTAAGATGGCAAATCAAATTACATAATTTGTAAACTTTCTTTTATAAGATTATCCCATTATAACAAAATAAAAACGCACCGTATAATCCTCTCTCTTCGCCGACCGACCCAAACTGAGAGTAGTTAAAAAGAAGGCGCGAAACGCAGATATCGTTGGTTTCGGGCTGGGGAACAGAGCTGAAAGCGCCGAATGTGTCGCAAAGCCTTTCATCGCTCAGATATTTCCCAAACACAACCCCAAGTCTTATATTTGGCATTCTTTTGGTTCCTCCGTTTTCTTTCCTTTCTTTTACCATATTTATTCAGCGAAAACAGCAAAACAATAGATTTGGCAAAACAAAAACCAGAAAACTTTCCGGTTTCAGGTTGTTCGTTTGTGCTCTCCCCATCATTCAAATTTAATTTCAGAAACTTTCTCATTTGGGGTTTAACAATCTTGGGTTTATTTTGATCCAAAAATTATTCTTTTGTTCCCCCTCTGTCTCTCTCTGCGGCCTCTTTTTTCTTTTGGGTAAACTCTCCGATCTCTTCTTTGTGATAAAGAAGAACGAGGATTTTTTTTTTCTTTTGTGGATTTGATTTTTTTATGGCCTTATTTCCTTTGTCGAGTTATTTATCATATTGATCTTTGGCTCAAGGGGAAGCTTATCATTGCCGGTGCCGCTTCCGGCTTTTCGATTCAGCGGCAAGACATTGGGTACCTTCAAGGCTTTTGATTATTGAAGTGGGTTTATTCACGATCACAATTCTCGTTCTTCTTTCTTGCTTGATTTATGAAAATACATTGCCCTGTTTCCTTACTCTTTCTTCTTGGGATCAGTCACATTAATTTAATGGTTGGCATTAATTGATTTTGAGATGCTTCTCTAAATGTGAAAATGTTGAATTGAAAAGTGAAAAGTGAAAAACTAGGCCGATAGAAAATGCATATAAGCAGCATTATCTGGGTTTTAGAATTCTGAACATGCCAAACGTCCTAAACTCCTAGTACAGGGTTACCACCGGTTAGTTACGAGCTTCCGATCTGAGCAAAAACAAAGTCAGCTTGTTGAGTAGAAAAAACGTTGATGTTTAGCTTTTTCTATAGGAAAATTAATGTAATTGACATATCTTATTTCTTTGTTTTTAGATTTTAAATTTTAAATTTTTCCTTTGAATGGAATATACTCGCGACATTTCCAAGGTTGTCTTTTTTTTTTTTCTAGGGAGAGAATATCAGCAATTTATCTAAATGAAGCATGAATTTCTCGTATGTACATTCTCTTTTGTGTTTAGGTGCGTATTACTAAACAAAGTGCCTTTTGGGTTCATTAATTTTCTGGTTATCAATTGAAAAGGGTTATCCCCTTATATATTTTCTTTCTTTGTTTCTGAAGTTGGTTAGTACCTTGCTGTTGATGAGTGTGTTCCATTTAGCTAGAAATTCTTCTACTACCTAATTCCTGATGAAACTGTTTCTTTATCATGCCTGTGAAATCCTTGACATGCTATTTGACGTTCCTTATTTTTTGCCCTTTCATCCATTTATTCAGTTGACTTGCAATTCTTCACTGCAGAAGTAAAAGCTGAAATTCTAATTACACTTTTGGAACCTTAATGTCAGCAATCAATAATTTCACTTATGGACCTGGAGAATGGTTGGTTTAGCAGTACGCATTTGGGAACACACCCAGAGATCACTGGTGGAAGCGGAATAAGTAAGCATTCAGAAACACGTCCAGAGGTTCTTGAAGGAAGCGGAAAAAGTGAACACTTCGAATTTAATCCATTTCTTATTGATGGGAGCCAATGCATTATGGATACTGAAACGCATTCAATTGAAATAGACAGGAGTGAGAGCAGTAGGCATTCAGAGACAAAGGCGAACGTTATAGATGGGAGTGATAGCTGTCAAGAGGATTCTAATGATGAAAGCAATCCACATGCCCCAGCCAAAAGGTTAGGGCCTTCTTATTCTTCAACTTCATCTTCATCACATTCATCATTGGAATTTCTCTTCCAAGGGGATCCAGTTGTAGCCTCCAAATCAGGACAATCCACTCCTTCCTTCCCTTCACCTGACAAAGATACCCTACTGTCATTCCAAGATGAAAGTGAAGTTTCCAGCAACATCTTTTCCAAAGCAGATGAACGTGACAATGGCGGTCCAGATCCCTTATTGACATCTCAAGTTCCTGAGATAAACCATGAATCAATGGTGCATGGCACGTTACCAACACAATCCCCTCAGGTACAAGTGATGAATCGGTCAGGAGGATACGATCCTTACAGAATTCCATCTTCTGTGTTTGCAAGAAGTAAGTCCACAACGCCAATGGAATGGAGTGTTGCTTCCAATGAATCATTGTTTAGCCTTCACATAGGGAACTCTAGTTTCTCCAAAGACCATGTGTTTTTGTTTGGTGATCTTAAGCCTGAAGAACTGGTAAAATCGGGTGAGTTGTTTGCGCTCAGCCCAACCTCTCCACTTCCAGCACTGGGAACTGACAAAAAGAATATCAAGATAGCTCATGATTCTGAAGCTAAAGTAATGGCTGATGAGACCGTTAAGGCTTCAGAAAGAGTTAGTGTGGAAGCTCAAAGTGAGGAAAAGGTGTCACCTCCAGTAGTTTCCTGGAATTCCTTTAGTCTCTCCCACCGTTCAGATGCGAGTGAAGCCTCATTTGCTTTTCCCATGTAAGTCTATGTTTATTCTTTTAGAAGTGAACACTACCAACATTTTCATGAACATTTTCTTCTTCCACATTGATGATTTACTGTGAACTTAAAGATGGATGGATATGCATTTTGTATGCATATTACGTAAACAAAGTGTTTCTGTTTATACTCAGTTCACTGATATCTGTACGTTTGACTCATCGCGTGTAGGAGTCGCAAAGATGCCTCTACATTGAGGTGAATGCATGCCTGATTGCCATTTTATTTTTTTCCACATACTGCACGTATGACACATAGGTCGTACTTTAGGCAAAGTTACCAAGCCTAGCACTCTGTCAATGAGGAATACCCTTTGTGTGATGCAGAAAGAAGAGATGTGCATGGAAATTGTGCTACTGTTCTAATTGTAGCCGGGCGTTCCACTACTGTACATGGCCAAGCTGCTACTGTTCAAATTGTAGCTGGGCGTTCTGCTACTGTTGGAACTGTAGCCGAAAAAGATTTTGTTGTCATTCTTCTACCATGTACGTCTCTATTTCTCTACCTACCATAATAACTGCATGAGAAGCATCAATTGAACACGCATTTATTCTTTACCTACCATGTTTGTTATGATGGTCTGTGTTCCTAGTTACATGCTTGATCTCTTTTCTGGTTTCTTGATCTTTATGATTTCCTAATGTTACTTAGCTCGTGGTACACACCCTCCATAGTTTCTTTAAACTATATAATCACACTGATTTAGTCTTCTGTAATCAATGCAGTTTGACTGGAGGGGAAAGAAGTGATCGTCTCAAGACGGATAAAGGGAAATGGCATCAAGAGCCACCAGCCCCCAAAGTGACTTCAAATTCAACATCCAAATGTTGTTTTCCTTGCCTTTTTTGGCGCCCATGGTGCTTTCGATCTCATTGTTGTTGAGCAAGTGAGTGCTACAAATCCTTAGCCCATTTGTTCATATGAGTATTAATCTATATGTACTTAATACAGAGGAAAGAATGAAACGTAAGCAAAAATTTAATTGAGTTTTATCAGGCCTTCGAGATGCGAGGCCCCAAAGTTCGTAGGACTTCTTACCTTGACCAATTAAATATTTTTAAGTCTAGTCCCAGGCTTATCTCTCTCTCTATCTCTCTCTCTCTCTCTCTCTCTCTCTCTCACACACACACACACATACATATGGCTCTCTGAATGTGGATATGTTACTTGGTGTTATCCTATTTGCTGCATTTGTTTAATATAGAGATGTACTTAGGCCTATGTCTATTGGGGTTTAGATGGTTAAGAGCATTCAGCATGTTACTCTGCTTCCAATCTTCGATAAGAGCAATAAAATTAGTTTCTGATATACACGTTATTTGAATTATATTGTATTGACCTTCTTTAGCGGGAAATGCATTGAATTGGTTAATTACATAGTAGGTGGAAATGAGAAGATGCTGGGAGTTAAATGCAATATGATAGTACATATATTTATGTCCCCGTCAGTCTGCATTTGGTCTGGAAGCTCAAGAAACTGAGAAACTAAAGCCTATATCTTGCTTTGTCACAGAAATTTACAAGTAAACAATCCAGGCCTTCCCTTTGCACATGCGGCGGTCAAGTGGGCAGCTCATGTCATCTACAGAGGTAGGGCACCCCCATCAGATCCCTTGCTCTATCCGGAAGTCTCGGGCAGTCTGCATTTGGGTGTGGAAGCCACAATATCTCTGCTAAATCTACCAATATATACTCAAATATAACAGAGAAAATTCCTCTGAAAAACTGTCGTCTTCCCTTGGCCGCTGCTGCATCAGAAAGTCGAATTTGCCATCTGAACGGGAAGGGTCACCCCATTACTAAAATACTTAAAAACTTCATCTGTTGCCTCTTCTGAAGGGAAGTCTGGTTTTCTTTTTAGGGTTTTTTTTTTTCTAGCCTTACATTAGCAACTGTGAAGGTAGTAGCGTATGTATGGCTAAGGGGGATTGAGGATTGTGAAAGATAAACTCCTTTGAGGGCGTTTTGGAAGTGAATAATAGTAATTATAACAATTATATATAGAGACGTGAATTTTGAACAAGCACCATCAACATTCATCGACTTTATACAGAATCGTATGATGTTCGTTTGCAACTTTGCAGCAAATAGGAGAAGCTAAGATCCTTTTTTGTTAATCTCATTTTCCAAAGAAAGTCAGAATCAAATATAAAAAACATCTCATAGAAGTCAAAATTTCTGTAGAAGTATATTTTAAAATACATAATAAGGAAAAGCAGAGCAAAGTAGAAGTCAAAAAAAAAGGGAAAGTCAATGCCAAACACCAGTAACAATTATAATTAAGATAAATTCATTTTACTTCCTTGAACTGCTAATCCTTTTTTTCTTTACATATCAAAACCAACTCGTTGTACCTTTGAATAACTGAACAAATGATGACATCTTGAACAACATATCAACGCCCTCCTTTGCTCTTGCCATATAGCTAGCCATAGGGCTGTATAAACATCTGCTTTTCTTTTACACACGAAAATATGTTCCAAACTCCAGGAGGTTTTTGAATAAAGGGAAATTACATTTTCACTACATTAATTAACAATATTGTTGTAGCAACAGGAAACTTTAGTAACAGAAACTGCACTGGGGCTGGAGGTTTTGGGGCCACTTACAAGGCTGAAATTTCTCAAGGAGTCCTAGTGACTGTAAAGAAGCTGACTTCAAACAGGTGTTCCTATTAATGTTTTGAATACCTTATCGGTGAGTATACCGGTCAAGATACTAAAACGAAATATTTCGATATCAATATCATTTCATATACCATTTTAAAATAGTCTATACATAAATAAACTATATACATAAATTATATTTTCAAAATATTGCCAATATATAAATAAATTATACACATATATATGTAATTAATCTAGTGTAAAAAAAATAATAAAAAATAAAAAAGATAAAAGGTCAAAATCCAGTACAGCAAAAACATATGCCGAAATATCGCCATACCTACCGGCCGGTATTAAACTACTATGTGTTCTGTAGCTGACAACTGGCCACATATTTCAGGTACAAAATTTAAAACTTCGGTTCCAATGATCAAGTTGAAGATTCTATAGCAACTAAAAATCTAGCCAAAAACAGATTCTACAGCAACTAAAATCAGGCCAAAGGAGAAGGGATAACAACAATCCTGGATTTCCTTTTTTTTCGTTTCTGTTAGTGTGGTTTCTGTGAGTGTAGTTTTTAAATTTTGTGTATCATGATTAAGTCGGTTACAGGCTTACAGCTAGCTCTGTAATTTGTACATATCATGACTAAATCGGTTACTCACAGATGTATTATTAATACACATGCTTTGTACACAATTGAATCAATCGAATATCAGAAACTTTTCTACCCTTATCTGGTTTTTGAATTCTACAACATGGATATCCCTCTAAACTCTGATGCAAATTAATTGGAGGATTAACTGCTTAATTGGAAGAAAAAAGTATATAAAAATACCCAATTTTGATATTCTACCCTCATATACTTTGTTTTGGCTCATATTTAGATGGTCACAACTCACAACTCGCTTCTTCAATATGTGTCTGATCCACAGAGCAGTTTTTCCATGCCCGTTCTAAAATTTCAGAGGCCATCCATTTCACAAGCTGACAATTTACTTGTACGAGTCACAAAAACACTTCTATTAGGTGAATAAACGAGAGCTATACTTGAGCACTTTTATACATGATCAAGAATGAAGACAAAGAGTAATTCATTCATGACATGACATTGCAATAATCCCTAAACCCTTGAAATCAAACAATGAAAGAAGCCACCCGAAAAAAAAAAAAAAACATGTAACCTCAAATAGACAACTTTCCTCATGTCTTTTTCTAAAGATAAGCTTGTAGATATAATCATATGACACTTATCATCTCATCATCATCATCATCATCATCATCCCCTTTTATGGGAGTCTATCAATGCTGCAATCTTCTGCAACGTATCAGAATCGCCAACTTTATTTTTGGTAGATAGAGCAGCAGTAGCTTCCTGGTACCGATGAAAGGTTCCAGTGAAGTCTGTGAAGAGTCCATCAATACCGATCTTGTTTATCCAGTAATCATATTCAGCATAAGGATCTTGGTGGAAGTCAAAGTGCAGGAAAGAATTTTCATTTCTGAATGTATATGGATGTACCTGAAATAACATGATCAAAACAACATAGCTTTTGAACCCTTTATAAAATAAATCAGCCTTTACCAATAATTTAACTAAAAAAATAAAAAATTAATGTACCTGTAGGCCACGAGCATGTGCTCTTGCAACAAGATCAGTAACCCTATCCAAATAGTTATTTTTTGGAAAAACAATTGTATCCTTCCATGGTCCAATCCCCATCACATACTTCTTTATGTAATCAAAATAGGTATCCGAAGTAATGTCCCAATATGTCTGCACAAAGTGTTTATTCATTGATTATGAGCTTTGCCATTGTTTATGAGATGAACAAAAGAAAATTAGATTTGCAGGAGGAAAAAGAACAAACCTGATTGGTATCTTCTGTCAGTATATTCACATCATCAATTAAGAAAACTTTGGGCAGCGCGGTGAGGTTTGAAATATATACGAGTGAAGTTGGAGCAAAGGACTGGATAAATGCAGGTTGCTTCAGCCATTCTTTTGACATATATGAACCGGTGTATCCGTATTTTTGCAGCATCTCCACAAACTTATTTTCATACTTCTTTCCATCTGCCCATTTGACCTGTTATATAAGAGCTTAAACTTGAGAAACGTGAAAAATATGGCTAAGGATTTTTAATCTCTGGATATTCACTTACATGGTTGTTGACATGAACAGGATTTTTAATCTCTGGATAAATTCCAACAACTCTTTTTGCATTTAATGCAATTGAAATGTACTCTTCAAAGGTGATAATTGGGAATTTCCCTGCGAAAAAATCAATTGGTAAAGAGTAAACTTCATTTGATTAACAAGATTTCGGATGAGCAAAATAAGCTGAACAGATCTGTAACAAAGCGAAGCGTACCATTATATTGCTGATCTCGGAAACTGAATCGTTGCTTCGCCCCCAATGACTGCAGCTCTTCTAGTGTAAAGTCAACTGCAGAGAATCAAAGTCATGACGAGTTATACAGTCACAAAGGAGTAAAAAGAGAACTAATACAAACATTCGAAGTCAACTATTATAGAAGTAAAAAAATAAAAAATAAATTAAGGATCATCTTTGATTATACCTACGAAAAACCCAGTAGTATTCACGCCTTGAACCTCATACGTTGTTTTTCTATCAGCAAACTCCGTATGGTTTGCAACATCAGTTGTGTCATCAAGTGTTACATCATGGTGGCATACGAGGACGCCGTCTCTAGTGGCAAGGATGTCTGTTTCTATGAAATCTGCCCCCTCTTCAATAGCTCTCTGCAATGCCCAGATCATAAAACAATAAAACATGAACAGAACCATCCAATGAGCAAATAAATTGATAATGAACAGAAAACATGGAAAAAAAAAACATACCATGTATGCTGCAGCAGTTTCTTCAGGGTACTCCCCATTTGAACCTCGATGAGCAACATTGAATGGACGGGATGTTTGTAGGGGCTGTTTATGAGGATTAGCTATCGTACTTGGAAGTTGATACAACGGTCTTCCAACACATTGCCCAATAAATAGAAGTAGGAAAGGGACGGCCAAGCCTGTCAAGCGCAACGAAACATTATCGGTCCTACTAATTTTCTTCAAGCAAAAAACCAATCATCGAACAAACGATACATATGGCAAGAAAACACAAACAGAACAAACCAAGGGGAATAAAGGACCAAGAAACCAAAAAAGGCCGGAAATAATAATAATAATAATAATAATAATAATAATAATAATAAACAGATGACAGCTAGTCAGCAGACAGCCTCAAAAATCACAAAAAAACAGTAGAGAAGCGAAGATACGTACAGGTCGTCTTACCTAAAGAAGACGCCATTGTTCTATCTCTCTCCCTCCCTCACTAGTTCTCCCTCTCTCTATAGTCTATACGGGAGAGAGCGAATTGTTAGTCTGTTTCTATACTTAAATTGCCGGGGGATTAACTCGATCGAGGAATATTTACAAGAAATTGGAATATTTTTCCATGTAGAGACGTTAATATCGGCATTCTAGGCTTTATAGGTTTTGTTCTGGCCTTATCAATTACTGTTACAGCCTAGATACTAAAATTCGTTTGCTACTAATTATATATTGAACAATATTAAAGTTAAATTTCAAAAATAAATAGAAGGCAAACGTTAATTAATATGATATTATAAATAAAATATTTCTTTTTTATTATCTTTAATTTCAAATCTTTTTTTTTTATTCTATCAACTCATAACTATTGTGTAATACACAATAAACATCAAATATCACAAAATTTCAATGATATTTATATGCCGTTTGATTTTTACGGTTGTCTCTAACATGTCTATTATATATTTCCATCAGTAGAGATGTAGACTGCCAGCTAGGTGTCACCACTTAGATTTTTCTAGAGAATTCCACTATCTTCTAGAGCCTCATTCCCTTGTAAATTATTCTAGAATGTAGTAGATTGTTGTAGAGAAAACCCTAGAATGGTTCTTTGTCCTTAAGATTGCGACACTTGTCACAATCCTAGCCATACTTCTAGAAGTAGTCTAAAATGTTCCTTGTCTTTAAGATTGTGACACTTGTCACAATCCTAACCATTTTTTGTACCAAGAGTTCCCTATAAATAGAGGGAGTCTCATTTGTGTAAATCACCAAGCAACAAGAGTAATAAGTTCTCTAGAGCTTCTCTCTCTACTCTCTCTCTCTCTAGAGTTGTTCTCTCTTGTCTTGAGTCGCTTAGAAGGCTTACTTGGGAGTTTTGTCCGGGACAAAACCTCCTAAGGCCGCACGGGATGTGTGAAGAATTTCTAAATCCGTGACAACTGGTATCAGAGCGTCGAACTTGGGATGGCGGAACCAAGTGTGGTCACCATGGAGAACCAGGAGCCACGAAAGAGCAAGAGGTCGAAGGAGTCGACCTCGTCCGTGGAGTCTCTCCTCGACAGCATCGAGAAAACCATGGCCAAGATGGAAGAATGGGATCAGTCTCACAGGGAAGTGAGCACCCTTGACAACACCGTGACCAGAGTAGAGGTGGCAGTGGCGGATGCCAAGGACCGTTTTGACATTGTGGAGCAAAGCTTGGAAGAGCTAGAATTGGAGGGCCAATCTGAATCGCTCAAGGAGTCCATTCTGAGCACCATCAACCCCACCCTTGAAGCACAGCGTGTTGAGAACGTTGCCTTCCAAGACCGGGTCTTGGGGGAACTAACTAAACTCCAGGAGCAAATGGAGGAACACCACGTTGGTCTAGAGGAGACCAGGGCGGACTGGGCCAAGCGAGCTGTGGCCAATGGGGGCACCATCGGAGCAGGAATGGTGGCTACACCACGAGTAGATACCCCCAAACCGAAAGAGTTCGACGGCAAGCGGGATGCCAAAGAACTCGGCAATTACCTGTGGCATATGGAACGCTACTTTGAAACATTAAACATGCAAGACGAGCATGTAAAGGTACGTACTGCTTCTCTTTACCTCACTAATCTTGCTGGTACTTGGTGGCGTCGTAAGTATAGTGAAATAAAGAAGGGTACGTGTACCATCAACTCATGGGAGGAATTCAAGCATGAACTCAAGAGGCAATTCTATCCTGAGAACGTGGCCCTCTATGCGCGGAAGAGAATGAAGGAGTTGAAATACACATCTTCCATTCGCAACTATGTTGAGGAATTCTCCGCACTCATACTTCAAATCACAAACATGAGTGAAGAAGATCTCCTCTTCAACTTTATCGATGGCCTCAAGTCATGGGTGGCTCAAGAGCTCAAGCGTCGTGGGGTCAAAGAGATCTCCACCGCCTTAACTGTAGCCGAAACCTTGGAGGAGTTTGAGTATCACATGAGTGATAACTCTTCAAAGCCCAAACCCTCAAAGGATAGCTACAACAAAGGTGGGGGAGCAAAAGGGTCCAAGCCCCCACAGCACAAAGAGCGGGCAGATAGGCCCTCGACATCGAGGGAAGGAAGGAAGGAGTACTCCAAAGACAAGAAGCCAAAGGATGCTTGCTTCCTTTGTGACGGACCACACTGGGCTAGAGACTGTCCTAAGAGGAAAGCCCTCAATGCCATGCTGGAGGAAAAAGAAGTCCAAGAGAAGTCACACATGGGGTGTTTGCAACTTCTCAACTCACTCAAAGCAAATACCAAACCAACCACCAAGGATGGGTCTCTGATGTTTGTCGAGGTGATCTTCAACGGGAAGAAGACTCATGCCATGGTCGACTCAGGGGCTTCTCACAACTTCATCAAGAAGGAAGAGGCCACACGGCTAGACATCCCTCTAAAGAAGAGTCAAGGATGGCTAAAGACGGTGAATTCTGAAGCCAGACCGCTTGATGGTGTAGCTCATGGCGTAGAGCTACAACTTGGCACGTGGAAGGAAAAAGTGGATTTCTCCATCGCTCCCATGGACGACTTCAACGTCGTGTTGGGGATGGAATTCTTGAGGCAGTTTAACGTAGTGTCTCTTCCTCACTACAACTCGGTGTGCATCTTAGAAGATGGGCCTTGCATGATACCCACCATGTCTAAACTAAACACCACCCAACTCCTATCGGCTATGCAAGTCAAGAAAGATGAGGAATCTTACTTGGCTACTATGAAGGAAGGTGAAGTGAAGATTTACTTCCCTCCACCTAAGGAGACCTAAGAGGTCCCCAAGGGCTATGAGGATATCAGACCACCAGAGTTGCTCAAGCAACTACCACCTAGGAGAGAGGTGGATCATCAAACTGAGTTGAAGTTCAGTGCCAAACCACCCACCAAAGCGCCTTATCCCATGTCACCTTCAAAACTTGAAGAACTAAGGAGACACAAGGAATACCGCGTAGGTGATTTGGTGTTGGTAAATATCTTGGCAAACCAACACAAGTTTACCAGGAAGCTACACAAGGGGCTAGTGCGGCGATATGAAGGACCCTTCCCAATCATCAAGAAAATAGGAAAGGCCTCCTACAAGCTAGACTTATCCTCTAAGTTCAACCTTCATCAGGTCTTTCATGTAAGCTGTCTGAAGCCTCATCATGGTGATGAAGAAGAGCCGACAAGAGGAGAATCTAAGCGTGCTCCATTGGGCACAACCACCACTTTTTATACAGAAGTAGAGGAAATCTTGGCGGATCGGAAGGTTAGACAAAGAGGTCACAAGGCACGCCAAGAATATCTGATCAAGTGGAAGGGATTGCCCACAAGTGAGACCACATGGGAACCTAAGGAGTCACTGTGGCAGTTTAAAGATCAAATCCGAAGGTTCCATGAAAATACCGCGCCGAGGACGTCGCGAAACTAGGTGGGGGAGAATGTCACCACCTGGAATTTTCTAGAGAATTCTACTACCTTCTAGAGCCTCCTTCCCTTGTAGATTATTCTAGAATGTAGTAGATTGTTGTAGGGAAAATCCTAGAATGGTTCTTTGCCCTTAAGATTGTGACACTTGTCACAATCCTAGCCATACTTCTAGAAGTAGTCTAGAATGTTCCTTGTCTTTAAGATTGTGACACTTGTCACAATCCTAACCATTCTTTGTACCAAGAGTTTCCTATAAATAGAGGGAGTCTCATTTGTGTAAATCACCAAGCAACAAGAGTAACAAGTTCTCTAGAGCTTCTCTCTCTACTCTCTCTCTCTCTCTCTAGAGTTGTTCTCTCTTGTCTTGAGTCGCTTAGAAGGCTTACTTGGGAGTTTTGTCCGGGACAAAACCTCCTAGGCCGCACGGGACGTGTGAAGAATTTCTAAATCCGTGACATAGGGCTGTTCAAAATACCTATGACCCGACCCGACCCGTTATTTTGATATCTTCCGACCCGTTATTCTGACTTGATTTCGATTAATCGGGTTAACGGGTATTACCCGTTACCGCTTTTAAACTTTTAACCCATAGTTTTAACCCACTCGATCTCCAATCACCACGATCTCGTCTCTTTCTTTCTACTCGATCTCATCTCTCTCTACCTGATCTCCTTTCTTGATCTCCTCGATCTCGTCGATCTCCTCCTCCACCGCTTTCTCTCGATCTCGTCGATCTCCTCCTCTACCGCCTTCTCTCGATCTACTCGTCGACGACAACGCTGCCACCTCAAATCGCCGATGTCCACCTACAGACCCTGCTGAACCAAGCTTCCTGCTGCCGGCATCCACCTCAACTCGCACGCATCTTCATGTGATCTCCTCTCTTGATCTCCTCGATCTCCTCCTCCACCGCACGATTTAGAATCTACAACCGCGTTCTCTCGATCTCCTCGTTGACGACAATGCTTCCACCTCAATTCGCACGCATCGTCACATAATCACGCACAGAGACCAAACCCATTTAGAAAAGCTTTTGGGTATTTTTGTTTTGATGTTGGATTTTTGTTTGTCAAAGGGTTAGGGTTTTTTATTATTATTATTATTGGAAGTGAAGGGTTAGGATTTGATTGTGGTTTGATTGTTTTGATTTTTTGTACAAATGAAGCTTTTGGTTATTCTTACAACTTGCGAATGAAACTTTGCATTTTCGAAGTGGATGAGTAATTTGGGAACTGTCGAAGTAGGTGAACAAAAAAAAAAAAAAGAAGATGATGAAGAAAACGAGTTATCGGTTAATCAGGTATCGGAATGAACGGAATAGGTATGATATCGAGTCGGGTCGGAATCTGGTATGTCAGGTCGGGTCGGATCTGGTGAACAGCCCTACTGCCAGCCTTACTCTTTTTATATCATATTAGTTATTATGTTGATATTTTTTTTAAAAAAAATAACTTGATTTTATGTAGTACTCAAGAGTCAAGATGAGATTCTCTGCTACTAAAACTAAAGTTATTAAAATCAGTTCATTTTGGTTGGAATTATTGGAAAATTTCATTTCAAAATAGTGGCTGAAACAGTGGAGATTTGTATTCTGTTCCAATCTGAATTCCGGTCATTCCAGCGCATTCCAGGAAGATTTCAGCATACTAACCTAGATTCCAATCATTTTTCTTACTCTTTTTTTTAATTATTATTTATTTATTTATATTTCTGGGTTACAACATTATTTCAATTTTTTTTAATTTATTTTTAAGTTTTTATCATTTATTTAGTTGTTTATTGTCATTATTTTCGGACATATATATATCAACCGAATTAGTTTTACTTTTTAATAATTATTTTTCATAAATATAAATTCTTAAATTTATTAAGTTTATCAAGTATGTATGTTTTTAATTAGATTTGTATTGATTTATTTAGAATATAGTTATTATATATATAATTTATTCATATAATATCTATCCCGAAACGGTATCGATATTAAAATTTTTCGTTCCAATAACTCAACTAGAATGATTACCGGAACGGAATTCATAACTTTAACTAAAACCTTCTTTCTCTTAATAAAAATAAAATTCCATTTTATTTTATTTCATGTAAAAATTAAAAGAAATTACTCCCCTCAAGAATTTTGAAAAATCCTCATCTATCCAAAACATCTTATTACTTTTCTAGAAAAACTTAAAATTATATAGAAATTAATTGTTAACAAAAATTAAAATATAGCCCCAAATATTATAAAGATTTGAATCTTACTTAAAAATTTAAAACTTTGGCTCTAATAATTTTCAAAAATCAAAAGTTATATATTAAAAAAAAGTCCTAGATTTAATATGCATGACTTTTGTTTTATGATCTCTAACATTCTCCTTCCTGTTAAAATAAATATATTAAATTTTTTTTTTTTAAAAAGAAAATTAAACTCTTAGTAACTATATATCATCATCATCATGTATGTCGTGATAAACCTTTACTTCTTGATAAACTGAGAATTTTAAAATTTGAAATTCAAATTAAATTTTAAGAGAAAACTAATCGATAAATATTGTAAATAATAATATAAATATATGTATCACTACTTATTTAAAAGAATAGTGATTGGCAGTCTCGGGCAGTCAGAACATTCCACTCACCTAAATAATAAAAATTTATTTATATTAACAGTATTTTTATCATTTATATGAATAATAAAAATATTATTTGTGGGAGTGAAATGTTTCAACTGTTCTGCCAAATATTATTATATTTAAAATGATTCGATCGGCCTATCAGTACTTCTAAATATCATTTGGATTACCCTTTAAAAAAAATCATATGGATCACAACGATCAATATAAATGATAAAATAAAAAAATTTACCTACCTTACCGTGTTCTCCTATAATGATTTGACTCTGTCAAATGAAATGATTGAATTTTGTTAGGTTTAGATGATAAAAAAAATTTCGATATTTTTTAATATTTTTATTATTATTATTATTATTTTATTTAGTTTTTACTATTATTTAATATTTTTTTTAACTAATTTTTATTACCATTTACAATATTTCAACACTTCTCAACATCTAATTATAACCTAATCATTAAATCAAGATTGAAATCTTTGATAATATTTATTCAATATTTAAAAGAACCCAATAAACGACGTTCAGACCAGTACATGAGAAAGTTGTTAGATTAATTTCTAATTATGGACTTCATTTAATTACATATTTTATAGTCTATAAAAATATTTATAAGTCTTTTATATATATAGTTAAGTTTCCCCTCCTCTTCATATATATCTATTAGCTGAAAATTAATATTTTTATGAAGAGCAAAGAGGGAAAATTTTGATTGTTAATATTTGTGAAAGTACAAGAATTGTTTTCAAGATCATGTCTTCTACAAATATTTTTGTAAACTGTGATTATTGATGTGATTTTTATTCTTAGTATGATTTAATTTTTGTACAACAAAAACTACATGCATGCATGCATGGGTCTATGATTGTAAATATTAGTTTTCTAAACATAATTACTGATACTCTAATTACTCCAACAATAATCTCTCTCTCTCTCTCTCTCTTTGAGATGAGAGCCTCTCTCTCTTTTTGAGAGCCTTTCTTCACTAGGTCGCCAACACCCCCCTCAAAAAAAAGTAAAAACCATTCCCACCTTCCAAAATCTCCCTAATAGTCCTAGACCTCCTTTCTTTTTCTATCTCCATGTCAGTCACTTTCGTATTTGACCCCTTCTTTCTAAAAACAGACTTTGAAACCCTTCCTTTGTGCATCTTTGTCTCCCTTTCAACCCACTTTACCCCACTTTTCTCTCCCACTTTTCAGTAAAGCAAGTGAGTTGTACCTCGTATTTTTGCTTTCCATCTGCCACAAATGTCAACGGATCCTTTCAATATAGATCTCTTAGTGCAACAGAGAAATACACTTTCTTCGAATGACATTATTCTGGAAGCTTCCTCAAATATCACGACAAAGTATGATGATCAAGTCTTGGTTGGTAAGCATGTTTCTCAGAAACCTCTAAATAGGCTTACTTTCCATTATACCATTAAAGCAGCTTGGAACTTTGCCCCAGATTTTGAGATTGAAGATCTATTTTCCAATGCCTTTCTCTTTAAGTTTTCAAATAGAGAAGATAATATTCGTGTTTTCAACAACCGCCCATGGAACTTCCGTGGGTTTCAAATGGTTATCAAGAAATAGCCCCTGGATCGAAGTCTTGAGGAGTTAGATCTCGTGTCTTCAGCATTTTGGATCCAAGTCTATGGACTTCCCCCCGAACGTATAATGAAACGTACTGCAAGAGACATTGGCATGGTTCTAGGTAAACTTTTAAAGATCGATCCCAATCATTTTCCAAAAAACACTACCACTTATTTCATAAGGATCTGGGTTGAAATAGATACTTCAAAGCCCCTTGTAGACAATTTTTTGTTCCATAGAGTTAACATGTGCCCGGCAAATGTTAAGTTCAAGTATGAAAGGTTGTACAATTTTTGTTATGGTTGTGGATGTTTAGGCCATATCCTTCAAAACTACACTCAAAAGTTCACTGAGAAAGATATAAACTCCAATCCTAATATGTGAGCTAAACTATATGATAACAAAAAAATAGGAGGCCTCCTGAGTATACCCTCCATACCTTCAGATAATCTTGAGTCAATCCTTTGGAAACTTCTACCTCCAATCAAACCAAATGATCCGAATGGCTCTAATATCGACCCAACAAGCAAGAATAAAGGAAAAGTCCAAGAAGTGGAGCATCTCGAGCAAGGTATAGCAACACTCATCCCTACTTCATCAGGATTTAAAAAGCAATACTGTATTGCACCTTTGTTCACTAGAATGAGATGCCCTAGTCTATTGCTTGGAGAAGCTGATCCCGTTCATGCTACAGTGCAACATGATGATCACGTTCCTATTACTGTTAAAGATAAGGATCTCGTCGCCTCCAAGCAACCGCAAGATATTGTACTGGAAGTGACACCTAGCATTGATCTAACGATGCATCCAGCTATGCAAAAGGGTATCATGACTGGCAACAATCAAATAAGTTAGGAACTAAAGTTCACATTTAATGATGTCCCCTATCAAAGTAGCAACTTCCCCCTAGCCGTCAAGGTGTTGCAAGGATCAACCCAACCTGCTGTCTTCAATGGTTCACTTGGAGGAGACATGCAACTCAATTAACCAACCAGTCAGACCCACATAAATCTACTTTCCCAAATGTCATCCTCACCTCTCTTGGGCCTTACGGACAGCCCACTAGTGGTTAATAGGACAACTACCGAAATTCTGAACTTCACTTAGTCCCAGTCAAGCCCACTAGGAATTTCAAAGATTTCGACCCTTTTCTTTTCCTCACCTTACCAGAACGAATCTTCTTCTGAGGATGCTAGTAGCAGCCCACCTTCTTTCTTTAAACACATCATAGATCAATTCAAGGCAGTGACTAACCCGAATATTAACCCAAAACCCACTCAAAATCTCTCTTTCAAGGTTAGTCCAAAGGGGAAAGCGTGTCTAGCATTTAACACTTTCCAATTTAACCCATCACCAAATTTAACTTCCTCTCCAACCGACACCCACCTCGTACACCCAGAGACCAATAACTGCTTGACCCCACCGATGGATCCTTGCAACCCAAATTTCCCTAACCTCACCCCTCAACCATAATTTAACTTATCCAAGGCATGTAAAAAGAGGAAGGATCCCATTAAAGAGAGGGAGGTTTCGTCCTACCCACACAAAAAATGTGTTTTGAGTTCTAATGTCATTTTCAAGATGTAGGCAAACTCTATTAAGAGAAGAACTCTTGATGCCACTAATTGAAGAAAGCTCAGATAATATACAGTTACTTAAGAGGAAACCATAAGGAAAAGCTAAAACAGGAAGCTCCTCAAAATCTCATTGGAGGAAAACACATCAGGAGGCTTAGCACTCCCAAGTCATTCATGCATTCGTTAACACTGTAAAAACTCAATCAAAGAATTTTTTTTCCCTTTGATCCAAAAGCGAGGTAACAGGGCATTCATTGTCACCCGAGGAACCATGAAGATTTTATCCTGAAATTATCGCGATCTTACCCGGCTGTGTGCAATCAGATCCTTGCGGGCACTAATCAGGACCCATAATCCTAATACTACCTTTATGTCTGAAACTATATTATCTACTAATGATACTTCTTATATTGTGAATAGACTAAGTTTTAACTCTTTTGTGCATGTCCATCTCTCGAAGAAATGGGGAGGTCTTTTATTCATGTAACGTCAAGGATTTGACTATGATATTGTACATACGTCTATTAATATTATTTCCTTGTTGGGATAGCCTCACCAAGATTGTTAAAGCCTACCCTGGTCCCTCCATTATTATAGGTTGTTTTAACTCCATTTCTCAATCTAAAAAATTTGGTGGTAATCATTTTGCCCAATCTTCAAACCCACAAGGCCTTATAGGCTTCATGGACACTAATGGTTATGTTGATCTTGGTTTTAATAGTCCAAAGTTCATTTGGAGTAACAGCAGATATGGACTAAACCCTATTAGAGAAAGACTAGATAGGGGACTGGCGAATGTTTCTTGGATCAATCTCTTTCCTCAAGTTTCAGTTCGCATGCTTCCTAGAAATGCATATGATCATGCCCCAATCATTCTTAATACTTCTGCTCATTGTCCCCCCCCCCCCTCTCAAGTCCTTTAAATTTAAAGAGTTCTGGACCAGAGACCTATTAAGCATTGATGTTTTCCATCAAGTGTGGTCCTCTTCTTTTGTTCCCCGTCTTATATTCTCTCAAGAAAACTGAAAGAAACAAAAAAAGCCTTGAAAATTTGGAACGTTCGTACCTTTGGACATATTCAATCCAACCTGAAAATTCTTAGTTTCAAACTTCTTGCCATCCAGTTTAAGGATAATCCCTTCAAGGCTTCACTGGAAAAAGACCTTCAGGAAAACATCAATGAGTTTCTTCTCTGAGAGGAAATGATTTGGAAACAAAAATCCTGTCTAACGTGGTTGGCAACCCCTGACCTTAATACTAAATTTTTTCATGCTACCACCACCATTAGACGGTGTAGAAATTTCATTGAAAGTTTAAAAATTGATAATAAAACTTGGTCCTCGGATCAGCAAGTTATCATCTCTAAACTTCTCAACCACTTCCAAAACATTTACTCATCTTCTAACCCCTAGCCTGCGAATATGGACCATCTGTTCCCTATTAAACTCTCAAATAATGACACTGAATTTCTCTGCACCATCCCTTTTACTGAAGAAATTACATCTATGATGCGAAACCTTTATTCCTAAAAAACTCTAGGTCCTAACGGGTTCACTGGTCTTTTCTACAAGACTTATTGGGAAATTATCAAACATGACCTCATCTCTACAGTTTAAAATTTCTTTGTGAATGGTAAACTCCTTCAAAAATTAAACCAAACCAATCTAGTCCTCATTCCAAAAACAAATAATCTCAATTATGTCAATCATTTCAGACACATTAGCCTCTCAAATGTGTGCTATAAGATTATTGTTAAAATTATTGCTAACCATTTTAAAATGGTTCTCCCTTATCGTATTTATTCGTATCAATCCGCTTTTATCCTTAAAATAATCATTTAGGAAAATTCAATCTTGGCTAGGAGATCTTTCACCATCTGAAAAAGTAGAGATGAAATATTGGTCAGATGGCCATTAAATTGGACATGGTGAAAGCTTTTGATTCAATGGAATGATCCTTTCTTTTCTCTATTTTGCAGCAGGCAGGGTTTAGCCCTTGCTGGATCAACTGGATCAGAAAATGCATCATTACTGTGTCTTGCTCACTGGTTGTAAATGGCTCCCTCCAAGGTTCTTTTACCCGTCTAGAGGGTTAAGGCAAGGTGACCCTCTTTCCCCATTTCTCTTTATCTTAGGAAGTGAGGTGCTCCCTCGCCTCATCCTCTTGAAAGAATAAGGTAACATCATCCAAGGTTTTAAGATCTCTCGCAACTGTCCACCCATTTTCCAAATCCTCTTTGCAGATGATCTTTTTCTCTTTGGCAAGGCATCTAGAACAACTACTCAAAAGTTTTTTGAAATGTCCTAATACCTACACTGAATGGTCTAGTCAATCCATTAATCATAGAAAATCCTCAATTCATTTCAGCAATAACACTACACTGTCAATCAAGATGGACATCCATTATCTGCTCAATTATAAAATTGCCCCTCCTTCCACAAAATATTTGGGTCTGCCTGTCTCTAGAGGAGATGACACAAAAATTTTCTTCCAAAACTTCATTGAGAGGATTCAAAACAAACTTCAACATTGGAAAGCGAAATTTCTCTCATAGGCAGCCAGAACAGTTTTGATTAGACCAATCGTTAGAGTGATTCCTAGCTACACTATGGTGACCATAGCATTCCCTAAATCAGTCACCATTCATCTGGATTCCATCTTTAGAAGTTTCTGGTAGGGAGTCTCTTATCCTCATTTTAGAACTCAAGATTTTAAGTTTCGTATCTACGTATAGATTTTGATGATAACAAATAAATTTAAAACTCAAGCTCAAGTTATCTACGCATGAAGAGAGCTAAGCACATCAAGAAATCAAGCATGAGTAAAAACAATATCAAGTCTACAAATGAAACTCATAGAGTAATTTTGTACATCTCTTAAAATTTGAAATTGAATTAAAACTCAAAATTAATATTTTCTCATAAAACATCAAATTGTATTTTTTTATATTTGCATAACTTTATTAAAATATTTAATTTCAAAACTTATTATTTTTTTTCACATATGCATAAAGATTTAAATTTGTAAGATGATTGATTGTCATTTTTAATATGTGCATGTGTTATTTGAAAATCTTGAAAGCTGGTTGTGTGTTTTTTGACAAATGTAAAATATAGATGATTTTATTTGAAAATCTTAAATGGTGGTTGTATTTTTTTGACAAATGTAAACGATAAATAATTTTGTTTGAAAATCTTGAAAAGTGGTTGTGTGTTTTTTTGATATATGCAAAAGAAAATGATTTAATTTGAAAAATAAATCATGCTTATTTTATCATGTATGAAAAGTAAAAGATTTGATTTGATTTTTTGAAAAAATGAATGGAGTTGTCTTTGATAAATATAAAAATGAGATGTTTTTATTTGAATCTTTTGAAAAATAAATATTGCTCTTATTTGACATGTGAACATTTTAAAATTTGAATATGAAGACTCATTTGCCTATAAATAGCTCACTTGAGTTTTGCAAAAATTACAACAAGAGCTTACACATCAATTGCTAAATTTTGCATCATTCTTTCAAAACTCTCATTCTCTCTTCTCTAAATTTTGTGCCTTAATTCTTATTCATTTTGAGAGAGATATAAGTTGCACTGTATTATTTTTATCTCACTCATTGATGAGTGTATTCTGATAACCTACTCATTATCAGCTTTTGTATTTGTAAGAGGATGCATATAATCTTTGTGTGTGTAGAAGGTGTTCTACACAATGAATAGTTGAATCACCAAGTATGAGGTGATTACAAGTGTAGATGGTGTTCTATACAGATTCATTGTAGCAATGTTACTCAAAAGTGTAATAGGTTCTATTTCCACATGAAAAAGATTGAATAGTGAATTTGGAATCCTCAAGGGTTAACTTAAGGCGAGAGGATGTAAGCAGTGGGGCTGAACCTCGTTAAAATACTGAGTTTGCTTCTTCTTGCCCTTACTTTCTATATTTCTTGCTGCTACGTATTTTATTTATATTTTATATTGTGTATTTGGTTTATAAATGTTAAATTTTTTTATAACCCAATTCACCCCCCCTCTTGTGTTAGTTATCTGGACAACAATTGGTATCAAAGTAAGAGCTCTATTATAAGATTAATTATCTGTTGAGTTAAGATCATATGGCTAACATTGCAGCTACATTCGCTGAAAGTTAATCTAGTAGTCGGCCTCCGCTATTTTATGGAGACAATTATATTTTCTGAAAAGTTAAAATAAAAATATTTCTTTAGTCTCAAGGTCGGAAAATTTGGAAATGTATTGTAAATGGATCTTACAAAATTTGTTGATGGAGTAAAGGTCAACAAGGAAGAAGAAGAGTTTGATTGTGAAGATGATAGACTTTATACAGTGAATATAATGGCTATGAATTTACTGTATAATGTTCTTAATGACACTGAATTTAACAGAATAATGACTTGCACGACAGTAAAGAAAATTTGGGATAACTTTGAAGTAACTTATAAAGGAATTTCGCAAGTCAAAGAATCAAAAATTTATATTCTTACGGATAAATATGAAATGTTTAAAATGATTGATGATGAATCTATCTCCTCTATGTATACTCGTTTTATTAACATTATAAATAGTTTGAAAGCTCTTAGAAAAGTTTATTCTAACTTGGAGATAATAAGAAAAATTCTCAACTCTCTGCCAAAACGTTGGGAATCAAAAGTGATAGCGATTCTTAAAACTAAATATCTCAAAAAAACTCGAAGTAAATGAACTCATCGGGTCACTTATCACCCACGAGTACACATTGAAAAGAAGAGAAGAAGAAGAAGGAAAGTAAAAGAAGAGCTTGGTACTCAAAGTTGTTCCTCATGAAAGTGAAAACGATGAAAATGAGGAAAACAATAACAAAAATGAAAAAATTGCAATGATCACAAGAAGATTTCAGATATTCTTAAAGAAAAATAAAGCTCTTCTAAAAAAATATTTCAAAAAGTTTTCCAATAAAAATACTAGTAAAAATGATTCATTAATTTGTTATAAATGTAAAAAGTCTAGACATATCAAAGTAGATTGTCCCCTACTAAAGAAAGATCGATACAAAGGTAAGATGGGATGATAATTCAAGTAGTTCAGACAGCAACACAAGTAATGAAAAATCTGTAAATTTTTGTTTTATGGCTAAAAATGATCTTGAGATAACAAATTTTGAAAATCCTTCTTATGAAGAATTGTAAAATATTTTGGAAGAAGTATATGAACAACCTGAAAAATTGGGTATCAAGTATACCGTTTTAAAAAAGAAAAATTCTTCTTTAACAAATGAAATTGATGTTTTAAGAAAAGAAATATAGTTTCAAAAGATGAAAATGATGAGTTGAAAAAGAAAGTGGCGGATTTAGAAAAGATTGTTGAAAATTTTACAAATGAAAAAAGAAGTTTTGAAAAATTTCTTGGTTGTCAAAAATGTGTTTTTGATAAGGTATGTTTGAGATATATGCCAAAAGAAAAACTCAAACCCTATAAATTTTTTTTGATAAACCGACTAAATCAAAATCAGAGTTTCAAAATTCTTTTCATAAAAATAAATTTTTTAAATAAAAACATTATTACAATCACTCAAGTTTTTCAAATATGTCACATGTTATTTGTAATTTTTATAATAGAAATGGTCATAACTATCATACTTATCCTATTAGAAAAAAAAACATATATGATTATTATGGCCATATGGGTACCAAAAAATCTTATTTTTTCTAATACTAATAAATAAATGACCCAAAAAACTTGGGTAACAAGAAAAATTATTTTAATTGCTTTTGTAGGTATTCATAAAGTCTTCCATAGGTAAAAATAAATGGTTTTAGATAGCAGATACTCACAATACATGACAAAAGACAAAACTAAGTTTATCTATCTCACTTTTAAAGAAGAAGGACACGTGACATTTGGAGACAATTCAAAAGAAAAGATTATGAGAATAGGTAAAGTTGGTAAGAAGTCTTCTCTCATAATTGAAGATGTTCTACTTGTTAATGGTTTAAAGCATAATCTTTTGAGTATAAGTCAATTATATGATAAACGATTTACGGTTACTTTCAAAAAGGATAAGTGTATTATTTTAAATAATCATAATTGCAATGTTTGTTTAATTGTTCTTAGAAACAATAATGTTTATACGATCGAATTTGAAGAAATTGCTTCACAAGATTCTATTTGTTTATTAGCTCAACATGAAAATAGTTGG
This sequence comes from Platycarya strobilacea, assembly GCA_036898215.1. Classification (NCBI taxonomy): domain Eukaryota; kingdom Viridiplantae; phylum Streptophyta; class Magnoliopsida; order Fagales; family Juglandaceae; genus Platycarya; species Platycarya strobilacea. Next base: position 15,553,674 of record CM072554.1, on the reverse strand, counting down.
TTATGGCATAGAATGTTAGGTCATGCAAATATGAAACTTATTTCCAAACTTTCAAAAAATGATCTTGTGAAAGATTTGCCAAAAGCAAACTTTTTTTTAAAGATAAAATCTGTTATGCATGCCAGTTTGATAAACAAATAAAAATTTCTTTCAAAACCAAAAAATATATTTCCACTACTAAATCATTGCAACTAATACACATAGACCTTTTTGGACTAAACAGAATTACGAGTCTAAGAGGAAAATATTATACATTTGTTATTGTTGATGATTTATCTAGATATACTTGGGTCAGCTTTCTCACTCATAAAGATGAGGTACATAATGTTTTTACCAAGTTATGTAAGAGAATTCAAAATGAAAAAGGCTATACTATTACAAACATCCGAAATGACAGGGGGAATGAGTTTGTCAATAAAGATATTGAGTCTTTTTGTGACGAAAATGGTTTTCTGCATAATTTTTCTGCTCCTCGAACTCCTCAACAAAATGGGATAGTAGAGAGGAAGAATAGATCTATTCAAGAAATGGCAAAAACAAAACTTAATGAGAATAGTTTACGTAGTTTTTTTTTTTTTGCCGAAGCGGTAAGTACTGCATGTTTTGTTATAAATAGAGTTATGTTAAGATCTAATTTATATAAAACCTCTTACGAGCTTTGAAATGAGAAAAAATCCAACATTAGTTACTTTCATGTATTTGGATGCAAATATTTTATACTCAATGATAGAGATAATTTAGGAAAATTTGATGCAAAATCTGATAAATGTATCTTTATTGGGTATTCAACAAATAGTGAAATTTATAGAGTATTCAATAAAAAGACTTTAACTGTACAAGAATCTATGGATGTAGTATTTGACGAATCTAACCCTCTACTTTCTAAGAAATCTATTGATGAAGAATCAGAAGGTACAAATAATACAAAGTCTCAATCTCAACAAAGAAAATATAATGAAAGAAATCTAATATGGAGACATCAGGAAAGAATATTAAGACTTGCTACAACATGCAACTAAACAGTAGAAACATGTGAAAGATCATCCAGTGAAACAAATTCTAGGAGAACCTTCACGAGGTATAAGTACTCGATCATCTCTTAGAAATATTTGCAATCACACTATTTTTCTATCTCATATTGAACCCAAAAATATTGATGAAACACTACTTGATGAATCGTAGATTCTAGTTATGCAAGAAGAGCTAAATTCAATTTGAAAGAAATGATATTTGGACACTTGTTCCTAGACCCAAAGATCATGTTGTTATTGGAACAAAATGAGTTTTTAGAAATAAGAAGGATGAGTCAGGAATCATCACTAGAAACAAGACTCGACTTGTAGCACAATGTTTTAATCAAGAGAAAGGAATTGATTATGATGAGACGTATGCACCTGTCGCAAGATTAGAAACTATTTGAATGTTATTTGCATATGCATGTTATAAAGATTTCAAGTTTTTTCAAATGGATGTTAAAAGTGCTTGTTAAATGGTTTTATAAATGAAGAGGTATATGTTGAGCAACTTTTAGGTTTTGAAAATCATATATCTCATAATCATGTTTTTAAGCTCACAAAAATTTTATATGGACTCAAACAAGTTCTTAGAGTTTGGTATAAAATGCTTTGTGATTTTTTGATTGAAAAAAAATTTTCAAGAAGAAAAATTGATACAACTCTTTTCATCAAATATGAACAGAATGATATTCTTTTAGTTCAAATTTATGTAGATAATATAATATTTGGTGCTACTAATGAAAATATGTGCCAAGATTTTGTTAAGAATATGTAAGAAGAATTTGAAATGAGCATGATGGTAGAACTTAATTTCTTTCTCGGATTGCAAATCAAGCAAGCAAAAATTAGAACATTCATTAATAAGTCAAAATATATCAAAGAGTTATTCAAAAAGTTTGAGATGGAAGATGCGAAAGTAATTGGAATACCAATGAATCCAACCACCAAACTTAATAAAGATGAAAGCGGTAAGCCAGTTGACTCAAAGGTATATCGAGGTATAATTGGTAATTTATTATATTTGATAGCTAGTAAACTTGATATTATGTTCAATGTATGTTTATGTGCACATTTTCAATCATCTCCAAAACAATCTCATTTGATTGCAGTCAAGCGTATTTTTAGATATCTTGTCGATACCATTGACCTAGGGTTATGGTATCCTAAGCACACTTCTTTCGATCTTATTAGTTATTCAGATGCAGATTATGCTGGTTGCAAAATTGATCGAAAAAATACTAGTGGAACATGTCATTTCTTAGGTCATGCACTTGTTTCATGGTTTAGTAAAAAATATAATTCTATTGCATTATCTACTGCTGAGGCAGAGTATATTGTTGCAGATAGTTGTTGTACTCAAATTCTTTACATAAAACAACAACTTGATAATTTTAAGCTAATGTACAATCATATTTCTAATAAATGTGATAATACTAGTGATATAAATCTTTCAAAGAACCCAATACAACATTCTAGGACTAATTATATTGAAATTAGATATCATTTTCTTAGAAATCATATGCAGAAAGGTGATATTGTACTAGAATTCACAAGCACACACGATCAATTGGCAGACATTTTTACAAAATCCCTACCAGAAGATAGATTATGCATGATTAGAAAAAAAAATTGGAATGATGCATATCATAAATATCTGTTGAATATTTTTATTCTATTATTTCAAATGATTTACAAAAATTTGAGACTTCTAGCCTCATCTTTCAACTGCATTTGCTCTTCATAGATCGACATGTTATTCTCATCTAAAGGGTTAGGCAGTCGAAATGAAGTGGCAAGTAAGGATTTTAAATCCTTATTCTGTTACTTTAACTCTATTGTTTTTTTATTTAACTTATAAACAAGTCGTTGAAGTACAGAGACAGTCTTGCTAAACTTCTCGATTTCGTGAGTTTTGGACTGCAACCGAACAGAAAAAATAACAATGGATGATGAGTATCGAGTCCTAAGACCCACAAGCTCATAAATGGCGTCATGATTTGATTTATTAGTTAAATCAGTCTCTTGTTACTTCACGACACCTACGATAGAAGTAGAAATAGATTGATCACGAAAAGTACTGAAGGGAAATTGATGAGCCATTAAAAATTTGTAGAATGAGAATGCAGATGAATTACAAAGATGAGAAGAAAATTTGATGCAAATTAGATAAAACTAAGGATTGCTCTTATAGAGACGGAAATAAGAACAAAACACACTATCATCTCTTCAAATCTTATTTAGTCAAACTTACAAGATATGTTGGATGAGACGGAAGAGATGACTGATTGAGACGGTTCTGGATTCAAATCGGAAAGATTACCAAAAGAAGTTTTCTCCGTCATTCTATCGTTTTGGATAAACAGATACTCGATCAATGAGGAATGAGAGATTTTTATTGTGAGTATTCGATGGGTGAAAATGATCATTTAAACAGAAATCGAAAACTTTCAAATCTCAACAAAATCTCGGTTGTTAACAACGTCAAGCAGATTTGAATCTCCTTCCATACCGAATTGCTAGAGCTAGGCCTCCAGCTTTTACAGGTTTTGTCAGATACGAACACGAGAAAAAATCTCCTTCCACACCAAATCTTGATAATATTTCATTTATCAACAATATCAAGCGGATCTTTACACCGAATTGCCAAATCTAGGCCTCCAACCTTTGCAGGTTTTGTCGGATACGGACGGGGAAAGAAATTTTACTAAAACCAATTGCGGTTCATTTTTAATGATGCCAAAAGGGGGAGAAATTTTATACTAGTATTATACTACCCTAATATATAAGTTAGAATCATGTCTATATTTTACTTGAAAAATTAACGCATATTTTCAGAGCGAGTTTAAGTATTACTGCAGATCGCAGATTTCTACTAAATATTTGTCATCATCAAAAAATAGGAGATTGTAAAACTCAAAATTTCAATTCTCGTATCTACGTATAGATTTTGATAATAACAAATAAATTCAAAACTCAAACTCAAGTTGTCTACGCATGAAAAGAGCTAAACACATCAAGAAATCAAGCATGAGCAAAAAGAAGATCAAGTCTACAAATGAAGCTCATAAAATAATTTTGTACATATTTTAAAATTTAAAATTGGATTAAGGCTCAAAATTAATATTTTCTCATAAAGTATCAAATTGCATTTTTTACATTTGCATAACTTTATTAAAATATTTAATTTCAAAAAAAAAAATTTCCACATATGCATAAAGATTTGAATTTGTAAGATGATTGGTTATCATTTTTAACATGTGCATGTGTTGTTTGAAATCTTGAAAGGTGGTTGTGTGTTTTTTTGATAAATGTAAAATATAAATGATTTTATTTGAAAATCTTGAATGGTGATTGTGTTTTTTTGACAAATGTAAAATATAGATGATTTTATTTTAAAATATATGAAAGTAAAAGATTTGATTTGATTTTTTTTTAAATGAATAGAGTTGTCTTTGACAAATATAAAAAGAGAATTTTTTATTTGAATCTTTTGAAAAGTGAATAGTACTCTTATTTGACATGTGAACATTTTCAAATTTGAATATAAAGACTCATTTGCCTATAAATAGCTCACTTGAATTTTGTAAAAATTACAATAAGAGCTTACACATCAATTGCTAAGTTTTGTATCTTTCTTTCAAAGTCCTCATTCTCTCTTCTCTAAATTCTGTGCCTTAATTCTTATTTATTTTGATAGAAATATAAGTTGCACTATATTGTTTTTATCTCACTCATTGAGGAGTATATTCTGATAACCTACCCATTATCAGCTTTTATACTTGTAAGAGGGTGCGTATAACCCTTGTGTATGTAGAAGGTGTTCTACACAGGAAATAGTTGAATCACCAAGTGTGAGGTGATTGCAAGTATAGATAGTGTTTTATACGAATTCTTTGTAGCGGTGTTACTCAAATGTGTAATAAGTTTCTATCTCTACCTGAAAGAAATTGAATAGTGAATTTGGAATCCTCAATGAGTAATTTGAGGCAAGGACGTAGACAGTGGGACTGAATCTTGTTAAAATAATGAGTTTGCTTCTTCTTATTTTTACTCTTTATATTTCTTGCTGCTTTGTATTTTATTTATATTTTATATTGTGTATTTGGTTTATAAGTGTTAAATTTTTTATAATCCAATTCACCCCCCTTTTGTGTTAGTCATCTGGGCAACACTCATAAAAAGAAATTCTTTACAGTTTCTTGGGGAAAAATTTGCTAACCAAAATCTATGGGAAGATTGGGTCTAAAACAAATGTCCTGTTTTAATACGACTCTACTTTCTAAATTCACTTGGTCTTTCTTTCAAGGGTCCAACAGTTTGTGGAAGGATATCCTTTCAAGCAAATATATAAAAAAACAAATCCTTTTTTAGAAAATCCTTCCTAAATCCTCTGATTCATGGTTTTGGAAGTTCATCCTAAAATATAAAGATCTTCTGAAATCTTGCTTGTTTCCAGATTAACAACGGAACTTCCGCAAAAATTTGGATTGATCCCTGGATCCCCACCCTTCCTGATTTTAAATCTCAGGCTAACACTTCCTTCATTAATTCGGACAACTCCTCTACTATCTCTGAACTCATGATGGAAGAACCACGTTGTTGGAACTAGTTACTTCTTTCAGCCCTCTTCTCTAAAAACACTATCAAGAAGATTCAAAAAATCCCTTTGGCAATCCACAACTATTACTCTGTTCGAGACAAAGTTAAATGGATGCATCATTTCCCGTGCATGTTCTCAGTTAAATCAGCCTATGCAGTTCTAACCAATCCTCCTAGCTGAGCTGACTCTACTTCATCTTTCAATTGGGAAAAGATTAGGAAACTAAGGCCCTGTTTATTTTCAGAAATGAGATGAGACAAAAGTTTAAAAAAAATAAAATATTATAGTAATATATTTTTTTAATATTAGTTTTGTTTTGAGATTTAAAAAAATAATTTTGGAATTTGAAAAAAATTAAATTTTTTATCATATTTTATATGAAAATTTGAAAAAATATAATGATAAGTTTTAGAAGAGTTCAAAATTTTTGATTTTGTCTCCAAAGCAAACCAAGCATAAGAATCCAAGACAGACTGAAACTTTTCCTATGGAAAGTTTCCAATGATGCTCTTCCTACAAAGAACAAAATCAATATTATCATCTTGTTGGATAAGGATTGCAAGAATTGTCCTCTTTGTAAAAAAGAGCCTGAAGATCTTACCCATCTTTTTCATAATTGTTGTTACTCAAAGATCTTATGGAGAAATTCAAATTGGCCCCTTGATATTACGATCTTTGCCAGTAATCCCATCACTAACTAGATCAACATTATCACCAATCCAAGTCCCACTCTCAAAATCTCTGAGGAAGACCATCAAAAATTTCAAATTTTTGCAACCCTAGCCATGGATTTCATCTGGTTCTTTAGAATCAAACTTATCCATGATAACATTCAACCCAATCCATCCTCCTTTGTCAATTTTGTAAAGAACAACTTTAAAGATCATATCTAAGCTTGGTCCCAGCTAAAAAATCTCACAGTCAAGGATGTGTTTCTCCAAGACCCTCAGGATGCTTATAACCTCTCTTTTAATGTTGCAGTCAAAAATCAAGAAAGGACACTTGCAGCTCTTTGCAGAAATAATCAAGGTACTACCATCTTTGCAAGAACAGGATTTATCATAAGCAACAATCCCACTATTGGTGAAGCTTCTACAGTATTATTGGCCATCCAAGAAGCAAAAGCCCACGGCATAGAGAAGATCATTCTCAAAGGAGACTCAAATTTGGTCATTAAAGCAATCAACAATTCCTCACAAAGCCATGCTGGATCATCACGCCAATTATAGATGATATCAAAACTCTCCTTAACACTTTTAGTTTTTGGAAGGTGAGAAAAATTCATCGATCGGCAAATCGATACGTGCACGATCTGGCACAATGGGCAGTGGCAACGCAAGTCCTGTGGAATATTCCACTAATTGAGATTTCTCATGTGTTCAGCAGTTCCATAATGGAAAGGATCCTCCTAGTTGTTAATGTCTTTTTGTATTGTATTTGGATGCTTGTATCTCTATTTTTGTTTAATATAACTATTTTTCTGCTAAAACAAATTACTCCAACAATGGGTTCATCGTGTCGTCATTGATTTTTTTTTTAAAATAATTATTCATATTACAGCTTTGGTACTTCAAGAATTTACAAATTTAGACTTTGTTTCTACATTTGCCTTGTAGTTTCTCGGATTTGAGTGGATTATAATAGACTCTTCAACAGTCTTTTGACCCATTCTACAGAACTATATATTAAACTCTCCTATACTCAAAAAGGCTTAATTTTTTTTTATATATTTAGAAGAATGATATCTACAATCTTAGTATTATTCTTATATTTTTGTTCTTTTAATTAACTTGTTTTTATCTAAATTAATGGCAGTTTTTACTATAAGCAAGTTGATACTGGAGCGGCACATGCTCTAAACGCGCGCGGGCCGATTTGAACGTCAATTTCAACGGGCCGATTTGAGTTTCAACTGCTGATAGTTAACTTCTAAACTGATTTTTTTCAGTTTTTATAGGTCACATTAGTAAACTTAAGTTCATGGTTTAATGATAAGCCTATTTCTATAAAAAAAAATCGATACCTAAACATTCAAAAAAAAAATTCAAGTTGCACTGAATCAAAGTTTAGAGAAATGATTTTAGTGTGCAATGTGCAAGATCTATTTTTTTTAAAAAATTAATAAATATGATATTTATATTAAAAAAATTAATTTCTTAATTATAAACTTCACTTTTTTAAAAAAATGAATACACATCATCACTACAAGAAAAACGAATATTTGTGATAAATTATTTATGATCATGATGACTATTTACGATCAAAATACTCATTTTGACAAGAATAATTATTTTAATAAAAAATAACTGAATACAAATAAATAATTTTATTATAATGCGTTTATAAACTTTATTTAGCATTACCTAAGGCTTTATTGACCCAAATGAAAATAGGGTGGCATTTGCAGGCCATTTTTTTCTTTCTAGTGACCAAAAAATAGCCATACCATCTAAGCGGGGTGAATATTAGAGGGAAAATTCTAGAGGCAACCGAGGTAATAACTCCAGCACGGCCTCGTGCTTGCGTGGCTTACTAAAAATGACGTCATTTTCGTTCCCTATGTGTATGAATCATTGTGTAATAGCTTCGACAATTTTCGCACCGCAGCTCACTTTGCTCATGTCGGCAGAAAAGCTCCATCACAAGCTATATACAAAGTCACAATTTATTATAACCAGAGCCTCCATTTTTGAACCGAGAAATCAACCATCTTAGATGTTCCATAGCCAAGCAGATGAACCGAAAACAACCTGTAGAAGTGGAGAAGACAGAAAAGGAAGATATAATGTTCCTCAAAATCGGAAGACGGCAACAGCAACAACCAAACGTGGACAGCGACTAAAGACGGAGACCAAAGATGCACGGCATGACGTCAAGGGGGTGATGGATTTCCAGAACTCCCTCTCTCTGGTTTCGCTAATCTACCAAAATGTTCCTCAAAAGTTTCTCACCCCTTCTGCCAAGAAAATGCCTTACAAATCATCCACGTTTGCTCAAAGCTTGATCAAAACAAGATATTCCAAGTACTCATGCTCTCAATGTGAATCTCTATGAAGAACAAAGATGGAGCTATCGAGAATACGGGTGGAACATATGCAAGACTTCAAGGAATCAGTAGTTTCTTAAAGGTAATAGCCCGTGCGTGAAAGAGAAGTGGTAATAGCCCGTGCGTGAAAGACGAATCAGTAATTTCTATCTCTATTTTTTTTTTAATAATCGGCTGGCGTGACAACTGCAAGGCTACGATGGGCATCCCTCCCAGGATTCCCTAGCATCACTCATACTAGCAGTAACACACTCGAGCAATGTTATATATAGTCCTAGGATTGCAATATAACCTTAGTATAAAAAAATTTTAGATTATTATTTTTAAAATAATCTTGTTTTCCTTATTTATTAATGGAACTAAAATACAATTTTCTCAACACACCGGCCAGTCTTTCTTCATCTTACGTGTCCAGCACAGTCATCTATGATACACGTCGCCGTCCTGCAAATCTAAGCAGCAGCGTTTCAGTTAGATCGAGAGAAGACATAAGCGGGGATTTTTTTCTAGGAGTAACAAGCCAATCCATGGCGTTTCTGAGATATTCTTTAAACATTTTTGCTTTCATTTTCTGCTACTTACAGTCACGATTCTGGACACCTTTCAACTGTCTACTAGCACAATAAAGGGGGAGGGAGTGAAAAACAAAAAGACCACAAAGACATGCATTTATAATCTCTTCCATACCATACTGAGAAATTGTTTGAATATGGAGCAAGCTCTCTTTGAAAATCTAGCCAAAAAAATAAAAACGATATTAGTTGTAAATTTTCTCATCTTCTATTTGTTGTATTTCACAACCTCCCTCACCTTCACCCACAATTCCTTTTTCTTTTTCCGAAGGAGCGACGGGAAAACCAACATTATGAAAAGGAAGCAGAGGAAGGGTTTACAACTATATGCCTCAGTGGGTGAGCGACGTCACCACCACCAGCATGCTTGACAAACTCTGCCGGTGAGAGAAAGCTTCCATGGCATACACACATTATCCTCACATCCTCTCCCTTCCCATACTTGTACAGAATGCCTTCTATTCTTCTACCATTAGGACCATCTCCTTTTGTGAAAACACATGGCATATCTTCCATTGCATTCATACCAATTTCTTTACCTCTATTTTCTGCACAATCATCATGTTTCTTCCACGGATTTTCCATCTCTGCTATGGAAGTTCTGCATGGATTTTCTTCGGTCTTTGTCACCGAAGAACCTACAGCCTCCTGACTGCTTCGCTCCTGCAATGACTGATTACCAGCAGGGCTGCTTGCTTCACCACAACTGCCCGATCCTGCAAGCATAAGAACAACCCTGAGAAAATAAAAGCAGGAAGTTTTCCTTTATTATTCTATTCCCTTAGCCCTATCTAGAATCTATTTGATTAGAAACTCATGAATTTGCCGTTTAACGATAAAGTATCGCTGGTAATTCCAGCTACAACATTTGCTACACATCTTTTCTAACATTACAGTTATAACATTTGCTCATAAATGTTTATTATTCATTGTCTCCGAGCATAGCTAAGATTCCGTTTGTATTTATGCAAGTAGAAAATACTTTTAAAAGGAAATTGATTTGTTTTTATTATTTGGTTGAGATCCAAAAAATTATTTTCTAATTTTTTGTCACACAAAAATTGTGTCCATTGCAACTAACACAAAATACAATAACACTGAAGCCCATGCATTAAGATGACATATTTGGGATGGGCAGCTGATGCTGAATCTAAAGACTTCTTGTGCACCAATGTGGATTGACTTAGGTGATGGATCAAAGTTGGCAACAGCAAATCTAGAGTTGAAAACGGTGGAGAGGAAGTTTGCAGGCAGTGGCACCGATGAAGAGACATTGGGTGGGGTCAGATGGTGGTGGCCTAGGTACTCTCTCACATGTCAGAGGGCAAAGGGGAAAGGAGAGGGAGATAGTAAGAATGATTAGGCAGGAAGGTGGTTATTGTAAAAAAAGAACAAAAAGAAATGAAAATTGAACAAAACTTCAACAATACAGTGACACTCTTGTGAGGTTATTTGTCTCACAAATAGGTGATGAATAAAGAAAATTGAGTGCTTTCATTATCCACTAATGATCCCGATTTATAGGTCATGAGACACTGGTTGAAAAGTAGCACAATCATTGATAATTTAATAATTAGCAAAGGACACAACTATTAGCAAGTGACAACCTTCTGATTTAGTCAAAAAGTTGTCTCTTGGCACTTCCTTAACTATCACTCCTATGAGAATCATCACCATAAAGAGGGTGTTATTCAAGGGGTACACCGTTTGGTGAGCACACCCCTTAGAATTACACATCCCACTTGATCACGCAAAATAATAATGATCCAGTTGAGTATTTTACCTTGGTACCAATATAAGCTTTCCACTACTCATCTCTCATCTGCATATTCTCGACGTCAGACCATGAAAACACTCTATGTACGCACCTTTTTTTCATTACTTTATTTGACCACACCCTCTACCATATGTGCTCCCACTAACCAATTGTTTGATTAATCAACTTGACTCTGATACCACTGTATAACTTTTGTCTTCACTTCCGTCCGACGAGATTGTGATCGGCGTCGAAGATTCCAACGTGCTTCTGACATCCACAAACTCTAATAGTGATGATTGGGTCCCAACGACCGGATGGAACAGTAACAATGGGTGTAGAAAAATTGCACAATACACTTTCTTTGTGTAAAAATATGCCAATAATTCTCTTTAAAATAATAACAACATACAAGATTTTGAAAATTCCCAATATACTCTAGGCCTCCCACTGTAATTTAAAAGAGTTTTTCTCTTGGATTTGAAAGCCTCCGAAGATGATTATAATATGTAAGTGTGGTTGTCAAACTACGTACTTATCTATTAATCGTCTTTTCAATGCGGAAAGAAAATCCTCTTTCATGACCAACTCTGATACCACTATAGAAAAATGAAGAACAAGAAGCGAAATTGAACAAAACTTCAGCAATATGGTAACACTCCCATGAGAGTATTTGTCTAACAAGTTGGTGATGGACAAAGGGAATTTGAGTGCTTTCATTGTGCACCAATAACTTCAATTTATAGGCTATGAGACATGGGATGGCAAGGAGCACAACAATTGGTAATTCAATGGTTGGCAAAGGACACAACCATTAGCAAGCAACAGACTTTTGATTAAATCAAAAGATTGTGTCTCTTGACACTTCCTTAACCATCACCCCCATGAAAACCATCATCATGGAGAATGTGTCATTTCAAAGGCACACCGTTTGTTGATCACACCCCTTAAAATTACAATTATGGTGATGACTAAATGAAAAAGTTATAGGAGCCAAGGGTGCTAATGAAGGCAATATGGAGTAGTAATAGGGACAGTGCTTAATCAGTGAAGTGACCCACGGGTATGGGGCACGAACGATTGAGCTAACCTCACTCATAGAGCTGCGGAGTATGAGGCTTCCCCGTCGCCCAAAAGCAGAGGGGAAGCCGTAATTCGTATGCAGCTCATACAGAGTGAGAAACTGTCTTGCGGCGCGTACCGAAAAAATTCGCGCAAAAAGTGAAAGTCCTGAGTTCAACAAGAAAGCTCTTATGGGGCTTTTGACACCGTATGGAGCCATCGTCGAGTATAGGCATAGCTGTGGAAGGGGTCTCAAGCTTATAAGGGTCACCACTCCTATGGGGCTTTTGATACCGTATGAAGCCATCGTCGAGTATAGGCGTAGCTATGGAAGGGGTCTCAAGCTTATAGGGGTCACCACTCCCCGTCTCGATTTCCTTCCATCTCCAAGGTACCATTGAGATGGATAACCTTGATAGGGTCATGAAAAGGAAAGTTTCCTCTAAATTTTCCGCTAATAAAGTCACTGACATCAATTGGATCAGACTTGCTCTTGACCAGGGGGACGAATAAAGTCAAGTCTAACTAATATAGTGATAGGGAGGGGAGAATTGGCTTGCGGCATTCAGTTGTGAAATTAGGTGTACAACGGCTGTGCTGCTAGCAATGATTATAATAGCTATGGCCTTTGCTCAAACCTACAGAAAGATAAGGCGCCTTGACTTAGCCACCTTCAGTTCCCGAATAGAAAAAAGAAGGATCTCAATGCTCTTCCTGTCTAAACTCGTTTTCCACAACTACGCCTATACTCGACAATGGCTCCATACGGTATCAAAAGCCCCATAGGAGCTTTTTCGTTGAACTCAGGACTTCCACTTTTTGCTCGGAGAGGGGAGACGAGCGAAGCGAAGAGGGGGAAACCTTACTATAGCTTTCTTAAAGCTTTTGGCTTATTGATCTCCAATTGTATTTGTATTCGTATCTGGTCATTCTCTTTCTAGTGGATCAAGATATGGAGCCATCGTCAAGTATAGGCGTAGCTGTGGAAGGGGTCTCCTTCCACGTCCTCAATATGCATTGAGGAAACAGGCTGATCAACACCGTCGTCTCACCCCAGGCGAATGCCCTCACGAATCCTGTACATACTGGGACCCATATGCCATTGCATCATCACCAATTTTCTTAACTTCTTGTCAGTGCAAAGGCATAAAGAGATAAGGGTCCGACATTCTACTGAACTGAACTAAGAGCACTTTCTTATCACAGTAGATGAAGGAAATAAATGAGAGAGAGAGAGGGAGAGAGAGATTGGAGTAAGAATATGAGCCCACATGATGATCTAAGTTTGGGTGGGTGGGGCTTCCTTTCTGATTGAATCATAGTGCGGCTAGGCCTAAGGTAAGGGGAACAACAAAATTAAAGTGGTGGACTCTGAAGCGAAACCCATCGATAGGATTGCTAAGATAGTTCCACTACAGATTGGCGATGGGCTGGAAAGTTTTATTTGATGGTGGTGCCGAGACTTTTTTTTTCCCAAAAGCATCGATCATTAATCTACCCAAGTTAACTTTGGATCATTCTCCCATCATCCCAAATACCACAAGTATGTACATTTCTTGATTGGTATTATACATATAATATTCATATTAAAAGTATAATATGCGTTATACATATAATAAATAAACACACACATTTAATTTTGAACCAATGACCTCACCCTTCATCTATTATTTCTGAGGAACATACCATTCAAACCCAAAGACCATAGGCTCAAGGAGTTCAAACTAAAAAGGAAATCGGGGTGCCAATGGGACCTTTCAAGAATAAACAGAATGATTCTTATTCCCCCATGTTCCCTAAATCCTTTGCAAGTACTCTTCTAATTTCACATATTCCCCATTATTATCAGTATTAACTTGCTAGATTGCTGTAAGAATTTCACATTATTGCTTTGGTTTTCAGCTATTGTATTAAATGGGGACAATATCCATGATTTTTTGTCTTTAATTTACCGTGCTTAATATGTACTTAGGTGTTCTTTTGCATTCATCAATAATAATTATCTCGTACTTATCAAAAAAACAAATACAAACAAGCACATAAAATGATCACATTCTTAGAATATCCATAAAATTATTTATGCATATCAACTGGTGAATAAAGAAATCTGCACCTAAATGAGGACCAATTGTCTAAAACAAAAACAATAGTGGACCAAAAAAGCGTTTTGAAAATATAATGTTGATCCAGCAACAGTGAACACGTTAATGATGCTGTTATGGCCGAAAATATGGAAGTGCAGTACCTTTACCCGTCTGAAGTATGGACTAAGTCAACATTTAACAGACATTAAGGAGGCTAGTAATGAGTGTGCAATGTGCATGGACTAGATGACAATACGCTTTTTGCATAGGGAATGAAAATCTGAAACTTTATTCAGAAGCCTGTTCGGTAAAAATAAAAAAAATCATTTCATTTGGTCAAAAACATGAAACCATAAACTACCAACACATGAGTCTCTCTACCCTTCCCCTGATTGCATACCAAGTCAACGGTATTTTGGCATTAGCATAAAACTTCGGTGCATGGGTCAAAAATACCTAGGGTGATAAGAGAAAACCATGAGAAAATGTTCTAGATCCAACCACATGAAAGTACCCAAGGGTAAAATATTGAGAGACTTGGTGGTTAGACTAATGACAATCCTCCACCTATTTTTTGTTAGCAAGTTCAGGTTATAGGAGCCATAATGTGGGTAGAAGATTAGAAAATAGCGTTAATTGTGTTGCTAGTGAAGTGGACCAAGATATGCTTGCCAATTGGAAAAGGTGGGCTATAGTTAGAAATCAAACTTTTTAAGGGAAGCAGCTTGGCTTTGTGCTTGTGAGAGAGACTCTACGGAGGGTGCTCATGGACATGAAGTATGGAAAGTTGAAAAGTGGTTGGTGTTCCAACGAATTGCACAGGCTAAAGGGGTTGGTCTATGGAAGAATATTAGAAGGGGTTGGGAAGGTTTTTCTTGCTGTATCGAATTTATTATAGGTGATGGGTCCTTGATTCACTCTTGGCATGATGAGTGGCATGGTGATCAACTTGAAAAGTGCTTTCCAGAGCTATCCAGACATGTTAGTTCAACTCCAGTGGTGTGTCAATTTTAGGGAGATATCATCATATTAAATCTTTTCAGAAGTGTCTTCCTAGAGATATCACCTTAGATAGGAACACATTCAGAAAATAAAACAGGGAACTTACAGAGTTGGTTACACATACAATGGTTCAACATGTACGCATAGTCATTAACTGTAACATCCAGCAGTCATTTTGCAGCAGTGCCCAACAAATTCTTGGACTGGGAGAAACAAGTCTCCATTTCAATGTGCATAGAAACTTTGATGGGATCCAGCATATAGGTAAGAGAATTTGTATGATTGTAAAAGTAAGCTGTCCACTGCCGTTGCCTAGCGACAGGCAGCCAAATTATAACACAACCTACATTCAGACAACTCCTTTAATAAAAAAATGGTCCCCACCCCCCTTCTTCCAATGTTTGGAAGTTTGGCTTTCTCTAATTGAGCATGTTAAAAATGAGTGTCCAAACAGCTTGAGAATAGCCTCTCATCAGGTTGGTCAAAAGTACTTATCAAAAAAATCAGGTTGGTCAAAAGTTCATTGAGGCAAAGTTTGGTCTTTCAGAAATTTTATTCAACTTACCTCTACAATTAAGGTGCGGCTTAGATAGTGTGATGAAATAAGATTGTTTTAGATGAAAGTAAAAAGTTGAATAAAATATTACTAGTATATTATCTTTTAATATTATTAATGTTTTGAGATTTGAAAAAGTTGAATTATTTGTTAAATTTTATGTAGGAAGTGGGAAAAATTGTAATGATGAGATGCGCTGAGATAAAACACTTTCACTATCCAAACGGGACCTAACTCTTTGTTTATTCCTGAGTTTACTGAGCATATGTTCAAACAAGCAAACAGGAGCATCCACTAAACTATCGACTTATATGTTACTGTGAAACAACCTGTTCTTGCATGGCTCCTTAAGCAATCTATTCTATATGTGTAGGAAAACAACTACTTTACGTTTTCCACTTTTCAAGAGGGATTTAATTTGCAACATAGAATGTATAGTTTTAACTACGTATTCCAGATTTAACACAACTACTGGAGTTTGACAAGTTAAGCAATCCATCCTCAAAAAAGAAGCGCAATATAGGCCATAATATTCAACATGAGTTACCAAATTTCTCAGCAACCATCGAATTGATGAGCCTCCCACCCAAAAACAACTTTATAGAGTACCTTCTTTTATAAGCAAGTAACGTAGAGACTATATCACAAAAACACCAAACCAAACAAAATTACAATTGAAGTATTGTTAAGCTTCAACCCACAAACAACCTTAGAGAGTACAGGGTGGAAGGCCTAGGCCAGCAGCGGCAATGCAGGAATTTAATGATTTCATTAACCATGTAGGATTACAAGACATGGCTTTCCATGGGGGTCCTTTCTCTTGGTGCAATGGCCGCTCAAACTAGACGAGAAGTTGGGCTCACCTAGATAGAATTCTTATGGATAACAAATGGTCCACAACTTTCCCGTCCTCAAGCATGGAATACCTCTCACGAACTTCATCTGATCATGCCCCAATGATAATGTGGATGGAGAAACCTTGGGAGAAGTATGGGCCGTCCCCTTGTCGATTTCAGCAAATGTGGACCTTCCATGAGGATTTCCATAACTGTGTAAAAAAAAACTGGGATGAAGAGGTACCAGACTCTGGTTTGTGGAGACTTGCAGGTAAGCTAAAAAAGGTGAGAGTGGCTCTCAAAACTTGGAACACTTGGGTGTTTGGCTGGACCAATTCGCACATCCTGGAACTCGAAAAACAAATTGAGGATCTTGACGCTAAGCTGCAAATGGGAAGTTCAAAGGATGAGGAAATGGCCCTGATTGCCGCTAAGTTGGATCTTGACGAGTGGCAGAAGAGGGAACATACTTGCTTAGCTCAAATTGCGAAACAGAAATGGGCAGACGCGGGAGAGGTGAATGCCCAATTTTTTAGAGCTATGGCTCCCAAAGATAAACTTGTGATTAGTCAAATGTTTTTGTCTGATGGTAGACGACTTTCAAATCTAGAAACCATTCATGAGGAAGTTGTGAAGTATTTCTCCAGCTTCATGGCGTCTAGACCTAGCAACTCCTCTCCAAATCTATCTCGGTGGGTTCATCAAGCCATTTTCGAATCAGAAATAGGTGCTTGTGTGAGCTCCCCTCAATCCAAATGATCAAAGAGTGTATGGTCTCCATCCCAGTTGAAAGTAGCCCGGGACCAGATGGCTTCTCCTCGGGGTTCTTTAAATCTTATTGAGATATTGTAGAAAAATAGGTTGTTGAAGCGGTTTGGGATTTCTTTCAAGGAAATGAGCTCCCAAGGTTCTACTCTTCGTCATATATAGGTCTTACCCCAAAGGTTCCAAATCCGCCTGGATTTGTTCAAACCTATTAGCCTGTGCTCGGTGGTTTACAAAGTATCTTCCAAGATCCTTGTGTGTCGCCTCTCTCCATTGCTGTCACGCATCACATCCATGGAGCAAGGCGCTTTCATGCCCGGTAGAAGCATCCTAGAGAATGTCAACCTAACTCAGGAATTAATGCACAGTATCAACAAAAAAAATCAAAGGAAATGTGGTGATCAAAGTTGACTTTGCTAGAGCCTATGATAGCATCGATTAGGGTTTTCTACTCCATGTGATGGAAGCTTTTGGCTTCTCTCCTCGATTCCGTAAATTGGTTAAACAATGTGTGACATCGGTTTGGTACTCAGTAGTAATGAATGGCACAGTTAAGGGGTTCTATAAAGGAGGACGTGGTTTGCAGCAAGGTGACCGACTCTCACCGTACATGCTTATTCGCGTAGAAGAAGTCCTATCTCGGGTCCTAAAAACCAATTTTTAGCCGGTGGGATTAAACAATTCTCCTTGCCGAGTGGAGCTCCATTCATCTCTCACCTCTTATACGCAAATGACATGGTAATTTTCGTAAATGGTAGTATCAAATCTCTACCCACCATTATGAAGTGTTAGCAAAATTATGAAGAGTGGTCAGGCCAAGCTTTGAACAAAGACAAAATGGCTATTTATTTCTCTGATCAGATCCCAATTTCGAGAAGACATGCCATCCTGAGGACCACGGGATTCATACAAGGCTCTGCTCCAATTAAATACCTCGGAGTCCCTATAATTACTGGCAGGATTCTAATCCAACACTTTGAGGATCTATTTGCTAAAATAACAAGAAGAATTGAAGTGTGGAAAGCGCGACTCCTGTCCAAAGGCGCAAGACTCATTCTACTCAAGCATGTGCTGTCCAGTGTCCCAGTGCACCTCCTAATTGCTCTTCAAGTTCCCAAGTATGCTATTGATTTTCTCCACCGAAGCTTTAGCTCCTTTTTCTGGGGTACGGTTGATGGGAAACCAAAAAAATAAAAAATGGGCGGCTTGGGATAAAATCTGCAAGCCTATCAGAGAGGGTGGTGTTGGTTTGAGGAATCTACAAGAAATACAAAAAGCTTTCCACATAAAGTTTGCCTGGAAAACCATAGCAGAAAAGTCTCTTTGGGATTCTTTCTTTCAAGCAAAATATCTAAAGGGGAACCACATATCTCTAGCTAACCCATCGAAAGGTAGCAGTTTCTGGAAAATGGTTATGAGGTGTGTTCCCGAGGTACTGCAACAGTCTAGGTGGAGGGTCCAAGATGGGGATGTCTCTTTGTGGTGGGATAGATGGTCATCTCTCGAACCGTTGGGGCACAACTTGGATAATATTCCTCAGCCAACCTTATCTCTCAAAGAATGCAAGAGGGACCAAAGTTGGAATGAGGAATTGCTAGAAAATTTACTGAGACAGGACAAGGCCTTGGAAGTGTCATCCCACCTCAGAAACAATACCAATGGACAGGACAATCTTATTTGGATGGCTAACTCAAATGGTTGTTTCTCGATCAAAACGGCATGGGATAACTCCAGGAAAAAAGGATCGGAAGCTCAATGGATAAAGTGGATTTGGGACCCTGCTCTCCTAAAATAAATATCGACAACTATGTGGTGGGAAATCCATAAAGGTCTTGCAATAGATGATAAACAACGCAAAGTGGGGATCCCCATCACTTCCAAATGTGTGCTGCGAGAAAGGGCCCTATGAGAGCCTTGACCATGTGTTGGCAACTGGAGAGAGCTCAATTCATTTGGAAAAGGATGTCAGCGGCTTTAGGCATTTGGTTTAATCCCTTGCTGAATTGGCATCAACGAATTGGGTCCTTGGTTTAGCAAGGCAAAACGGACGTCCACACGAAGCACCCTCTTCGATTTAATACCATCCATCTTGACTTGGAATATTTGGTTGTGGAGATGTAATAAGTGTATGAGCAACCGGCCAACTGAACCCCTTGACGCCCTTTAGAGACAAGTCTTATATTGGGTTACTAGAATGTGCACCAATTTGAAAGCTACTAAATCCTGGAACCGAGAGGATGTTACCATACTCTCTAATTTGGGTGTGCCAACCCAATACAAAGAGAAGAACCCTATAAAGCTAGTAGCCTAGAAAAAAACCAGTTGTTGATTGGTACAAGTTGAACATGGATGGCTGCAACCTGGGCAACTGGGGGAGGTTAGGAGTGGGTGGATCGATTCATGATGAGCAAGGGAACCTAATTTTAGCCTACTCGGTGGATATAGGGTTACATTAGTTTTTACTAGTGTAATTGGTGTAATAAATAAATCTGATGTAGTGTAGCTTTCTTTTAATACATGTATTATTTTACATTTGTGACAACTGTAATGTAATGTGACAGCTGTAATGTAATGTAATAAACTAAGCTAGAGTATTTTGTATATAAAGGACTTTCTGTACTTGTTTTTATGATGAATATATAGATTTCATTTTACACAGATATCAGATTTAATATGGTATCAGTTTAAGTGAGATCCTACCACACGTTTCCACATGTTTCTTCTCTCTCCAACTTTCCCCTTTCCTTCATGTTCCCCATGATTTCTCCATCGTCTTCCTCGCGAGTTGCTTGATTCCTTGCTTCCATCAAAATTTCATCTGTGATTTCATCACGAAATTTGTTCGATTTCTTCCTTCGAACATTTTCGTGGTTTTTTTCAGTGATTTTCTCATTTCAGTTTCGAGATTTTCAATTCGTTTTTCGTTTTACTCAGACCGAACCCTAGGTCATTTCGTTTCTTTGATTTCTTCCGGCTTTTTGTTCGATTCCTCTTCATAATCTAATTTCTTTCTTGATCATGGCTGAATCTGAGGATGCCTCTGCTACTCGTGTTCCAATTTCATCCACTCCTAATGTTGAAACTGATCCGAGAAGTCCTTATTTTCTCACAACCGCCGATCATCCTGGAATCCTTCTTGTTACCGAGAAACTGAGCCACAATAGCTATCACTCATGGTCCCATTCTTTCTTCCTTTCTCTGAAAGCACGGAATAAATTACGATTCATTGATGGAACTCTTCCGACTCCAAGAAAAGATGATCCTCTGTTCTCACTGTGGAGCAAATGTGACACTATTGTGTTATCATGGCTCCTCAACTCTCCGGACTCGAAGATTGCATATAGTGTGATTTATGTTGATTCATCCTTCGTGATGTGGATCGAGTTGAGGGAGCATTTTTCACAAGCCAATGGTCTGAGAATTTTTCAGTTGCAGACTACCATCTCCGCTCTACGACAAGGTCAGAACGACGTTAGTACATATTTCATTGAGTTAAAGGCACTTTGTGATGAACTCTTCAACTATCAGCCTTTACCTATATGTACATGTCGTGATTGCACCTGTCATTTTTTGAAGATTTTTGCTGATTATCATCATCAAAACCACATCATGACCTTTCTAATGGGACTTACAGATGTTTTTGACAATGTGAGGACTCAAATTTTGATGATGGATCCGTTACCTACTATTAACAGAACCTTCTCTCTTGTTATTCAATATGAGAGGCAGAGGCTTATTAATAATCGCAATGTTCTTATGCCTGCTATTGAAACTATAGTTTTGACTATCAGATCTGATGTTTCTTTCAAGTCTGCAAAAGGAAACACACGGATTAAGCTGCTTCGTAGTCACTGTGGTCTTAATGGACACACAATGGATTGTTGTTACAAACTGCATGGTTTTCCCCCTAATTACAAGTTTAGGAATAAATCGAAAGCTTCTGTTGCTAATTCTGTTCAGTCTGCTGTGGCTGCTGAGAGCACTTTACCTTTGCCCCCTGGCATTACAGTGGATCAATGCCAACAGCTTTTAGCCTTACTAAAACCAACAGCCTCCTCTCCTTCAGCCAATATGGCTTTGGTACCTAATTTTTCAAGTACTCTCGATTCTTTTTGTCTTGCTACTTCACCTGTTAATTCATATACCTGGATTGTTGATAGTGGAGCTTCGGATCATATTGTCCACTCTCCAATTTTTTATTCATCTACACCTCTTGCTGTCTCTAATTCAATTAAGCTTCCAAATGGAACTTATGCCAAAGTCACACATATTGGTAACATAATTCTTAGCCCTACTCTTACTTTGCATAATGTCCTATGTGTTCCAAGTTTTTCTTTCAACCTTCTTTCAGTCAGCAAGATAACACAATCTTTGAATTGTTGGTTGGTCCTTAAAGCTGACTAGTGTTTTTTGCAGGACCTAGCAACCTTGCAGATGATTGGGATGGGTGAATTGCGTGATGGCTTATATCAGTTGATAGTTTCCAGTCTCCCTCCCATAAACAGTGATCATTCTTCCCTTTCTACTTGTTTAATGTCCAATCTAATGTAGCCTTGTGGCATTTTAGATTAGGACATCCATTTAGTTCTAGGATGCATCTATTGAATTCACATATTCCTGTTTTGTCATATAAATTTGATTCTTGTATGACATGTCCTCTCGCTAAACAAAAGAGATTGCCCTTTCCTGTTGGCACAAATAGATGTACTGTTTCTTTTGATTTAGTACACTGTGATATATAGGGCCCAATGACCATACCTTCTAATGATGGATTTAGATATTTTCTTTCTATAGTGGATGATTTCTCTAGGGCTACTTGGATTTATCTAATGAAATCTAAATCAGAAACTGGTCAGATTCTACAATCGTTTTTTACTCATGTAGAAACACAATTTTCTGCTAGAATTAAAGTACTCAGGTTTGATAATGAGCTTGAATTTGCTTTAAAATCTTTTTTTGCCTCTAAACAAGTAATTCATCAATTAAGTTGTATTGCAACACCGCAACAAAATTCTATTATGGAGCGCAAACATCAGCATATCCTAAATGTGACAAGATCCTTACTGTTTCATTCTAAAATTCTTCTCTATTATTGGGCTGACAGCATTTTTACTACTGTTTACCTTATTAACAGAACACCTAGTCCACTCATTTCCAATAAAAGTCCTTTTGAGCTTCTTTATAACAAAACTCCTTCTTATAATCACTTAAAAGTCTTTGGATGCCTATGTTTTGGTGCTACTCTTTCTCACAACAGGTCCAAATTCTCACTAAGAGCCATCAAATCTGTTTTTCTGGGTTATCCTTATGGTGTGAAAGGATACAAACTTTTAAACCTTGAAACTCAGATTTATTATACCTTAAGGGATGTAGTATTTGAAAATTCTTCACCTACACCATTTCCTGCCACGGATTTCCCTAATTTTTCCTTGCCAATTTCTGTCCCTAATTCAAATATCCCTAATACTATTCCAAAAATTAATTATCTTCCAATTCATGATTCTACTCAAGTTTCAAACAATAATTCTGAACAGATTACTTCTTCAACACAGAATTCTAGTTCAGAAATTCCTCTTAGAAGGTCTACTAGACGTAGGCATCCACCTTCATACTTATAATCCTATCACTGTCAGCAAACTGCCATGCAATCAACTCATCCTTCTCACCAAGATGCTGGTTCTACTTTTAAGCACTTGTCATCCTCTTAATAATTTCCTCAGTTATGACAGAATTTCATCTTCTTACAAATCCTTTGTTTTTGCTACTTCAACTTTGGTTGAACCTCACACTTATTCTCAAGCAATCACCTACCCTGAATGGAGATCTGCCATGCAAGCAGAAATCTCAACTTTAGAGGAAAATCACACCTGGGAGCTTGTTTCCTTACCTGTTGGCAAACATCCAGTAGGCTGTAAATGGGTTTACAAGCTAAAATTGTAGTCAGATGGCAATGTCGAAAGATGTAAGGCTAGATTAGTGGCTAAAGGGTATACTCAAATGGAAGGATTTGATTATTATGACACTTTTAGCCCTGTGGCCAAACTTCCTACAGTTCGTTCCTTTCTCTCTATTGCTGCTGTCAAACAATGGCATATTATTCAAATGGATGTGAATAATGCCTTCTTAAATGGTGACCTCCAATAAGAGGTTTATATGACCTTACCACTTGGTTTTAACAACAAGGGAGAGCTTCATTTGGTATGCAAACTCAAAAAATTATTGTATGGCTTGAAGCAAGCTTCAAGACAATGATTTGCCAAATTTTCATCTACTCTACTTAGTCAAAATTTGATTATTCTCTTTATAGAAAGGTTGAAGGCAGCTCAGTTATTATGTTTTTAGTCTTTGTTAATGACATATTAATTGCTAGCAATGAAATTTCAACAATAGAGTCTTCAAAAGTGTATTTGAATAATCACTTTAAGATGAAATATTTGGAACCCCTAAAATATTTTTTGGGTTTGGAAGCTGCAAAATCTTCTAAAGGAATACATCTGTGCCAAAGAAAATATTCTAAAATATTCCTTAAAAATTATAGAAGATTATGGTTTAATGGGCTGTAAACCTGCCAACTCACCAATGGAACAAAATTTATCTCTTAATGCGAGTGATGGTGAAGAGTTGGAAGATGCTTCTCAATATAGGAGGCTAATTGGTAGACTGTTATACTTAACTATTACATGACCTGATATCACCTATTCAATCCAAAAGTTGAGTCAGTTAATGCATAGACCAAGGAAACCTCATTTGGCAGCTACTCATAGGGCAGTTCAATATGTTAAGAAGACTATTGGACTAGGCCTATTTTTTTCATCCTCTTCAACTGATTTTAAACTAAAAATTTATACTGATTTTGATTGGGCAGCATGTCCTGATACAAGGAGATTTGTTACTGGATATACTTTGTTTTTGGGAGATAATTTGATTAGTTGGAAATCAATTAAACAACACACAATTTCAAGATCTTCTGCTGAATCAGAATATAGGGCAATGGCTGCTGCTATTTGTGAAATTTTGTGGATGAAAAACCTATCTATTGATTTCGGTATTAAGCATTCACAACCTGCTTGATGTTCTAGTAAGGTAGCAATACATATAGCTTCCAATCCAGCTTATCATGAAAGAACCACGCATATTGAATTGGATTGTCACCTTATGAGAGAGAAGATGCAAGCAAGGACCATCAAACTGTTTCATGTCAAGTCAAGTGAACAAATTGCAAATACTTTGACTAAATCTCTTGGGTTGTATCAATTTAACTATCTAATTGGCAAGATAGGACTACTTAATATATATAGTCCATTTTGAAGGGGAATACTAATTTTTACTAGTGTAATTGGTGTAATAAATAAATCTGATGTAATGTAGCTTTCTTTTAATACATGTATTATTTTATATTTGTGACAGCTATAATGTATATAATAAACTAAGCTAGAATACTTTGTATATAAAGGACTCTCTGTAATTATTTTTTTGATGAATATACAGATTTCATTTTACACAGATATTAGATTTAATAGGTTAGGTTCTAACAACAAAGCAGAGATGTTGGACCTTGTCTATGATCTCAGATTTTGCAAGTCTTTGGGACTCGGTCAAATGGAGTTAGAACTGGACTCCTTGTTAATGGTAAAGGGATTGAGAGAAGACAGATATGACTGGTGGTACCTTGAAGATTTCTGGAAGAAATTAAGTTCATGTTTTCCTCAATGTCATACAAGATTCAGCATGTATACAGGGAAAGAAACGCTCTAGCGGATGGTTTGGCAAAGTTGGGGCAAAAGGTGATATGTACTGCTGGTTGGATTCTTCCGGACTACCTCAGCACCTCAAAGGCATTTTCAAGGTCGACAAAGCAGGGCTACCGGTGCTAAGATTCTAATGTTCGGTGCAGGTTATGTGCAGTTTTGTGTTGCTTGTTTTAGCTTCGTTTCTTGGCTGGGTTTGCTTGTATATCTCTTGGCTGGGTTCGCTTGTTTTAGTTTGTAACATTGGGGTGATAGTGAGCGACTTTCAAGTTGTAGCTTTTACCACGATTTTCTTCCGCCAAAAATGACGGATTTTCAATAATATTGGAGAGGGGTCACCTCACGTGATCCCGACTCTTCCTTTAAAATTAAAAAAATTAAAAACTAAAATAAATACATAAATAAATACATAAATAAAACTTCGAGAGTACATTCACATTGCAGAAACATCCAACCCAACATAAAATTGAAATTAAAAGATTAAAAAATTAAAAAAAAAAAGTAACCAAAAAAAAAAAATCATAATATTGGTTTACTTCTTAAATCGAAGGGAATAGTCTCTCTTAATGCAATTGCAAAAACCAATTCTAATAGTAAACAGAACACTTGATCTAAACAGGCCACAGCATTAAAATTAGTCCAAATCGACAGATATACATAAAAACTTACAAATAAAAACACGTAAAGAAAATCAGATAAGCATATAAACTAAAACAAGATAATACCTTGAAGATGTTTATTCTCCGATTCCGACATCCCCGACGAGCATCCCGTTTGCGATTCGCACGACCGCTGCGAAGTCGGGCGTCCAAACCCCTGAAATCCCAAGAAACCACCCTTTCCCTTCGCTGCCGCCTCAACGACGCAGCCTAGCGCTGCCTCCCTCGCCGTCGAAGCCCAAGCGGGAATCCTCAAAGGCGACGCCACAAACCTATTTGCCGCTGCAGATTGCTGCTTATCTCTCAAATTCAACCCCGCTAGACCCTCACTTTCATTCCTTTCCTCTTCTTTCTCTGCCTTGGAGTTCCTCTGCTTCTCCGACCGCCGTCGCTTTGCCTCCAATCGCCGCAATGTCTGTAACTCCTTCCTCTTCCGCCACTCCTCTGTCTCCGCCGGAAGCGAAGAGGTCCTCATGAGTGTCGGATACGACGGAGGCTTCGGAGCTAACGACTCGTCGTCTCGAACCACTGGCATTATTCCGGCTATGGAAGACGACCGGATTAGCTTCTTTGAGCTCTTGTCGACCCCGAATCGACCACCCAGCGAGAGGCCAAGATTGAGCTCAATCTCCTCCGAATCTTCACTGGGTGTCGCATATGCGGATTGCTGCGTGCTGTCACACGTAAATCTCTGCAATAGATCTCTCGGGTACTTATCTAATTGTAGAGAAAGATTTTTTATTGCTCTGCTTCGAGCTTCTTTAGTTTCACCCATGTCTCGTACAATAGGAAGAACGAAGAAGGCAAAACCACAAAAGCTTCAGCAACTCATGCGTCTTTGCAGATTAAACAGAACAACTCTATGATCTGGTTCAGCTAAACCCATGATTATGATCAAAACTTGGACTCACTAACGCTACGTCTAGCCAAAAAACAGGATTAAAAAAACGCTTAAAACAAGAATCCAACGCAACATGGACACGTCTTGAAACGTATGCTCTCTTTTATCAACTGTTTTTCCATTAAACAAAAAATCAAGCGAAAAAATTTTGAGCGAGGATAAAGTAGAAACTATACAAATCAGAGCATAAAAACGAAGAGAAGAACAGAAACAAAATCCAGGAAATCAAAAGCTGAAACAGATCCTTGATTATTTTGGGTCTGTAACTATTGAGGGTGGAAAATAAGTAATATTCCGAAAATACCCTTCAAATTTTGTTTTTGGGGGGCAAGAAAAGTATCTCAAGGGAGGGAGCCAAGTGGCGATCGGGAGAGGACTCCAGAAAGACACGTGGTCCTACTGATACAGTATTAATTTGCTTTTTTTGGCGTTGTCTACCAACAACATCAACATGTCAGAGTGGGAATTGTGAAACACGTGTCGGGGTCACAGAGGTAATCAGGGAGTAGATACCACGTTTCGTTTTAGGTTTGGCACCGTGCGAATTAGACACGTGGGCGTTCAGTTTTGGGCCTCGTAAAAGCTGCGGCGTCGGGTTTGGTCGAGTTCTGCTGCATTCGTCTAGATTCTCTCAGGAAGTCACGGTACCGTCATACTGATACTGGTTGGGGGGACTCTGCTTTACCTCCGGTTCCCCACTTTTTCATAACGAGAGCTCCACCCGTTTACTGCCCCCTTTATATTCAAATTTTTCATTTTTGTATCTTTTTTTTTTTAAATATTTTTTTCACATTCTTAATTTTTTTTAAAAATGTTAAAAATATATAATATTACTAAAAATCACTTCATTATTCATTAAATAAAATTAAAAATTAAAAATTAAAAATTAAAAATTAAAAATTAAAAAAATCAAATACAAAATAAATAATAAATAAATAATAATAGAATGGTAACTCTATCATTTCTCTTTTTATAAATAATATAAATAAATTTTTAATATCTTTTCAGAAAGCCTCACTTATTTTTTATCATTAAATTATTATAATTTTTATAAAATGTTAAAATTATTTAAGAAAAATTAGATTTTTTCAATATAATATTTTTAAAATATTTTTAAATTTTATAATATTTTAATTTTAATTTTTCTCTTTTCTCTTTTATCTTTTCTCTTTCCTTTCTCAAAATCTAACAAAACATCTTAAATAAAAATTATTTCACCATTATTCAATGAAAAATACTCTACGAACATATTTGTAATTAGATGATATGACAATATTGTGTATAGTATTGAAGTAATTTGAATTAAGATATTTATTATATTTTAATTATAATATTCAATAATGATATTGAAATATCTTAATTGTAAAAATTAAATATTAATTATGTGAAAAAGTTAACAATTTGAGATTGAAGTATGTATTTTTGATCCATGTTTGAAAATTATAATTTAAGAAGTTTTGAGATACGATCAATGCTTAACACATCTATGTGTCCAAATTAAGGGTATAAATGGTCCAGTCCGGAAAAAATGTGAACCGGTTCTATTCGGTTCAGGAATTTTCCTATCTTGTACCGAACCGAATTCTTATTCGATTCATATCGGTTTGGTCCGGTCCAGCGGTACCTAATAGGATTTAATGGGTTTAATTTGATCCAAAATCCTCAAATGATCGAAAATAATTTTTGGCCTAAATTTAATTATTTTCAGCCTAATTTACGTATTTATCACAAATTTAAACCAAATAATAGTAAAAAAAACTTACTATTAAAACAATTGGCAAAAGAAAATTAATCTAAATAAAAAAGTAAAAAAAAAATCAGTCCTAAAAAACCCAAACAAAAAAAAAATTAACTAATTAGTTAATAGTGATTTTGTGATTTTGTGATATATCATAAGTTGGTAAACTATAACTAATAATACTATTATATTAGTATATTATAAATTTATATGTTAGTGAATAGTGATAAATTAGTAATAATACATTAAATAATAATAATGCACTTATTAGTTATAAGTTATTACTAATATTCTATATAGATATATTATAATTTATTTTTTATACTACAACTACTATAAATTATAATATGTTAATATTATAAGAGTATATATTATATATTAATACGTTATACTACTACTGTTAATCTATATTAATATTAATATTAATATTATAATTTATATAATATTACATACATACATATATATATATATAAATGTGTGCATTCGGTCCGGTCTAGAAAGAGAAATGTTTTGGATCGGGACCGGATCGAAAATATTCGGTCCATATAGAAATTGGACTGGATCAGACCAAATTCCATCCAATTTGGTCCAGTTAGTCCGGTTCAGTCTTCTTATACCTCTAATCCAAATATGGTCTAAAGTTACTTGTTTGATGTGCCATATGAAATCATTCTGCTCTACATTTATACATAAAAATAGTTCCTAGTGTAGACAACCTTTCTCTATTTGTTTAAAAATGGGAAAAAAGTTGTTGTAAATCGTTTGTTTGCTATTATTAATTTCTATGATTTTTGTTCAATATCTTTAAATATTTGTAAAAAATACACCATTTTATTAATAAAAAAATTGGATGCAGGTGAGTTTGAACACACTTTTATGCATGAAGAAAACCAAACGTCGCTACTATTTACTCGTACCTTCAACATTCTCAAGTTGTTAATAGTTGTCGTTGGATTATCTTGCGCAAGATCATTTTATGCCATATCGAGAGCTCACTTCTAAATTGGCATTGTGTTCTAAGCAAAACCCAAAGAATCTTGGATAAGGTTTACAAGTATGGAATAGGTAATTACTGTGGTAAGAGAAAATAAGGGGAAAAGGGGAAAAATAAAGGTGGGGGCAATGTGATTTATGACAAACTCGATCTTAGAAGTTTTAAAATAGTATGTGAGAGAAGACTTGTGATGTATGCACAACACGGCTTAACGATATGAGTACTATTTTCTTTAATAGATGTAGAAGGTGGGACCCATTGATAAATTAGTATCAAAATCATGTGATGTATAAGTGAAGAAATATGTAGTCCAAGAAGACACCACGTTAGCGTTGTGCCCAAACCCATACACGGAAGTGCTTGTACATAGCAGTACTCTTCACTAGTAGTTAATTTCTTATCTATGGAGAAGTTTTATGGAAGTTAAGCAAGTTTTGCAAGAATGATTGTTATGGAAGATTGGCAATGGTGAGCTGGAGCTAAGTTCAAAGGAGAAAACTTCCATTAGAGTAAAACACAATGGGGTCTAGACCAAGATTTGGAAGTTAGAAGTTCCAAATGAAGTAAGGATGTTGTTGTGGAGAGTCTATCATGAGTCCTTGCCCACAAATCAGAACCTCTGCAGAAGGAAAATCATGGAGTCTCCTTTATGCCCTATGTGTAAACTTGAGTCAGAATCAATCATACATGCTTTGTAATCATATGCATCAGTTCAAGATGTATAGGATGTTAGCTCAAGGAAATTACAAAAGGTGAAGTGAAGGATTCTAATTTCAAGTTGAGGAACATTTAGCAATTTTTGTAGCCAATGTGTATCAGGTATGAAAAAGAAGAAACTTGTTTGTCTTTGAAGAGAAGGTCGAGGCTATAGATAAATTGGTGCAAATTGCTACCCAAATAGTTCATGACTATAAGGTTGCTAACCAAAGGTCTGCTAAAATGGTGGCATCGGAGAGGCAAATTGTTAACAACTGGATTGCTCCTCCTATTAAAATTGTAGTCCGAAATTAGGTTGGTCATGTGGCTGCTACTCTTAGATCTCATAGAGAGTTATTCCCAAATGCTAAGTTGGCTAAGGCAGTGTCTGCTCTTAAAGCAATGATCTTGTGCAGTCAGTTAGACCTGCACATTATCATACTCGAAGGTGATGCTTTCAATGTGATTCAAGAAATCAAGGGTGAGACTGTGAATTGGAGCACTACATGGATATTCAAGACATTAAGACTATGTTCAAGAAGATTCAAAACTTGTATGTGTTACATGTATCTAGGAAACTCAATAATATTGCTCATTATTTAGCTAATGATGTATTAAAACTCTATGAGAAAAGCATTATTTTGGAAGGAGATCCTCTTTGTATCCATCACTTGCTAAGTTATGTTTAGAGGTGTAAGAAATTCAGTCCGGGCCGATGGATCAGACCAGATCGGTTGTCCCGGATTGGACCAAATTTTGATATGATTTGGTCCAATTCAAAAAATGTAAGACTGAACACTATTCGGTCTAGTCCACGTCCAAGGAATTTCTCTTCCTGGACCGGAACAAATAGGACACCTTAATTATAATGAAAAATATATATGTGCATATATATTCTTTAATGTATAACTACATTATATAGTATATAATTACTAACATATAAATTAGTAGTACTAATATATAATTATAATATATAATATATATATATATAAGTACTAATATGTATATAAGTATGTACTAATGTCTAACTATAATATATATAAATTTATAGTACTAATATATAAGTAATAATATATATATAACTATAATATATATAAATTTAGAATACTAATATATAATATTATAATAGTATTATAAATTTATATTATAAGAGTTGTAGTATAAAATAAATTATAATATATATGTATGGACCTCTTTGGACCGGACCGAACCGAATTGAGCTGGACCGAATTAGACCAGTGTTGAGTTCGGTTCGGTCCAGGGTGATGAAAATGACAAACCGAATAAAACTGGTCCATTACTTTCCCAGACCAGACCATTTACACCCCTAGTTATATTGAATAAAGTTTGTTATTTTTCTTTTAAAAAAAAAAAAGAAAATGTTAAATATATTTAGGAAAAACTTACAAAAGAACTTATTTTCCTACATGTCAATTATTGATAAGTTGAAAATCACTAAATTGGAAATTGTAAGCAAAACTTGATAAGTTTTCAAAAGAAAACTAATAAAATAAGTATTGTAAGTAAAAGTGTAAATAAAACATTTAATATATATAGCACTATTTAAAAAAGAATCATGGGATCAGATATCATTTTTTATATATATATAAAGTAATTTATAATTGTTTTATAAAACAAAGTATTAACACTTACCAAACCCAATCAAGGCACGTGCTTGCGTGTGTGCATGCGTGACATATGTGTGACCAAATTAATATATCATATATAAAAAATATATATTATGCACTCTTGAAATATTATGCTTTTGGATTCTGTGCTGTAAACTAATAAACTAGATATATTATATTTTTCATAATACAATAAGAAGACAATATTTGTACTATATGCATCTGGCCATTAATACTATATCACATCACTTGTTTAAACGATGGTTTAAAATACAGCTTTGTCTTTTATCAAATTATATTTTTAACTTTTAGGATCAATTTTTGCATGCAATTTGAAGGGGGGAAAATGTGAGTTTTTCCTTAATGTCAAGCGCATATTTAACTTGAGATAAGATGAGACTGTCAGGAGTGTAAGTAACCTGAATACCTAAGAAATAATGTAAGAGGCCCAGCTATTTTATAGCAAATTGCTGACTAAGTGTGGTAATGAATCTATTAAAATAACTAGGATTTGAATCAATTAAAAGAATATCATCAACATATAATAAAATAATAATAGTACCGTGAGCAGAGTAATAAGTAAAAAGGAAAGTGTCAGCCATGCTACAAGAAAAACTATAAGAGATCATAAAGTTACTAAACTTATCAAACCATGTACGAGGTGCTTGTTTTAAACTATATAAAGACGTATTGAGCTTACAAGCATGAGAGGATAGAATAAGATGGATAAAACCTGGATGTTGGTCCATAAAGGCAATGTCTTATAAATCATCATGGAGAAATGCATTTTTGACATCGAGATATCGGATATCTCAGTG
The DNA here is from genome assembly GCA_036898215.1 of Platycarya strobilacea. Taxonomy (NCBI): domain Eukaryota; kingdom Viridiplantae; phylum Streptophyta; class Magnoliopsida; order Fagales; family Juglandaceae; genus Platycarya; species Platycarya strobilacea. The sequence goes on along the minus strand of CM072554.1, from coordinate 15,521,197 downwards.
GAGGAACATGGCTAAACTAAGAACAAAGCAAATGGTGCTTGGTTTGATGACAGGTGAAAAAGTCTTTGTATAGTTAAAACCATCAATTTGATAGAAGCCCTTCGCAACAAGTCACACTTTTAAGTATTCAAGAGATCCTTCAACATTGAGCTTGGTCTTGAAAACCCGCTTGCACCCAATTACATCCATGGAGTAAGTGCGAGTAACAAGTGTCCATGTGTTGTTGTCACGGAGGGCCTGGACTTCTTCTTGCATAGCAGTGAGCCACTCGGGGTATTTAAGGACGAATCGAATCATCTTAGATTCCTATGAAAGATCAGCAAGATAATGAAGGCTAGCATATTTGGGATTGGGTTTGTGAGTACCAATTTTGAAGCAAGTGACCATGTGGTGACGAGTAGCGAAACATGCGATGGAGTTGTCGAGAGACGGGGATCAAGGCTCCAAGTTATCAAGTTGAGGAGACTCGTCTCGCGATGCAGGCCCATGAGGAAGAGAGACAGAGTTAGGAGGTACAACGGATATGTCGATGGATGGAGTAAGGATAAGATCAGGGGATTGTTCCTGCAAAGAAAAAACACTAGAGATATCTTTTGTGTTAGTATTTGAAATAGGATAACGCATTTATAAAAAGTGAAGAGTACGTGTGCAGCGGAGGGGTTAGGTGGAGGTTCCTAGGTTGTTTGAAAGGAAAAGTGGTTCATAAAAAATAATGTCAGGAAATGAAAGTTCAACGAGATGTAGGATGAAACACATTTATACCCTTAATGATAGTTACTATAACCCATGAAAATGTAAAGAAGCGTTTTAGTGTCAAATTTACTTTGCTTAATATCCCAAGTGTAAGGATAACATTTAGATCCAAAAACACGAAGAGATGTATAGTCAGGAAAATGGCCACAAGGAACACAAAAAGGAGATTGAAGATTGATTTCAATTAAGAGAAGACGATTAATTAAAAACATAGTAGTAGAAAAAGCTTCGACCCAAAAACTCTTAGGAACACCACAATGAAAAATCATGGTCATACCTAATTCCCGAATAATGCAATGTCGCCACTTCACTGAACCATTTTGTTCAGGAGTGTGAGGACAAGAGTAGTGATGCAAAACACTTTATTGATGAAGATGGAGATTAAATTGATTATTAGCAAATTCTCCACCTCCATCAGATTGAAAAACTTTAACTTTTTTATTAAATTGACATTCAATATATTTTTCGGATAAAATGAAAGTATTAAAGAAATCAAATTTTTTTCGAACAGGAATAAACCACATGTATTTAGAATGACTATCAACTAAGCAGACATAAAAATGAAACTTTCCAACAGATAAAACCAAGATAGGACCCCACAAATCACAATAGATTTTATCAAATACATGGTGAGTAGAATGAGCGGAGGGTATAAAAGGCAATTTACTCATTTTGCTTGATTGACAGCTTTTACATAAAGAAAACTGTTTATTTTTTCCAACAATTTGAATAAGTGCTTTGGAGCGAAGAAATTAAAGCGTAGAAACTTGAGGATGTCTCAATCATTGATGCCACACTTCTTTGGGGACCAATCAAAATCTAGTGGAGAAGTGAGCTTCAAAGGGAGGGGACAAGACGTACAAATTACCCTTTCATCGCTCGTTCATAATAGTGCGGTTAGTCGCATTTTCCTTAATAGAAAAATCAATACCATAAAATTCACAAAGATAAGGATATTCAGATTTTAATTAACTAACAAATAAAAGATTTTTTGCAAGATCAAGAACAAGTAAAACATCCTTCAATTTAATTTGAGATTTACTGGATCCAATAAAAATATCATCAATATGTGTGATTTCATGTAAAGTACTATCACCAATAAGAACGACATCATTACCAAGATAATGTAAGAGATTTTCAAGCATACTTGAGTTACCTATTATATGTGCGGAAGCAATAAAATCAGCATTCCATTCGATGTCCTGGACAATGTTATTGAGTGTAAGAGCAACTAAGGCTTGTGGGTGATCATCCAGTTGAAGTGCATAGTTAAATTGTTTCCAGCACTTAAGGGTCACGTGGCCATTTTTGCCACAAATTTGGCACTCCACGTGTCGGTCTGTATTGGGACCTCTAGTATTGCAATTTTGGGATAAATTCTGAGAGGAGCCATGAGCATTTCTGTGGTGCCCACGACTCCCCCATGGGATTTAGAGGGACTCGTGACACTACAATGATCATCACACGTGTTAATCATCTCATCGCTTAATACTCCGAGAGTGTGTGTGAAGCATGTATAAGTGTATAATTAAATGTTCTCAGCAGAAAATAAATAAAAGACCTCCATTCTAGTACTAGAAAATTAAAACCTTACAAACCAATCTGAAATATAATTCTCCAAATGGAGATTATATAGTCATCTAACATGAGGCAATAAAAGATAATTAACAACGTCTGAGATTATAATTCCTATCTTCAACATCACACAAGTCTACTCCTTCGACGGAGCCTACCCATTAGGCTCATCCTCATCCTAATTCTCTGCATCAAAAGTTAAGATTCCATAAAACGAAATCATAGATGGACCAAATACACCACATAAGACGCGAATCTCAGTAAGCAACAGTCAGCACACAAACAATTAATTACAATCAACAATATGCTCAAAGTTTTAACCAAGTAATTTAAAACCACACTCAAAAACTTCCTTTCCAGAAAGAAATCTCACTTGAACACCAAATCGCCATCTCCCAAAATAGAGCGAAACACAACATACCAACATCCTTTCCTAAAAAGGATCTCAACACAACTAACCATCCTTTCTTAAAAAGGACCACATCAATAAATCATCTTTTCTCATAAAGGAATTTATCAATGGACCGTCCTTTCCCAGAAAGTAATGGATCCACAAACAACCTTTTCCAGAAAGGACCTCGTATATAAACCAGCCAAAAATCCAGTTTCTGTCTCTCAACACATTTTCATTTTATTAACACATGTATACTATAGTCTCCCTTAGGGACCATCTATACATCCTAAGTCTCTTCATCATACCACGGATAACGATCGTGCATATGACTTCATAATGGGCGATGTCCAGCTAACCGCGTTCGGCGCGTACCATGACCAAGTATCCCCTAGCCCCCCCACCAGATAAGGAGTCACGGAGTTGACATAAGAGCGTTACTATCTCATCCGATCCCATTGTTGCCCATCGACAATCTAGGGGACGTCACGTTAGTATATTTCGCTCTCGAGTGACCAGAAGAGTTTCATTGAGATAATATCTCATCTCGGCTTGGGGTCGTAATACACACGCACCCACCAATTACAACAGACCAAACCAAAAACCACCCGACAGCACAGCCTCAGAACACCTCACCATTTCAAATAAATCAAGCAAGTAAGAAATAATATATATATATATATATACATGATAAACAAATATTGGATGGCATAACAATATGAAACGAGTAAAATCACCCAATCGAACATTTATATATTCAACCATTAGTCCATACATTCAACATATAATTTTCACAAATATATCCAAGTCCAAAATAAATAAATAAATAAATAAATTAGCAAATCACAATTTAATTTGACTACTACTTACAACACGTTCAGTAAAAACTCTAGATAATCGCGAAAATGTCGAAACATAACTCCACGCCTCAACCAACGAACACGCCGCTAAAATCGCATCCATCCCACCAATGTAAATAAAATTACATAAATAAAAAAACACTAATAATATTAATAAATATTATTATCAAATAATTAAAACACTTAAACATGAATAAATAAAATAAAATGCATTATTATTTAACCATACTAAACACTTCAACGTAAATAAAAGAAAGCAACATAAATTAGTTAAAAGTAACACATAAATTAATTAAACATTAAAACAGGTGAAAAAGACTTACCAAGGCATCGAAAAGTGATGGAAACGGCACCAAAATGAGAATAAAATCACAACAAAGGCCACACACTAATTTTCGGGCTAGGAAAGGGTTTGAATAGGTAAAACTTAAGTTTGAGTTGTGGGGAAAAAAGTGAACCTAAATTCAACACAAAGGAAGAATATAACTTGATTTTGGGAGTGATTTTCATGGGGTAAATCGAGGTCTTTTTATAGCCTAAAATGGAGACACCACAAACTTGAAATGGCGCAAAAATGGACACTTCCCGGTTTGGATTCCACACTCACCTCAACTAATCTCTATTTCATCATTACACTTTTTTAATTTTTCATACAAAACACAAATCCCTATACACATTTTTTAAATCTCAATACACATTTTCCAAATATCAAAATAATAATAATAATAATAATATAAAAATAATAAACTCAATTTATCTCCACTTATCTCATCTCTGAATCCAAACTGGAATGTCACTCTGCAACTCGACAAGGATGGAGATGCACTGCCATGGCCAGAAGCTTAACTTTTCAAATGAAAACGGGGTAGAAAACCCACGGCAGCTTACAGTTTCGCAAGAAATTGGAGTGGTTTTCAAGCATGCAAGGCATGGATCTACAACAAAATTAAAGGGTAAATGTTCATCATTGTACCAGGCATCTGATGGAGCAACACTTGCTTGAAAAACAGGGATGAAAAGATGTGATTTTGGGGCTGGAAATCACGATTAAAGAGGGCTGAAAATAGATGAAAGAAAATAAAGAAGAAGAAGAAGGCCTGGCGTACGCAATCGAGGCTTGGAATTTCATTTAAACAAAGGCCAAAATGGTGCCCTTTTTTAAAGTTTAAAGAGCTAGCGCATAAGCAGATGAAATGGCCTGGATTCACTACACAAAGATGCCAAACGATGTCATTTTCGGCAAAACAAAGGGGCTGGGTTCAAGGGCCATGGGCTGAGCTACAAAATCCAAACCAAAACTCAAATTTAAACACATTAAAACCCAAATCAATAACATCTTATTTATATATATATATATGCAAGCCCACCCGAAAATCACTTAAATAAAATAAAACACTTTAAATAAAATACTAACATAAAATAAAGAGATTTAATTCCAAACATTAAAATAAATGCATCACAATAAAATAATAAGAGAAAATAATTTAACTCACTATTTAAACATTGAAATAATTTAAAAGATTATATTTGCAAACTAACACACAACATCCAATATTTATTTTTAACAAGTAATATACATATAATATTAAAATACAAATAAGATAAAATCATAGATTCTCACAATTTCCATTTGGTGGTCAAGATTAATGGTTGGACTGGGTGAAGCCATGGCCTTTAGAGGAAAATTATTGTCTATTGTTATGTTGCCCATGTGAACTTGATTTATGGTCATAAAACGCAACAGGGCATTAGTGAAAGAATCATAAAGTTGAGAGTGCAGTTAAAAATCTTGAAGTAGGAGAACTAGTTATGCGCATGAGGGCATAAGGAGCTTTAACATTGAAGCGATGAAGTGATCATATTTCAGGCCAAGGCTGTTTAAGAGAGAGAAGACTTTCATTTTGTCATTCTCTAGCCTTCCAATTGCAGTAAGGTTATCGTAGATGGATTTAAATTTCCACAAGTAATCATTGAGGGAAATCGAAGACTCCTTACTCAGATAGGAGAGTCGTTGAGTTAAGTAAAATTTCCTCTCTTGATAGACCTGTACACAGACTACATTGAGGGCTTGCCACACTTGATGAGAGGAATCTAAGCCAACAACAAGGCCGAGAGCCTATTTGGACAGGGTGCCTATAATCCAACTATGGAGGAAGCGATCTGCTTTGCGCCAATGGAGGTAAGTTGAACTTAATTCTTGCTTGGTAATGGGTGATTCCTCATCTGGTTGGCAATCATATTTGAGTGGTGGAATGGACTCGCTTGTGAGGTGATCAACGAGGTCTTGGCTTTCAACCAAGACCAACAATTGTTCCCTCCATAAGAGATAATTCCCTTAATTAAGATGGAGTGTGATGAAATTACTGACACTCAAGAAGATGGAGGCCGTGTTGCTGATGAGTGAAAGGCTCTCTTGCACTCTCACACAACTATCGATACCAAAAAAATAGTTGAGAATAAAGTGTTTGTGTAAATGTCTCATAGAACTTATGAGAGCATGCATGAGAATCTTCACTATTTATAGCCTATGTACAAGCTACGAAGTAACGTTACAATGGAGGGATTAAAGGGATATAAAGGAAATTAAGTGATGTGTTTCCATATTTACAAAGGTAGCCGTTGGATGCTAAGGTGTAAGAATTTCCATGTGTGGCTTTGTAGCCGTTGTGTATGTATATGGTTGAGTTGCCATATATAACCTTGTAGTCGTTGTATCTTCTTCAATACATAAATGCAATATGCGATAGGGAAAAACTTGAAAGGATCTAAATTATTTTTCTTTTACATGATAAGATCTACTATCATTCTAAACCTATATTCTGATGAAAAAAATCCACACACACATGTATTATATATATGGTCTCTGAATTGTTAAAAATAAAATAGTTAAAGTGGTTTATGTTTTGAATGAATTAGACCCTTATATAATTTGGAACTTTATATTTTCTTTTAATTCAATATTGATCAATTGGTCTTTCTATTAATGCCTTGTTAAAAATGAGCAAAAAAAAATACCTTGTTAATAGTTCTTTAAAACGACACATTATTACAAATGGTTGTGCATTACATGTCATATAAAAAGAGAATAATGCTACATACATTCGTGGTATAATTGTCATGCAATCATTTTGAAATAGAGGTATGATTTATTATTAAAAAACTATTATTCTTTCGTATGGGTCATGTATCTACTCACTTATTTAAAGAGATTACATGGCGTTTATGCACTCCATGACTATAAATATCATTTATCTTAAAATCAAAGAGGGGAGAGTCTAGATATACCCTCGGATTGCTACCTTGGCATTTAGGCATGACCTAGCCACACTTGAAACAACTCAAGTATCATTCGAGTCCTCCCAAACAATGCCTGGTGACTCGAGTGTAGCTTGAGAACAACCAAACTATAATTTAGATCATAAAATAGTGTTAAATACAGTCTTAATGTGACGTTCTCAATTTACATCCGGGATTTAACGTAAACTGAAGAGTCATGACAAGTAACATAGGTTTACCTATCCTTCGTATACATAATTATTATCATGCATGCACCTACGCGTATTAGCGATATGTAATATGATGCGCAGCAAATTATGGTCAAATTTCTAATTTAAGCAGATAAATATAACTCTAATAACAATCACATAGTGAACTATAATAAAATCCCGAATTCTTATAATACACATCATTATACAAAACTAGTTCATAAGTTTAATACAGTAGCAGAATACATTATAACGACCATATTACCCCTTAACTCACAAAAGGGGTTCCTTTTTCATTTCCTTATAATCTTTATTAAAATGAAATTTTTTCATACTAATATCCTTGTCCCGACTAGTAAATACTCCTGACAACATCATATAAATACTATCTAATATCAGTGAGCCGTATAGACTCACTTCTAAGCAACATCATATATATTGCTGGTCCTCTGACAATCAGGATGTTTCACGTCTCCATAACTCGAACAAGTTATTATAGTAGTATTGAGGCAAGTCATCAAAAATGGAAACCTTTGTAAGGCTCTCACGGCTCCCCAGAGGTTTTGATGTGGTCAGGTTCGGTCTTTGGGTCATGATGTCCTGCAAAAATTTCTATATTTGAAAAATAAAGAGTGAGATTTCTAAACAAATCTCAGTATGTACACAAATAACGTAACAAACGCATTCAATAATATGAGATAAGAGATATCATAAATATTATAAATGATTAACACTGCACATAAATGATAAATGACTTATGCATGTCTTATGCATGACTTGTGTATCATTTTCACATAGACCAGCACATTTCTACAATAATTTATATGCACATGGGTATAAAACTTTTAGTGACATGCAACTATTTTTTTTAATATTCATATCTTGTCTTAATTTTTATTCTTATTTCTAGACCTCAACGAGCGTTACGTATCGCCGTTCTCGCTGGATTTTTATTCTTGTCAATCTTTCGAACATTACGTATCGTTGTTCCCAAGATGACGTAAACATTCTTATCATAGTGGGTGTTACGTATCGCCATCTCTGCTAATCATGTCAATCATACGGGTGTTACGTATCGTCATCCCTGTCATGACTTGACTTTTTAAATTTTTCTTATATTTTTTTTTATTCTTGTCGTTTTCTTATAAAATTTTCTTATCTTATTTCTTAAAATGAATGTCATGACTTATGACGACATTTATGTAACAAAATGAAACATGAACATACCCCTAGACTTTTATATGCATATTTCATATCCTCATAAATCCCATGACATTATTGACATATGCCACCATCACATACATCATACTCATATTTATTTACGTCAAAAAGTTTCATAACATGTAAACCTAACAATTCTATTCAAAAGATATTAAAAGAATCAAATCTTAAGTTTAAATGGGGTTAAGCGAATTCTCCAAGGGTTCAAAATTTCTTTATGTTTTCATGCTAGCCTCACTAAATTCTTCATTATAGATTTCTAAAAATTTTCATAACTTCAAAATTTAACCAATTCGAAAATTACCTAGGTTTTTCTCTTAGCCTTCATATTTGTTCTTCAACAATTTTACATATAATTATTCTTGTAATCTTTCTAGTAAAATAAAACCTAATCTTACTCTTAATACATGAATATCATCCAAGCCATCAGAAATCAAATAACTAAGAACTTAAACTTGAAAGTGCACTCCAAACCTTATTAGGCCGAATACATTAGTGTTTAGTTTTCTAATGCTTCATATATTCACATAATTTTCTTAATATATCTTGATAAAACAATTCATATATTCATATTATTTTCTTTAGTATTTTCCTATAACAAACACAAGGTTAAATTATACTTGATTTCATTTAAGACACTTTGACAAAGTTTACGTCCTAAAGAGCAACAAGCATAATATAATATCCAAATCAAGCATCTTATGCTAAGATTAGGTTAAATTGTGTACTTACCAATTTCTTCAAAACTCCAATGTGCAAGTAAACCAAACTTTTGTAAATTTCCTCTTCAATATATCCAAAATGCTCTCTGTTAAGGATTTGGGAAAAGATGATGGGTTTAACAAATGTTTGGGTGTTTCTATATTAAGGAGGCCGTGTGTTTCAAAGGAGGAAAATGAATCATCTTTTTCATATATATATATATATATATATATAAGTGACACACAAGGCCAAAATGGAAGCAAATAACTTGAGGTATATGGATTTTTCTTTCTATTGTCGTGTGTATGTGTCCATCTAGGTTTAGGCTCATAATCTCCTCTAGACTTAGGCTTAGTTGGTAATATCTCAACCAAGAGTGATACTTAAGTCACCTAAGAGCTTAACATGACCATTGGATTAGATAAATCTTATCACATGGGGAAAATAAACTTGGATGCTTCTTATATAAATTTCAGTCATTCTCCTTTCTCTAGTGTCATCCGACACTTTCTAAAAGGATTCCCCTCTTATGACACTTGTTCAACATCATATTAGGACATTTGGACCATTTAGAAGATAATTCTATGATATTAAGGCAAAAGTCGGTGGCTTCCTCACAAGGTTGGTTCCTAACAAATTTTTATCATTTTTGGTTCTTTCCAAGATTTGTTAGTTAAAACCTTCTAGATGAATTTATCCCCTCTTTCCACACATCCATATACACCTGTCATGATGTTAAGAATCTTGAGAAAACATATCATATTTTTATCCTATGTCTAAGTCGGGGCTAAAACTCGAGTCGGTTTCCACTTAAGCTATTTTTATATCCATCCGTTTCTCACCCGATGAAGTCCTTGATCTAGCCCGCATCTCCAAAAACTCAAAACATAAAAGTTTTAGATCTTCCTCTTGGTGTTCTATAGAATTTTGAACTACCTTATTCGGATATTAGATGAGAAATTTATGCCTAATATACTAAAACACGACGAAATTTACCTAAGAGTTGCCAATTCGAGCACACCATGTTTTCAACTCTTCTAACTCTAATTTCTTTAAACTATCTCCTTGAACTTCTAAAAATCAGATCTTCATAAATCTAAATTAAAATTCTCTAATTGATACCTTACTTAAATTCTCAAGAATTTGATCATAAGTCATCATATTTCATTCTATAATGTAAGTGTATCAAATTAAATTATATAAATTAGGTGTTATTTATCAAAATTTTAAAATTTTCTTCTATTAGGAGATATATTATCATAGTGTTGCCCAGATGACTAACACAAGAGGGGGGTAAATTGAATTGTATTTAAAAAAATAAAAATTATAAATCAAATATATAATATAAAATATAAACAAAATATGAAACAATAATAAGTATAAAGAGTAAGGGTAAGAGAGAAGCAAACTCAGTATGTTAACGAGGTTTAGCCCCACTGCCTACGTTCTCGCCTCAAGCTACCCCTTGAGGATCCCCGAATTCACTATTTAATCTCTTTCAGGTGGAGATAGAAACATATTACACATTTGAGCAGCACCGCTCCAAAGAATCCATGTAGAACACCCTCTACACTTCTAATCACCTCACACTTGGTGATTTAACTATTTCCCGTGTATAACACCTTCTACATACACAAGGGTTATACACACCCTTTTACTGATACAAGAATTGATAGTGGGTAAGCTATCAGAAAAACACTCATCAATGAGTGAAATAAAAACAATACAGCGCAAACTATATCTCTCAAAATGAACAAGGGTTAAGGCTAAATGTTTAGAGAAGAGAGAATGAAAGTTTTGAATAAATGTTGTATGCTCTTGGTGTTGTGAATGTGAAGCTCTCAAATGATCTATTTATAGGCATATAAGACTTCATATTCAAATTTTAAAAAATTCACATGTCAAAGACATCATCATTCACTTTTCAAAAATTTCAAATCTAATCATTTTACTTTTTGCATGTGATAAAAGGAGCACACTTTACTTTTCAAAAATTTCAAATCTAATTTTTTACTTTTTGCATATGACAAAAGGAGCACACTTTAGTTTTTAAAATTTTCAAACAAAAATATCTACTTTTTGCATAAGTCAAGAAAAGCATCTATCACTTTTGAAAATATTTAAATAAAATATGCACATGTGAAAGATGACAATCAATCATCTTAATATTTTCAAAATTCAAACATTTAATCATGTGATACACATGTGAAATATGACAATCAATCATCTTAATATTTTCAAAATTCAAACCTTTAATCATGTCATGCATATGTGAAAGATGACAATCAATTATTTTTCAAAATTTTTAAATTTAATTTTCAAAATATTCATGCACATGTGAAAAATGTATTTTAATGCTTTATAATAAAATATTAATTTTGAGCCTTAATCCTAATTTCAAATTTTTAAGAGATTTACAATATTATTCTATGATTTTAATGTGAACTTGTTCCCTTCTTGCTCATACTTGCTTCCTTGATGTGCTTGATTCTATTGTGTGGACAACTTGAACTTGAGACTCCTTTATTCTTTGAATTCATTTGTTATCATCAAAATCCATGTGTAGATTTACACGAAACTTGAAATCTTGAGTTCAACACATAGTGATTAGTTAGATGCATCCCAGATTCCAAGGCTAGCTTGGGTCATCCTATATCTTATTTTTCAACTAATTTATATATATTTTTTAGAGTAATGCTATGTATATTTTCTATTTGGAGATTGTCATTACAGAAAAAATAGGTTTTTATGATATTTTAATTGTAACTTGAATAATTAACTGCGATTAAAACAGCAGAATTAAAACAGTATATTTTAGTCGTAAAAATTTTTTTTGATTGCAATTAAAATGTCATAATTACTTATTTTTTTTGTAATGTGTAATGTAAAATTAGTTTTAAAAAAATATGAAATTATAATATCATTTTTTAAATAATACTTTTTTTTTCTTTTTAAAATAATACCTCGGGTAAATAAAATTTCACTTTTTATAATTCTATATAATATGCCATACATAATTATCAGCGTTATTGCATCATTTTAACTTCTGTTACTATTAATAGTTTATCAACAACTTGAGGGCTGTTTGCTCAAATTTGAAAGCATAGTGAAATAAAAGTTCAAAACTAGATAGAGACCAATTTTGACTAAACAGGCCATAAAAGACAAATATAGAAACTATTTAGCGTTTAAAATTTTTTTTAACAAAAAAAAAATTATTTATTTTATAAATGGTGCTACTCTCATGTAAGTAGATCATTCAGAGAGTCAACTTGTAAATATATATATATATATATATGTGTGTGTGTGTGATTTGATTAATATAATTTTTAATCTTTAAAATATAAGTTTACTATAATTCAAAATCCCTAAATGTATAAAAAAAACGAATATATAATTTTTTTTTTGTTTGGTTTTTGTTTTAAACATTATTTAAAGCAAATTTCAAATTTCTATCTCCTAACTCCTAAGTCCTAATTATGATCACAGATACTCAATTTGAAATCAAGGGCCTTTTTTGTTCTGTTGGACACTTGCGAGGAACTTGATTCGAAAAAATAAATAAATGCAAACGAGGAACTCGTTGGCCAACATGGGCAACAAGTGCGCTAAGCCACGTGGTTCCTTCCAGTCCAGCCCCGAATTGTGTCCACCGGAAGTGGGACCCAAGTCCAACCATCCATATTGTGCTCTTTTTAAGGATTGTATTCGTGTTCTACCATCAAATATGGCAATTATTAACAAAATATTTTTTTTCTTAATTCTCTGAATTTTTTTCAATGAAAATACTTTTCATTTGACTGTTTAATGTTTATTAAAAAAAACTAAATAGTAATTAACTGTAGTTATTAAATGGAGGGTTAAGTATAATTTCTTTTTTTAATACGAACAAACGTTATCCTTTCTGTTAATATTCCTAATTCTTTAAACATTAACTGATGTGATATATTATAAATAATTATATATTTTAAAGATAAATATATGAATTTACATAAAATAGAATAAAAGAATAAATATAAGTAAGAATAATAAAATTTTATAATAAAAAAAATTAGTCATCAATTAAGTGCGAGATTCAATAATTTGATGACATGTCAAAGTTGGCGAGGGTCCCACCATGGGTGAGTCAGTTGGAGTCGGATCCAAGTTTTCAATATTCACTCTCATGGTCATAGTCATGCATATATTCTTAAAAAGGTAACTTAGGAGAACCACGATTATATCTTTTTTTTTAGGTTAAAATTTATTTCTATGAATATTATTAGATTAACTGATGATTTTATTTTATTTTTTAATTCTTTCCGAAATTCAGATTTTAGGGCGAGGACAAAAATACATAAAAATGTTTATAATAAGTAGTCGACATTTTTTTAAAAAAATTACTAAAACTATAAAAATATTATGAAATTTTTTTAATGTAACTTTCATTTATGGAATAAACCTAGTACACTTAAAAGTTAAAACATGTTTCTCAAGAAGAAAATAGTTATTTTTGTTGAGTTGTTTTGAGTCTTAATTTTAAAAATTAATTTAAGAGGTGAGATTTTTTCTTATACTTATATAAATTGATCACTAATCCATTCTATAACTAATATAGGACAACTCTCAATAATTTCCTTCTCACATATCGAATCTTAAGTCGAATGAACAATAATATGTTTCTCTTACGATCTGTTAGGTCAGTGACTATTGATAAATTTTGACTTTGATATTAGTATTAGATGATTTTAGATCTGTCTTAATTTTAAAAGATAGTTTAAAAGATAAAGATTTTCCTCACATTTATATAAATTAATGTTTTGAATACCGTACTAGTGAACGTATCGATCAAAATATTAGAACGAAATTTTGATACCGATATCGATTCCGTTTCATTTCGTGTACCGTTTTTTAATAGTCTATATATAAAATAAGTCTATATGTAAATACATATATAAATTATATTTCAAAATAATAATCAATATATAAATAAATTATATAAACAAATATTTATGTAAATAATTTAGCCTAAATTAAGATAAAAAAATAATAAGAAATAAGTCAAAATCTAATATAGTCAATATATACATGACTAATACGATCGATATTTGAATCAATACAAAATAAGTGATATATTTATATTGTCTAATTAATCAATATGACATATATCAATCGGTACAATATTTAAAACAGGAATATAAACTGTAACCAAGTATATTTTCACAACAAAAATGAGACCATTCTCAACGATTTTGCAATGACACTTGAACCATAAAAGGGATTTATCGTCGACCAACGTTAACTTTAGGGGATGCCTACAGTCTTTGTCTCTTATAATTTTGATCAGAATAACGGCGAGACTCTAATAAATTATAAATCAGGGTAGAGAATAATGAATAAAAAAAATACGAAAGGCTAATAATTAACAAGTAAAAAGCTTCTTTTTTTAAAAAAAAAAATTGTGATATATGTATTACTAATTTATAATTATTTTATCATTTTAAATAAAAAATTATAATTTTTTAAATCTTTAAAAACATCAAATCAAATTAAAAGTTAAATTTAAATTTAAAATATATATTATTTTAATCAATAATTATAAATAAATTATAATTCTGTTCTACATCTAACATTTTTGTTGGTAAAAAAGATAAAAAGTTGGAGAAAAAGATGGAAGATTCTTTTTTTATTTTTTGTTAGAAAGATTTGATAGGACACGTCATTGATTTTGATTTGAAATATTGTCAATGACTTCCGCTCACCACGCGTTGGGTAGTCAAAGATAAGAAAGGGACAATAATTGATGTCTGACGACCCATGAATCAGCTAAAGGCTCAAAGCGCAAGCAGCTTTACGTCTCTCTTTGTAAATACCTTATCTATATTGGGGCTACGTGCCACGTGCCAAAGGCACGTATGCCCTTTGAAGTAATTTCCTTTAATATTTTTTAATATTTTATTTATTTATTTATGTTTTATTTCTGAATTTTTTATTTTTCATATTTAAAATTTCAAAAAATAAACAATTATATAAATCATAAAAAAATGATAGAAATGTTATAAACGAACGTCGGCAGTCGCTCCCTGTCCCACCACTAAATTATGTGAATGACCCCACCACTATTATTTTAAAATCTACATAGTGACTTGCATAGTAATTTCAACGCCTATAACTATGGGTTTCAGTTGTAATGAAATTCATAAGAAAATATAGACAGAGAAAGAAAGTTTCAGTTTTTAAGAGTTTCTTTTCTCTTGCAATAGTAGTAGTTTTATTTTTAGTTTTATAACACGTTATCAGCACGAGGTTCTACCGATACTGAAACTAGTGGTCTTCTACTTCAAGTAAGTTTTTCAATATATTATTTGCAGTCCTTGAGATAATTATTAAAGGTAATATTGTTGAATATTACTTGATAAAATTTTATTTTTATTCTCATGATAATGTGAATATATTTCTTAAATTCACATATTCATTTTTGTAATATAATGTCAAATATTGAGATTTATTACTATTGACATTTCTGAAAAATGTTATTTATCCAGATCCTTGATGAGATCTATTTGGATATGATGATGAACTTGAAAGATACAATCATAGAAGAAAACCATGTGTCCCTGAAGGACCGTGCTGTGTATCTCATGATGAAAAATCATCTTATTGTGTGAAATGAATTAAGAGAGTGATATAAGTACTAGAAGATGTAATCCTCTCAAAAGATCATTATGATTTATTGCACCAGAAGTTGTAAGATTTTAAGAGTGGTATTGAATATTCTGCACTTTTTAAAATCAGCTCAATATTAAAATTATACAGTGAAAATGTCACTGATAATGATATATAAAAGAAGACATTATTTTTCATATCTCGAATGTGCTCCTGCAGTAGCAATATTGAGAGTGAAAGTTCAACAAATATTCTGAACTTTTGTTTTGTCTTCCAGTGATTGAGCTAAATAATGAGTTTTTGTTACACTAGTTACGTCCTATTAATGATATCGAATTTACACAATTCCCAGAAGTGAACGGGAACTAAGGACGTAGACGTGGTAGAAAAATTATAGAAGTGTTGGTCCCAAAAGCGACAACACTAAAGATGATAAAAATATATCGTATCACCAGAAGTGATCAAACTCAGAGAAGGGTAAAGGCCCTCAGAATAATTCTTCATAAAAAGATGAAGATGTTTGTCATAGATGTAATATGACTAAACAGTAGTCACGTACCTGTTGTACAGCCAAGCACTTGATTTATTTATACTAAGTTTTTATATATAAGCTTATTAATTTTCATCATGTTTTGAAATAATGAAATATCGGTGCCTGAAGCACGACAAGAAATTACTTGGGATAATAAAACCCTGTTTAAATTTGATCCTTTTGCAAATAAATGTGAACCAGAAGTTCAGAGGATTATTTATCTGCAAAGTGTTGCAAATCAATTACATGATGTATTTACTGACATTAAAGGTGTTGTAAAATCATATATTACTGCTGTTAATGCTTAAGCAAGAATTGAAATCCCTAAAGGACGAGTTGTTAAAACAGCAATAAATGAGTCTAGGATACACCTGAAGCGTTGAAGACCTATTGGTGCACAAGAAAAATAAAAATTGGTGCTCATGAAGAGACCGTATTTTCTTTATAAAATATAATCCTCCTGAAGAGGAAACCTCCTGAAGAGGTAACTCATGAAGAGAAAACTCCTAAAGAGTATAAACCTCCTGAAGAGGAACCTCCTGTAGAGGTGTTTCATGAAATGTTTTCCTCTGGAGAGGAACAATGAGATCTCAATACATTTCATGAGTACTGGAAAATTTATGGATAGAAATAAAACTGTTGTCGACAACATATATGATAACACTTGATATTACCAGAAGTAATGAAAAAAAGTGAGCAAAAAAAAATCGTCGAAGAATGTCGACGTAGAAATGATTGGCCAAAATGGAAAGTAGTTATTAAAACTGAATTAAACTCGCTAGTGAAGCGAGATGCATTTGGACCTGTTGTCCAAACACCAAAGGGTGTAATATTTGTCAGATATAAGTGAGTATTTATACGAAAGCGTAATGCTAAATGAAATTATGCGGTATAATTTGTCGCACAAGGTTTCCAGTAGAAACCTGAGCAATTATGAAGAAACATATTTCCTTGGTATGAATGCAATCACATTCATATTTTTAATTGATTTGGTTATTACAAAAGGATTAGATATGCAGTTAATGAATGTGGTCACTGCATATTTATAAGCATCATTAGATTATTACGATACTTGAAGCATCTAATCCAAGTACATTTAGGAGTATGTACTTTATAAAGTTTCAAAGATCTTTATATGGGTTAAAGCAATCCGGACACATGTTGTATAATTGAATCAACGAGTATCTATTGAAAAAAGGATTTAAGAATAATCTTATATGTTCATGTGTTTTATCAGAATCCGGATTCGTCATTATTGCAGTTTACGTTGATGATTTACCTTATTAGAACTTTTGAAAAGATTACAAAGGTTGCTATAAATTCAAGGAATGCATTTGAAAAGGAAAGATCTTATTATTCAATTCATAGATGAGTTACAAGAATTTGAGACTTCTAGCCTCATCTCTCAAATGCATTTGCTCTTCATAAAGCAACATACCATCCTTATCTAAAGGATTAGGCAGTCGAAATGAAGAGGCAAGTAAGGATTTTAAATCCTTATTCTCCTGCTTTAAGTCTGCAATTTTGTTGTCAGACTCTTGAACGAGTCATTGAAGTACAGAAACCTTCTCGTTAAGCTCCTCAATCTCACGATTTTTGGATTGTAATCGGTTGGAAAATCCAACAATAGAGGAGGAGTATCGGGTGCCGAGAGTCACCAGCTCATAAACAGCTTCACGATCTGACTTATTAGCCAGATCATTTGCTTGCTGCAACATTGCACCTGCGGAAGATGCAGGAACAACTTGTAATTGAGGTGAAGAATACCTCATATGTTGATCGTGAGAAATAGTAAAAGGAAATTGATGAGCCATTGGAAATTTGTAGAATAAGAATACAAATATAGATGAATTATAGATATGAGAAGAAGATTTGATGCGTACTAAATGAAACTAAAGACGGTTCTTATAGAAATGGAAATAAGAACAAGACAAACCATCATCTCTTCAAATCTCACTTTACAAGATATGCTGGATGCATAATTTCAAAAGCCAGCGAGATTAATTACAGCTATCCCTATTTTCTTGTAAACGCTGAATCTCTGCCGTTAGCTGCTGTTGTTGACTTTGTATCTGAGCTCTCTCTCGTTCCAACTCTTCTACTCGTGTTTTCAGGTCACGAGAATACCAGTCTACAAGTTTCTTCAGCTCCTTGTTATCTTGTTTTAAATCTTTATTTTTTCTATCTTTAGTTGCAAGCGTTTGATGCAACTCAGATATTTAATTTTTAAGATGATCAACCTCACTCGTTCTCGCCAATAGCCTCTGAGACATGGTTGTAAGAGAGACAACATATTGAGCACTGAGGGTTCTTGATGCTGCAACAATTTCAGGATCAGATTTACTAGATAGATATATCTCTGCTCCTATCATGGTGTTTACAGCATCAGGAGAAAATATAAGTGGTTGAGGTATAAAAGGTTCATGGTTTAAATCCGGGACATTAGAATTTCTATCAGACATAATATCGTTCTGGATGAACAACAACTGAATCTATGAGGAATGCGAAATCTTTTTGCTGGAGTAAACCAATGGTAAAATTGGTTATATTTAAACAACAACCCGAAGCCTTCAAATCTCTTCAAGATCTAGTTTGTCCATAATGTCAAGCGAATTTGATTTTCCGCCAAACCGATAATATTAAACCTCAAAGCTTTTACAGCTTTTATCATACATAGATGGTTTCCAATGTTATTTCCGCCGTATATAAACAAGTTCTTCCTAATAACGCCGAATGAAGGGGAGAAAATTTTAAATGAAAATATTATCATACTCTCTCTAATGCATTATTTAGTTGGAGATCGTGTTTGAATTCTTATCTTGTTATATATACTGAAATCATATTTGCTTATTACTTGAAACACTAACGCATATTATCAGGGGGAATTTAAGTATTACTGCAGGTATCAGATTTCTATTAAGTTTGTCAACCAGATATTATTTTTCATCTTCAAATCACTCAGAGATTATTGCAATTCATGAAACAAGTCGAGAGTATATTTGGCTGAGATTAATGACTCAATAATTTTATACGAAGATAATGCTACTTGTATCACTCAAATCAAAGGAGGATATATCAAATATACGATCAAGTGATAATCTGGCAGATTTATTCACGAAGACATCACCAACTGCGACATTCAAGAAAATTGTGCAGAATATTAAAATGTGAAGACTCAAAAACTATTGTCATGCACTTTCCAGGGGGAGTAAAAGTCCTGAAGACTTATACTGATTGTACTCTTTTTCCTTCGCTAAGATTTTATCCCATTGGGTTTTCCTTTGCAAGGTTGTAATGAGGCAATCTTAAAGCACTTGTGGATACATAAAGAGACTGTACTCTTTTTCCTTCGCCATTGGTTTTTCTTCCCACTAAGTTTTTCCTTGGCAAGGTTTTAACGAGACAGATTCTTTTGGGTGATCATTCAAGGGGGAGTATTATAAACGAGCGTCGGCAGCCGCCCCCTGTCCCACCACTAAATTATGTGAATGACCCCACCACTATTATTTTAAAATCTGCATAGTGACTTGTATAGTAACTTGCATAGTAATTTCAACGCCTATAAATATGGGCTTCAGTTGTAATGAAATTCATAAAAAAATATAGAGAGAAAGAAAATTTCAGTTTTTAAGAGTTTCTTTTCTCTTGCAATAGTAGTAGTTTTATTTTTAGTTTTATAACAAGAAAGTATTTTTCACAATTATACATCTTATAATTAATTGTATTAGACCCAATCAAACGTGGAATGCGACTTCTTCTCAATTATAACTAATT
This sequence comes from Platycarya strobilacea, assembly GCA_036898215.1. Classification (NCBI taxonomy): domain Eukaryota; kingdom Viridiplantae; phylum Streptophyta; class Magnoliopsida; order Fagales; family Juglandaceae; genus Platycarya; species Platycarya strobilacea. Next base: position 15,501,259 of record CM072554.1, on the reverse strand, counting down.
ACAAGTAAAATACTCAAAAACAAAAACTTTATTACGTCTAATACTAAAATGTAACAAATAAATTCAATAATTATAGCTTAAAATTGAAGAAAATATCATACTACAAAAGGTTATTATTTTTTTTTAAGAGTACAATTTTTTTCACAAAATTTTTATAAAGATCAAGTCCTTTATAGATAGATTAATTTGTAAAGTACTTTTTTTTTTTTCATATGGGAAGCCCAATACTTAATATCAAAAGCCCAACCACCCTCAAATTTCATACAAGGCCAGCGTCTATCACATGCAGCGCCTGTACAGTGATTAAATTGATTTTACTTTACATCTTCTCTCTTTCTATCTCTCTTATTTTTCCTCTAACATCGACATAGTGACACCACTCATAAATACCGTTCTCTCCCTCTTCCTATGTCTCTGTCATTGCCATGTTTTTCTCTCTCCGTCAGTGGATCAAGTTGTTGTTGATTAAGAATCATACGGGCGAGAGGGTACAAGCTTGAAGCCAACATTTTTTTTCAAGGATAGCGCAAAGAGAGCATAGGGTCTTGTTGTAAAGTTTTTTTAGATTTGAAGAAAATTATATTTTATTTTCTTCTTCAAATCTTGTATACAGATTGACAATGATCCATGCATCTCTACAAGATCCTCAGTAAATAAATATTAATTTTTTTTTTCGCAACCCTACAAATCTAAAGTTCTATTTTTTAGATCTGTAAGAGAAAAAATCACTTCCTATGATCTACATGTTTTAGGGTTTTTTTATTTCTTTATTTTAAAAAAAATCGAAGATATTTTTTGGGAAAATTTTTGTCCATATACCCAAGAAGGAGACGACTGTAATTCACTGGAAAGGTGAATTTTTTGAGAATTTTTTGTCTGTACATATAATTATATTGTTGTAGCGATTTTATATAAATTCGGTCAAGTTTTTGTTTTTCAATGGGTTTAACAATTTCTACAATTGTTCGTGAGCATTGGATATATTTTTACATTTATTGTAAATAAAAATCGGCGTTTCGTGATAGAGAGGGACATTTCGTGATAAAGGGGGGTAGAATGAGAAAGCAAAAGTCGAATAAAATGTACTGTTTATTGTCTTTTTTGAGAATTTTTTGTTTGTATATATGGATATATTGTTGGAGCGATTTTGTATAAATTCGGTCAAGTGTTTCTGTTTTTGAATGGGTTTAACAATTTCTACAATTGTTCATGAGCATTGAATATATTTTTACATTTATTGTAAATAAAAATCGGCGCTTCTTGATAGAGAGGGACATTTCGTGATAGAGGGGGGCAGAATGGAAAAGTAAAAGTCGAACAAAATATACTGTTCATTGTCTTTTTTGAGAATTTTTTGTCTGTACGTATGGATATAGTGTTGTAGCGATTTTGTATAAATTCGATCAATTGTTTCTATTTTTGAATGGGTTTAACAATTTCTACAATTGTTCATGAGCATTGGATATATTTTTACATTTATTGTAAATAAAAATTGGCATTTCGTGATAGAGAGGGACATTTCGTGATAGAGGGGGGCAGAATGGAAAAGCAAAAGTCGAACAAAATGTACTTTTCATTATATAGACACTTTTATATATAAGAAGATATAAGAGCTAATTTATATTTTTCTAATTACATAAATTAAAGTGACATACAAGTAGTTTTATATTTGTTTATATAATACAATAATAAAATTCAAATTGAAAAAAAAATGCTTTTAAGTATGTAGATAAAAAAAAAATCCACTGCTAATGATCATAGTGGTGAATTGGCACTATTGTAAAAACATAATAATAAGCTTGAGGTTGTTAATTATTCAAGTTCACATATTGATGTATTGGTGGAAATTGATTTTAAGAGGTGGTTTTTAACTAGTGTGGACATCCTGATGTCTCTCAAAGATTGGGATGGAATCTCTCCCTTTGGGGGTTGCATAGAGGTACCTCAAAATCTTAGTTATTATTTAGTGACTTTAACGAAATTCTAATCATGAATAAAAAGTGGGGTGAAAGGGACAGACATACTCATCAAATGCTGGCCTTTTGTGACTTTTTTATCAAATTGCAATTTAAAAGACTTTGGCTTTAATGGGTCTCGATATACATGGTGCAACAAAAGAAAGAACTCTGCTATAATTTTTGAAAATCTCGATAGATTTCTGGAGATTATTTCTTGATGTGCTCTTTTTGATAATGCACTTGTCACTCATGGTTCCTCTTATACCACCACTTAGCCATTTGGATTGATATTATGAAAATTCAAGTGAGGCAATGAAGGTCAAAGCCTTTCAAATTTAAAGCTAAGTGGCTTGAGGAGATAACTGCATTCAGATTGTCAATGATACTTGGATAGGACTTGGTAACTAATATGGTTTAGAGGAGGTGATGTCTATTACTTCTTATTGTTCATCAACAAGGTTGACCCAATAAATTAGGGAACCTTAGGTAGAAATTTAAATATTGAGGCTTTATTTTTAATCAAAATAAAATGAAAATACTTAATTTTGATTTTTATATTACATTTTTATTTAAAAATAATGCCTATAGTTTGTTAATTAAGATTTATACTACTTTTTCAATTAATAATCACTTAGTCTTAATTAAAAAAAATCTAAATTAGAGAAGATTTTATTAAATCTATTTTTAAGTAATAATCACTTAGTCTTTATTAAAAAAATCTAAATTAGAGAAAATTTTATCAAATCTATTTTTATAAGACGTGCTCTTGAATTTTAGAGGTCATTAGGGCGCACAACTATTTTTATGTATTTTCAAATATTTTCAAAGTCAACCTTTTCTTTTACTCACAACTTAATAAAATATCTTAATTCAAATTATTTCATTACTATTCACAGATATTTTGAGGAATATTTATAAAACTAATAATGATATATATAATATCTATTTAATACTTTTATTCTTTTATTGAATTAATTAATTTTTTTAATTAGAATTTTTTTCCTTTAAAAATAAATATTTTAAACTTTTTTTGAGAGGCCTTTTTTTTCTAAGGAGCCTTAGGCGATTCTCTAATTTACTTAAGGATTGAGCCAGTCATGTTCAACAAAGCTACAAGAGTGGAACAAAACTAAGTTTGGGAATGTATCTCTAAAATTGTAGGAAGCAAGGAAGAAACTGAAATTAGTACAAGAGAATGACCCTATTGAACTAAATGTTAGAGGAGATTTAGATAGCTTCTAATGATGATGTTAATAAGTGACTGGGAAGGGAAGGAATATTTTGGAAACAAAGATCTATAACTCTATAGCTATTTGAAGGCAATCAAAACACCAAAATTTTTCACTCTAGGGCTTCCTAAAGACACAAAAAGAACTGGATTTCTAAGTTACTTGATGATGCAGGTAGATGACAAGAAGGGGAACATTGTGACAATTTAATCATTAACCATTTTACTTCTATTTTCTCATATGCATGTCCTAGACATATGCAACTTGTTCTAGATTTTGTTGACAGAAGAGTTTCTGATACTATGAATGCTGACCTTTTACAACCTTATTCAATGAAAAAGGTTACTCGAGCTTTGAAGGAAATTGACCCATCCAAGGCACCTGGTCCTGATGGACTCCCCCCACTGTTCTATCAAAAATTTTGGCCTTAGTTTGGTACTAGCATCTCCTCTGTTGTTTTGAAAGTTTTGAACTATAGTATTTTTCCTCATGTTGTTAATCACACTTTCATATTTTTGATTTCAAAGATTAAGAAGCCCGTTAAGGCCACTAATTATAGACCAATTAGCTTATGTACTGTCTTATATGTTGTTTTACTGGATGAGAATGCTTTCCAGTCTTTTCTGTTAACAACAAAAGAGGTCGACATAACAACTTCTACTGAGGGCCTTACAAAATTTATTCTAATTGCATAGGGGTTCTAGTATCAAATGAACCCATATGATTAATGAAAAAGTGGTGTTGCCTCCCCCAACAAGTTTTATCTTATGCTCTTTCATAGAAGAAATCAAATGGTATGAGGTCAGTATCATCTGTTGAGAAGTAGGTTTACAAGTGGTGTTCTCCTCCGATAGATTGGTTGGAGCTTAACATATATGGTGCCCTTTTCTTTGCCCGTAACAAGACTAAACTTGGGGCTATTCTCTATAATTTACATGGTGAAGTTATTATGGCTTTCAATAGGGTCGAGAATGAATTTTTGGAATCAGAGAATGTGGAATATATGGCTATTTTAAGGGGTTTGCAAACATGTCTATCAACTGGGATTTCGAATCTATTAGTTGAAACCGATTGCCTCAATCTTTGAGGAAGATTCTTAGTGCAATAGAGCATCGCCACTATGTGCACAGTGATTACATAGATTAGAAAATTGATGCTTCAATTCATGCATTGTGATATTCAGTTTTGTCCATGATGGAGCAGCACATATTTTAGCTAGACATGCATGGTCAATTCCTCAAATCCAAATGTGGTGGAATGCAACTTTGCTTTTATTGACAATGTTTTTTTGTTGATGCTATGTATTGTAAACACTATTAAAGTCTTATACATCTTGGTGAAATGAAATGGAATCTACTTTTCTATTAAAAAAAAAAAAAATCAAAGCAAGACCCTAGACATGTTTGGTTAGACAGTATTTTTATAAATCTTGCAGTTTAAAAAAAAAAAATTAATTTGCGTGTCTTTTGTATTAGAATTTAGTTTGGATAAAAATTTTGTGATTGGTAAATGATTAGATAGATTTGTTTAAACAGAGAATTATTTAATGTTATTTTTTAAAAATAATGCTACTCATTATGCATTGAATTCATAAGGAATTCAAACCATTTTGTAAATAAAAAATGATTAATTTACAAACTAGTTTATTATGCTGTATTACATAAAAAGGTTGTCATTAAATTTGATTACAGCCATTTGTGAGAAGTTTGGGATACGAAAGAGAAACATATTCCCCCATTGTACACTTGCAATTACTATTATGGGCTTTGCTATATATAAATTCATACACGATACACTATATATATATTTTAAAATTTGAGTTTATTTATTTTTTAAATTAATTGAATTCTTCTACTCATTATTCATATATTAAATATTTTATAAAAAATAAAAAAGTATAGTGAGTGAGTTTATGGTTATAATTTTTCTTATTATTACATTGGGTATTGACATCAATAGAAAGCGTGAAGCATAAATCATGATGTGAAGCTCATTTTCAAACAACAGAGGTTTGACTTTCTCTTCATCCTTGGTTTACACGTGCAGTGTGAGAGCATTGGATATTATCGTGTTTAAAGTTTGGCATTAACGTCCAAAAATTAGAAACTGGATCAGTAAAATCCAAATAGTTCAAGACAGAAGGATAACATAAAAGACATATTTGTAGTTTTAGGTTACGTTATGTGTTAGGGTGCTGATCTGTAGTGAGGAAATGTTGGTGATTTCTAGCTGGAAATGATGTAATGAAAGATGTATAACGCAGAGAATTCAAATGGAAATACTGAATAACTTCAATAGTCAAGGGATCTTCGAGAGTTCCTAAACCTCTATAAGCAAGACAATATTCTAGATTGTTCAAGATCCTTATAATGGGGATGTCAGAGTTTACAGAGAAAAAGACAAAATAAGATAACTAATTTAATTCCATCTTAGGTAAGACAAAATGCGTGGTCCCCGTCTGAAATGCAAGGCAGATTCGAACAACACTGAAAACGACGCCGTCTTCTTCACCTTCCAGCCAAGACCAAACGCACAGCTTCCTTGATCCTTTCAAACGACACCGTTTAGCCCCTTTGTAGCAAGGGCAGCGTTTAAGGCATTCCTACTAATAAGGACTGTAGATTCTATTAAAAAAAATAGATGGATCTGCAATTTATATAAAAAATGATTTTTTTAATAATGGATTTTATTAATGTCCAAAAATTAGAAACTCAATCAGTAAAATCCAAATGGTTCAAGACATGAGAAGGACACCGTAAATCAGATTTTTAGTTTTAGCCTGCATAAGGACTGTATATTCTATTTAAAATAGATAGATCTGAAATTCATATAAATAATAATTTTTTTATTTTTTTAAAAAAATAAATGTGTAACTGTAAGGCGACATAGCCCAAGGCCCCCAGTCCAACAGATCGTGGTGAAAACTTGGGCTCGATTTCAACCCAATTCTTTCGGTCCAAGGATTTCAAGGATTTTTATTCTATTCACTATTCAGGACAAGAGCGAAAAGCATTTGCGAAGAAAGAGGAAGCTCCCGGCGAGGATCGAACTCGCGACCTTTCGCTTACGAAGCGAACGCACTACCACTATGCTACGGAAGCTTCAGCCGTAACCACTCCTAAAGTTATTAGTTAGAATCTACTAAATAAACAAACCTTTCCTTGAGGGTTTAGAGGTTAAGTGAGCTGTTAAGTTCGGGCGAATGCGCAGAAACCAAGGGGCCAGAGCGAGAGAGGGATTGGGAAAGATGTGTGGAATAGCTTTGATTATCTCAGGCATTCGCATCTGTAAAGCGTCATCTTTGTTTCTCGAGTCGGCACCTCCAGCCTCTTCACCCAAGGCTGAGCAAGTAAAAGCTTTCCATCTCTTCGCGTCTGCGATTTTCTCATTTTCTGTTATTGCTTTCGTTTTTCTTATTCATCAAGTGTAACCTGAACGTACTTCACTGAGAATGATTCTTGTTTAGTGTCTTTCCAAATCTTCATCTGTATTTGAAAACTATACAGAAAAAAGGGTCTTCAACAAAGTCATTACCGAGTGAAGCAGTTTACGGAATATATTATATTACTGTTTATTGCCGGGACTCGAAATGTTATTAGTTAGAAAGGGTTATTTATAATCAAGTTTTTATTTTTATTTTTATTGTTCTGTATGAACTATTGAATAACCCTTACTAATAGAACTAATTTTTATTGATTCACACTTCACCAGCTGGTGTTCTCCATTGATGATCTTAAAGCAGCTCTGCGGGGAAGGGGTCCTGATAGCTTGAGTAGCAAGAAAGTTTTCCTTTATTCAAACACTTCAAACACCGTCGAGGAACAAGAAATTATATCTTTTATTGAAGGAGAAGGAGAAAAAGAAAGGGACCAGGCATGCTTGCAATGTTTTGAGAAGAAAAATAAATGCTTATTTGGTGCAGATGGAGAAGCACATGAGCTAGAAAATGGTTTTCCCAAGTTTGTAGCTGAACTTCACTTTGTTGGTGCCACATTACAGCTTAGGGGGATTGATCCTATTGTACAGCCCTTGGTGGATATATCTGGGAATATTCTAGTATATAATGGTATGTTTAGCATGTCTCTGCTTGGGTCAAACCAATGGGCTTGTGCTTGATCATGAATTGACTTTTCTACTGCATATGTTTCTTTCACTCTTTTAGTCTAGTTTGTCACTTCGAGGGTTTTTTTTGGATCAGGGTTCTACTGGTGTTTCTTGTTGGCAGTTGTACTTGTTCATTAAGTATGCCATTTTTCTTTTCAATTTTAGTTTTCTACAATTATTTAATGGGGAATATTGCAATTTTCTTCAAGTAAATATATGTCAATTCAGTGACCAGATGCATTTGACTTTAAACTAAGGCCCTAATTTGACGTTAAAACTGGTTATTTCAACTCCATTCATATACTTTTCTTTTTGATAGATTTTATATTTGTCTAATGCGATGTTCCGCTTTTGAAGGTGAAATATTTGGAGGAATTTACATTAACAGTGATAGCAATGATACTGAACTTCTTCTGCAAGCCCTGGGAAAGTGCTGCTCCTCTAGTTCGCATTTATGCACAATAACAGACTCTGATGATGAAAAAAGACAAAGTTCCATTCCAGGCGTTCTTTCTGCAATTAAGGGTCCTTGGGCTGTCATCTATTGGCAGGTAACTGGTAAGTTACTATTTGTTTTGATTGCATATATGCGATATCTTTTTTTCCAGCTTCTTATTTTATAAGTTTACAATGTAATGTGCAGGAGAGTTCAAAAACCCTGTGGTTTGGTCGAGATGCAATTGGTAGGCGGAGCCTTCTTGTTCACTGGCCAACTTTGGAGGATGGTCGCATCCTGCTATCTTCTGTATCACCAGTTTCTTCCATCGAGCAGAACTCTGGTATAATGCTTGGTAGAGCTTATTTATTTCATTCTTCTGGTTCATACCTCTTTTTACAGTGTCTTGTAAAGCCAATTTGTTAACTACTCTTTACGTAGAAGGAAAATAACTTATTGGGAAAGACTTTTAACACATGCACCTTTGGCAAATTTAGCTGCTCCACATAATTTGTGTAGCTTGCAATCAGTCAAACTGAATATCATCCATCATATATCACACAGTGACTTAATGGAATTTCCCTATTTTGCATTGCTGTTTCTTTTTATCATTATATATATATATATTTTTTGCTTTCAAATCTGAGGTGAAAATATTGATAATAACATATTTTTGTCAGATAAGAATCCTCAGGTATTCTAGTATTTTTGTTGACGCTCTTCCTATATTTTAAATTATGAAACACTTCTACAGAAACATTTTAGATCGTCAAACCCTGAAAATTCCTTCATTTCCGATAAAAAAAAGTGTACCCTGAAAATAATTCACTTCCACTTAATGTCTCATAATATTATATATATATAATGCAGATATATATATCTGTATTTATGTTCACATACGGACATATTTTTACTGTTCAAGATTTGCATAAGTTTTACGTATTGCAAGCTCCTTTCATTTTTCCTTTCAGTTTTTCCAATTGTTGACTCTTGAAACCAGTGATATGTATTATCAAGTGATGTCAAACATACCCCAGGTTTTGAAGCTGAAAATGGATTTAACAAACTCAAATTCTGGGAAGAGCTTCCATGTGGGATATACAGTATATGTTTTGGTTCTCATAAATCAGATGGGTTTATTGTTGGTGAAGTCAGAAAACATGAATGGAAAAATGCCATGGTAAAAGAACTGCTTGATTGGGAGAGAGTTTCTGTCGAACCCAAACCTGAAGATATAAAGCTTTCTCATTGTAAGATTGCTAGAGAGCAGCATGGTATGTATTCAGCTCATTCAAATATATTTCCATCCAAATCAGGTGAATAACATATCATCATGTAGAAAAGCTACCAGTAGAAATTCCAAACTTTAGTTACAAAATACAAACTACTTCCATTTTGACACGTGAAGATGATTGCTGAATCTAACCATTTAGAAAAATATGATTGCTGAATCTAATTGTATGTATTTTTGTTTCCTTTGGTTTGTTTTTTAATGATGCTAAGTGTGGTTTTATGTTGTGAGTAGGGCCTGCTGAAGCTTCAATTTCAGGGCCAGCAAAGACTGTGCTGATTGCTTTAAAGGAATCTGTGATGCGCCGAACTTCACTGCATACAATTTTTGAGGTTTCTGATTGAGCTTAATTACATTTGTACTCAGTTTCATCCTACGAAGTAGTGGGAGATGTGTACTTTTCTTGAGCACTTTATTGAGGGGTAGAAAAATTGCGATTATCTTGCAGTTTATTAACCTTGAGTAAGCTTTTGGTTTTGTGATTTTTGGCTTTTGTATTAATAGTTTTCTTTTGATATGAAATGCATAGGCAGTTACCTGTGATATAAGACAAGAGGCACATGCACCAGTGGCAGTTCTCTTCTCTGGTGGATTGGATTCAATGATACTTTCAGCATTGCTGGATGAATGCCTAGATCCCAGCTGTAAGTGTTGCAGTAAAAGCCAATCTGTTGGAGTTGAAACTGGGGTCAGGAGAATTACATGTATTTCTTTTATATCTGTTAGCAAGAATTTTATTACTGATATTGATAGGCATAGGCCAACTACATGGGGCATATACAAGAGCAACACCTAAGCATAGGAATACAAGGAAGTCATGGATATTACAGCCATTAAAATCTATTACATGTATCATGAAATCCTTCTGTGAATTCAATTGATAATCTCACGGCTATCAAATTTAATTGACAGATGAGATTGATCTGCTTAATGTGAGCTTCGATGGTCAGTCTGCTCCTGATAGAATTTCTGCTAAGGCAGGAGTAAAGGAGCTGAGAAGAATTGCACCCTCGAGAAGGTATGCTATATGGCAAGGAACTTTGTATGGAAATTATGTGCATACAACTTTTTCCACAACCCTATTTTAAATGAGGGGCATTTTTGTAAATACTTATAAAAGTAACATCATTTTACCAAAATACCCTTAATTTAAAAAATAATTGTATAAGGTTGTACATGTATCATTACTTTACTTCTTTTGTATGAATTCGTCTTTGGTATTTTAAAACATTTTATAGGTAAGTCAGTTTTTTTTTTTTTTTTTTTAATATAGGTAGGTAAGACAGTTTTTGAAAGAAGAAAAAGGGTGTTTCACCAGTGCACATAAAGTATGCAAGATATCCACCTAACAAATAAAAGGAAAAGTGCTAAAAGTAGAAAAAAAGTGTATTAAGGAAGGATAGCTTGAGCTCTGACATCTACTATTTAAAATCTTCAAAACAACTCTCATTTATTTCTCCAAATATGCCACAGCCATGACGGGATCTTTCTGCACAATAGTGTGCATTGCTATCTCACTGCCCTTTCCAACATGCTTGTAGATCTACCACTCGAGAAGGCATAACTCAATATTTTCCAAATAGGCCAAAAACCATAATCCAAAGTGCTAGCACCTTGCACAATGAAATAGAATGTGATCCACAACTTCCCTTTTCTTGTTGCAAATGCTGATCTGGTTAAATAGTATAATATCCACTTCCCAATGTTATACAGGGTAAGAATCTTCCCTTCCGCCATTGTACACATGAAGGAATTCACTATATAGTCCAGGGAGACCTTTTTCTCCAAGTAAGCTTCCAAGGGAACCCACCTGTGGGTAGCCAAAGTGGCAAGGGCAAACTTGTGTGCATGTGCTCCATATCACAGGTTTGATTCCCTCAGCTGACACTGCAATTTAAGTGGGAGACCATGGCGGTGGGTTGCTGTGCTAGTCTACTTGAGGATTTAGGTTCTATGGATGAGTCCTAAGAGCTCTGCCGTGGGGTGGTTTCCCCGTCATAAAAAAAAAAGTTTTCAAGGGAAAAGATGTCTAGCTTGAGCACACAACACATTGCAAAATAGCTTTACCTCAAATTTCGCTGTATTGGCCCCAAACCATTTCACCTTCATCAATATGTCCTGCTCAACTCGACTACAACTAGTCAAAGAACAACATAAAGAGATACACCTTCCAGTCATTGGCCATTTGACTTCCCTAAGAATTTATATACCACTGAAGAGAATAATGCATGGTTGATAATAGTGACTTGAGACATAAGTTTCCTTAAAATGAGCAATTGCGAATTGCTTAGGAAGACACCTTTTCAAGGATTTGATTACCACACAACAGCTCACCAAAAACCAGTCTTGGGTTACCCTGAAAAATCTTGTAAAGCAGAAGTCCCCCAAATCCCATTTGATACTTTTTCAGAGCCCAACCTTGAAAGACGCGTTTACTTCATGGGACAACCAACTACTGCCCATGCTTCCATACTTTTTTTTTTGATAAGTAAACAATTTATTGATAGAAATAGGCAAATCCGAGTACACAAGATGGTATACAATAGACGAAACTTATTTATATCGTGGGTGGATTGTTCGATACAAGGAAATCATGTAGGTTACATTAAAATCTATAGCTAAAGCCCATAACAATAAAGTGCGATAAAAGTGAGAAAGAAGCTCCTCTTGAGTCCGTTCCTTGTCTTCAAAGGTTCTATCATTCCGCTCTTGCCAAATGCACCACATAATGCAGATCATGAACATCTTCTATACTGATTTGATGAGAGTAGCACCTCCCAGAGATGTCCAACTAGCCAGTAACCCAATCATTGTGGCCGGCATAACCCAATTCAGATCAACTCGGCTGAAAACATCATCCCACAAATGTCTAGCTGATTCGCAGTGTAAAAAGAGGTGATCCACATATTCTCTTGAATTTTTGCACAAGCAACACTAGTCTGAGATAATGATCCAGCGCTTTCTCAAGTTATCAGTGGTTAGAATGTTGTTAAGGGCGGCTGTCCAAGTAAAGAAGAGAGCTTTTTGGGGTTGGGGGGGGACTTATTTCTCCAAATTTTTCTCCAAGGAAACTGGGTGTTCGTTGAGAGTGTTAGCGCTTTATAGAATGAGCGAACCGAGAAAATACCCTTGTTCGACGATGTCCTCCAGAGCTTATCGGCTCTCCTTCCATTTGGCTTAGTGGAATATATATAACTGAAGAAAGTCTCAAATCCATCCACTTCCCAATCTTGGGTTGCTCTACTGAAGGTGACATTCCATTGAACTTGGTCGCCTGATCGAATTAAGAGATCTGCCACCAAAGCTTCTTGGTCACAGGTTAACCGGAACATAGTAGGAAATGTGTCTTCTAGAGCTTCACTCCCACACCAAGTGTCCCTCCAAAATTTAATCCTAGTTCCTTCACCCAATATCAGTTTGGTATGAATGGTGAAAACCCCCCATCCTTGTCTAATATGTTTCCACAAACCCACTCCATGCGCCCCAAACATCTCTTTAGTACTCCATCCCTTCCATAGGCTACCATGTTTACAATCTAAGACCGGTTTTCATAGAGCATCAGATTCCAAAGTATACTTCCATAACCATTTACCAAGAAGAGCCCGATTGAATGTTCTTATATTTTTTAAACCCAGACCACCTGAAGAAATAGGCTTGCACACGTTGTCCCATCTGATTAAATGGAACTTGAATTCTTCCCCTATCCCACTCCATAGAAAATCACGGTGTAGTTTTTCAATCCTTCTTGCCACTGCTGCAGGTATGGGAAATAAAGATAAGTAATAAGTAGGAAGGTTGGAGAGAGTACTTTTGATCAAGGTCACCCGGCCTCCTTTGGATAAATACAATTTCTTCCAACATGCTAATTTTCTTTCAATCTGCTCTATGACGGTATCCCAGATTGTAGAAGACCGTGCCACTGCACCCAAGGGCAACCCCAAATACTTCATTGGGAGAGAGGCCACTTTGCAACTCAGAATAGTAGCCAAGTGTTGCGGGCTAGTGACATTCCCTGCTGGTGCAAGCTCGGATTTCTCAAAGTTAACTGTCGAGCCCGAGGCCGTCTCAAAACATAAAAGGAGTGTCTTCAACACCTTGAGCTGATTCTGATCTGCCTCACAAAAAACTAATGTGTCATCTGCAAATAAAAGGTGAGATAGAAATTGTGCCTCTATTGGGGTCGCCAACAGAAAAGCCTGTCATATAACCATCTCGGACCACAGCTGATAACATCCTGCTCAAAGCTTCCATGATAAAAACAAAGAGAAGTGGGGGATAAAGGATCTCCTTCTCTTAGGCCACGAGAACTATTGAAAAAACCTGCTGGGCTGCCATTTATTAACACTGAGAATTTTTCTGTAAAAATGCACCATCTAATCCACTTGCACCATCGCTCCCCAAAACCACATCTCTCTAGCAAATAAATGAGGAAATCCTAGTTTACATGGTCATATGCTTTTTCCATGTCTAACTTGCAAATGATTCCTTCTATCTCTGACTTTATTCCATTGTCCAGGCACTCGTTGGCTATAAGGACTGAATCTAGCATTTGACGACCCTTGATGAAGGCATTTTGTGGCTTTGAGATGATTTTACAAAGAGTCTCCCTAAGCCGGTTGGCAAGCACTTTGGAGATAATTTTGTAAACACCATTTATGAGACTAATGGGTCTACAATCTTGTAACTTTGATGCACCATTTTTCTTGGGAATCATAGCGATGAAAGTAGTGTTAAGACTTTTCTCAAACTTGCCTACCAAGAAAAATTCATGAAAAAACCTTCATCAAATCTTCTTTCACATTCTCCCAACAAGTTTGGAAGAAACCCATCGAAAAACCATCGAGTCCTGGTGCTTTATCACTGGTCATTTTCTTAAGGTCGCCAAAACCTCTAACTCCTCAAAAGGTCTCTCCATCCAAGAAACTAATTGTGGTTCAATGGAGTCAAATACAAGACCATCTGACTTTGGTCTCCATTGCTCTCGTTCTGTAAACATCTGTTTAAAGAAATTCACCACATGCTCCCTTATACTTGGAGCCTCTGTGCACTCTTCGCCATTTTCCTTCACCATTGTGTTCACTAGTATCCTCCAAAGGTGTTTTTCTCTTTTATGGGCATAACGTTGTCGTTATACTTTTTAAGTTGTGTTTTATAAGCAACTTCTTTTACACCTACCCACCTGTGGGTAGCCCAAGTGGTAAGCGTGAACTTGTGTACATGAGCCCCATGCCACAGGTTTGATTCGCCCTGGGATCAAACTACAATTAAATGGGAGACAATGGTGGTGGGTTGCTGTGCTAGTCTTCCCGGGGTTTAGGTTCCATTGGTGAGTCCCTAAGGGCTGTGAGTGGTTTCTCTTTAATAAAAAACACTTATTTTTCACCTTTGTTTTGATGTCATGTTCTCTATAATTATCTTGCTTGCGCTATTTCTTAAAGATTCATATTGTATTGGAAATGCAGGTGGAAACTGGTGGAGATTGATGCTGATTTATCGAAATTGGACCTCGAAACAAAGCACGTTATGTCGCTAATAAATCCTGCAAATACTTACATGGTTAGTTTCCTTTTATAGATTAGTGCTATTTGCCTTATTCTGTGATATGCTGTGCATATAGCATCAATGGAATCGTGTAAATGGCCACACATTCTTATGGTTTTCCAGCCGATACAAAATTCCTGGCATCATGGCATAACATTATTGAGACTCTTAATTATTTGAGTAGCATGCTTTTTGTTGTGTGTGTTCTTTTAGCTAGTTTAGGGTGTAATTCACCTTTAGTTCTCATAATGTACCTTACAATCTCTACAATTATTTTGTTCTATCTGTTTCACCCCATGAAAACCGTAAATGACAAGCAAATTTTCTCATCCCAGATCCCTCTTCTGTCATTTAATTCAACATTTTCACTATTACATTTATATACATGGACGGAATATCACATTTCAATAAAATTGCAGGATCTCAATATAGGAATAGCTTTATGGCTGGCCGCTAGAGGCAGTGGTTGGGTGTATGAAGGTAATAACAATAATATTGATGAGGATCTTGAATGTGTCGAATACAAGTCCAAGGCCAGGATTGTCCTTGTTGGTTCTGGTGCCGATGAGCAATGTGCTGGCTATGGTAGGCATAAAACAAAATACAGACAGGGAAGGTATTCAATTTCACGAATAAAAAGATTAATCTTGTGACCTGTTTATTCGCATGTCTGAAAACTAATTTGTTGCCCATAAAAAAAAAAACTAATTTTTGTCTGTGCAATTTGGCTGTTCACTTCTATATTGTAATCTAGCAATCTTTTGCTAATATTGGTCTATATCATGTCATATTTGAAGTCCTTTCTACATGGTTTCATGGTCGTTGAAGAGGGGATGCACATAGGTAGGTGGGTTTTCCTCTAGGGAAAGAAATAAACCGAACACATTTTTCTATGATGTGGAACCTCACCAAGGCTGGGTCCTTTGGACACACCCCTGGGGAGTAAACCCGGGGTTTTCCTCATGGTCGTCTGACGTCGGTCCTTCCTCTAGTGCTGGACTTTTGAGGTTTTGGCTACTTTTGGTTCTTTCGTCGACGCAGAGAAAGTCTCCCACCTTCGGCTAGTCTACTGGGACTACTCCGAAGCCATTTGTCATGCCGTCGACACGGAAAGGGCCACAGAATTTCTAGGAGTCTGCGGCAGTCTGTCCCATTGTTGTCTCAGCCTTTTTTTTTCTAGCTTCAGTGCAACAGATTTGCTATTTGTTTGTGCTTGCTGTCCACATGACCATTCATCAGGAATGAAGATTGGGAAGATCTGAGACGAAGCTTTGCTATTAATATGGGGGAGGTGGTTCGTTTTTGGGTGGAGTCTAAAGCTTTTGAGTTTTTACCAGAGGCATGGAGGTCCTCAATGAAAATTGTGGAGAGGAGCAGAAGGATTTGGAGGTCTCTAGATATGGGTTGTAGTGGTATAGGATGGCTGGTGGCTACGCTGGAAGCAGTTCTAAAGGCGGGAAAAATTTTGAAATTCTCGAAACATTTGTGTGAAGGAAATCGAGCATTCGTGGCTCATGCTCCAATACTCAAGGTAGGTTTCTAACTATTGCCCAGATGACTAATACAAGAGGGGAGTGAATTAGGTTATATTAAATAATTAATACTTATAAACCAAATATACAATATAAAATATAAACAGAATATGAAGCAGCAGGAAATATAAAAAGTAAGGGTAAGAAAAAACAAATTCAGTATTTTAACGAGGTTCAGCCCCACTGCCTATGTCCTCACCTCAAGCTATCCTTTGAAAATCTCAAATTCACTATTTAATCTCCTTCAGGGGGAGATAAAAACCTATTACACATTTGAGTAATATCCCTATAAAGAATTCGTGTAAAACACCCTCTACATTTGCAATCATCTCACACTTGGTGATTCAACTATTCCCTGTGTAGAATACTTTCTACACACACAAGGGTTATACGCATTCTCTTACAAATACAAGAACTGATAGCTAAGAGCTGATAGTGGGTAGATTATCAGAATACACTTCTCAATGAGTGAAATAAGTACAATACAGCACAACCTATATCTCTCTCAAAATGAATAAGGATTAAGGCACAAAACTTAGAAAATAGAGAATGAGGGATTTGAGAAAATGATGCAAAACTTAGCAATTAATGTTTAAACTCTTGTTGTGATTTTTGCAAAACTCAAGTGAGCTATTTATAGGCAAATGAGTCTTCATATACAAATTTGAAAAAGTTCACATGTCAAATAAGAGTATTATTCACTTTTCAGAAGATTCAAATAAAAATATCTCGTTTTTATATATGTCAAAGACCAATCTATTCATTTTTCAAAAAAATCAAACCTAATTTTTTACTTTTTATGCATGACAAAATGAGTATGATTTATTTTTCAAATCAAATCATCTATCTTTTGCATTTGTCAAAAAAATACACAACTACTCTTCAAGATTTTCAAACAAAATCATCTATATTTTGTATTTGTCAAAAAAATACACAACCACTATTCAAGATTTTCAAACAACACATAAACATGTTAAAGATGACAATCAATCATCTTACAAATTCAAATCTTTATGCATATGTGAAAAAATAATAATAATTTTTGAAATTAAATATTTTAATAAAGTTATGCAAATGTAAAAAATACAATTTGATGCTTGATAACGCCCAAAGAATAACGCGATAATTGTAGTTCAGCTTTGGGGTGTCGATTTTACAGGGAGACAATTAAAAGAAAAGTAAAATAGCAAAAAAACTAAAAAAATTAAATGATTAATGAGGGAAGACAAATTGACTTTAAATTAAAATTAAACTACGTAAATAATGAAAAAGTAATCAAAATTGACGAACAGTAGAGTGTCGGGAATCCCTTGCACATATCTAATATTTTAATTATTTTCAATTCACTGATAACTCAATTGAGATTCCGTAATTCTCAATTGGAAGATATAAAATTATAAACCAAAAATTAAATCAAATGTAATTTTTTGAAAAATCATTTATCATTTTAAATCACACAAATTGTTATTCACATTGAGAAAATCCAACGACAACAATATATCCAGGGAGTAATATTGCAGCAGAGAATTAAATCAATATAAATAATCAATGGATCCAACAATAATCAAAGAACAAATCCATTCAATAGAAAAAGCATGACTGAATCTATAAATGAAATAAATTCCAAAATTATTCAGAGAAGAAAATACTAACAATATTTTGAGAATGATAAAACAAAGAATTTTAATAATTGAAAATCATATACATGAATTAAAAATAAATTAAAAATACTATCTAGTGTGCAAGTTCATCCCTAACCCTACTTGAGAATTTAGTTATCCATGCACATGATGGATAATAAAATTCTCAAGAAGAAAATCATTGAAACGGTTGCCAACGTTCATGCTGCCTCACGTTCGTTCCGCTACGTCTTCACGTTCCTGCGTACGTTTGCTTCTTCCGTTCACGCTACACGTTCGGCTGCTTCCTCTTCTTTTCTCCTGCGTTCGTCTGGCGGCTCCCCTCTCCAAACGTATGAATATATATATATATATATGCTGAATGCCATGCGGCCTCACGTTTCTTCACGTTCCGCTTTTTCTTCCGTTTTCTCCTTTTCGTTTACGTCTCACATATATATATATCTATCCAAAAGTTAAGTCCCAGTTAAATTACCGTGCGGTTTGGCAAATTCATTTTAGTAGCCGTGTGATCTTGGACCCCCTATCAAAAAAATAAAATAAAATAAAATAAATAAAAATATAAAAAGACAAGTAATATTTGAAAACACCTCAATATAAATAGAAATGTAATTAAATAAAATAAGTGAAATTCAATCATTTCTATTTTCATTATTTGCAATTTAATCAAATATTAGGATATTTAGAGTATACTTTCGCGCACTCATCAATGCTTTATGAGAAAATATTAATTTTGAGCTTTAATCCAATTTCAAATTTTAAAAAATGCACAAAATTACTCTATGAGTTTCATTTGTAGACTTGTTCTTCATTTTGCTCATACTTGATTTCTTGACGTGCTTAACTCTCTTTATGTGTAGACAATTTGAGCTTGAGTTTTGAATTTATTGGTTATCATCAAAATCTATACATAGATACGAGACTTGAAATCTTGAGTTTTACACTAACTATCACTGAATATGGTGGAGGAACCCAACAGTGTTGTAGTCATTCCGAAAGGATATGAAGGTTAGGGTTGGGAGAAGTTTGCTGTTGAGTTACGTAAAACTGCAGATATGTTATTTTCCTTTGGATCAAGGAAAGAAAGACAGAAGAAGACATCCAGCAGTTTTGAAGATCTAAGCACAATCAAGGTGGCGATACAATCATATGTGGCAGTTTTGAAATTGAGACAAGCTTCGGTGACTTAGTGCGAGGGAAACTTTGTAAGTGGTATGCAGATCATGCAAACTCAGAACCAGCTTGTCGTAATGCATAAAACATTGAAAGAGATGGAAACCCAGCTTGTTGAGGTGAAGGCAACGATCACTCTCTTGTCTACGACGATAGACTTGCTTTCAGTTGTTGGCAATATGGTCGTAAGAAACAAGCCTAAGAGAGGCCCAAATCCTTTAAGCTCAGATAAAGGAAAACAGAAAATTAGATTCAGCCGTGTCTCTATGACCAGATCTAGGAAAGTGTGGTGGGTTAAAATGAAAAAGCGGGTTATTTGAAGTTGGTTCTATATCGGGTATTGTTGTTGAGACATCCCTAGGGGAATGCCTTTCGCCATAGGTGATATAGGAAAGACCGATAGTCGGTGTTACGCCCTTGGTCAGTCCCGAAAAAACTATGGTTCACACATCAGAGTTAAAAGATAATGGTGTAATATCGAGCTCTGAAAGAGATGTAGTGTCTGTCGAAGTGGTTCATACAAGGTCGCCATAGTTGAAGGCACGAGATTTGAATAAGGGTTTGCCATTGGTGTCTTGTGAGGATGAAGGCTTTGGACTCGGTGTTTCGAGAGAAGATGTTGTCCCCTTGGTATCTCTTCCTCCCCTTGGATCATCATTGAATTCGGTTTTGCAAAAGGTTTACGAGATTCAACATGTCGTGAGAATCTCATATGGAAGATGTGAAGACCAATTTAAAGCACTACTCACTACGATTGAGGCGAGTGACTCCAAATCAAATTTTAAGACTAATAGGGAGTTGCAGCGTCTTTTTCGGGGAATCAATTGTGACGCTCTTGGTGGTAGCTCAGGTCGAAAGACTAAAGAGAGGGCATGATGTTCTTATAGAGTGTGTTTTGGGTGGAGTATTAGTCTAAAGGGAGGGCATGATATTCTCATAGAGGGTATTTTGGGTTGGGGTTGGGGAGTTGTGTTTTATTCTTACTTGGGCTTGATGTATTTTGGCTAGTTTTTTATGGGTTTTTTGGGGTCATTAGGAATTCTTTAGTATGGGATAGGTGTTTTCTTATATACATCCAGTGTACTTGGTTACTTCTATTAATATATATATATGTATATAATATTTTTACTTATCAAAAAAAAAAAAAAGTTGTAAATTGGCCCCTAGCCTATAGGGTTATGGTCTGGTTACTAGAAAGATTGGCCAATGGCTGTTGTAGGAAATGGAATTTCCTTCTCCCTAAAAGAGTTGGAGGGCGAGATCACTGGTTCATTGCCATATATGTGCTGTATTTTTCTAATAAAGAAACAGGGAGAGAAAATTGGGCTGGGGCAGGTGGCTTCAAAATTTATCTTCTTGAGATAGCTGATCCCTCTATGCATATGGGTGTGTCTGTATGTGTTTTGGATCAAAGCCTTCGTCATTGTTTAGATGCTTGTGCACGTGTGCATGCATATGGGTGTCTCTGGTTTTGTTTCCGAGTCTACCAAGATTTAAGTGCATGCTTGCTCATAATTATGGCCGACTCTACAGTTATAGCAGGCCTGCGTCTGATGGGATTGTATTCATGTGTTGTACATTTTATCTTGATATGCATGATGCACAAACTTGGTAATTTGGTATTCTGATTTTATTTCTAAATTTTACAAGGAAAACTTTGCATGTCACGCATCATCCCACTCTTATCCCAATATGATGAGGTGGCACTGTCTATCAACCCTGAATTTTTTTTCCTAGAACAAGAGATGATCCAAGGGTGATGGGAAGTGTCACATTTCAAAGAGGGATGGAAGTGGAATAGTAATGTGGTATATAACATTACTCTGTTTACAATAGAAGATGTATTGGTGCTAAATTCATTAAAAAAATGGCCTGCTTCTTATGCATTAATGTGTTAGCACCTAATATTTATCCTGTTTAGAGCCACCGTGATACAGTATAATTATTACTAAGTAAAGCATTGGTAGATTCTGGAGTTATATATGTTTTTTATTGTGCTTACTCAATCTATTGGTCTAATATGCTGTCATCACTCATCAGTTGGCTTGGACTACACGAGGAAATGAAATTGGACATGCAGAGAATTTGGAAGAGAAACCTAGGAAGAGATGATAGATGTATTGCTGATAATGGGAAAGAGGTAATGTTAAAGTCTCAGAAAAAGATAATTCCTTATGTCATTTGTCTCATGTGGTAAGCATCTAATTCTTTCCTGTTTCATTTGTTTTTTTCATTATTATTTTTTCCCCAAAGGCTAGATTTCCTTTCTTGGATGAAGATGTTATAAGGACTTTGCTTGATATTCCTTTGTGGGAGGTTGCCAACCTGGATCAACCTAGTGGAACCGGTGATAAGAAAATTCTGAGAGAGGTCAGTGCCATATCTTTTATTTAGCTGCATTCTCTGTCATGCCATACTATGTGATAGATGACATGGACACAGAAATACTGCTATGTACTTTGTTTGATTTTGTAGCATATGAGAATATGCCAGTATATGCGCATGCTTTTGGAAGAGCATTTTTTCCTGGGCTTTAATGCATGATCTTTACAATTGTTATTTTCAATACATAATGTAATGGTACGTGAAGTCAATCATATGTATTAATCAGTATCTGAGAAATCAGAGTTCTGCAAGAATAACATTACCTCGATCAACAAATTGAAGCTGCATGTGGTGCAAAGTTCTGTTAAAAAAAATAAAAATGAAAAAACATTTTGCCCAACAGGATTTGACTATGAACAGAGCTCCATGGAATGAAGTGGATGCTCTAATGTAGCCTTGGAAGATGAGGGAGTCCCAGAATGGTAGGTGGGGTTGGGGATAAGAATGAAACATTTTCATCTAATGTAGGTGGAAGTTTCTCAAGGTTCACTGCGTCCCATCATCTGGCATTGTTCATTTGGTGTACAATAGACATATCCTTTGCTGCTAAGGTTCACTTGAGAGGGAATTTCAATTGCTTTAGCACTAAAATTTTCCTTGTATGTGTACTTGGACTGTGCCTATTCCTGTTTATACAATCTTTTTACTTATTAAAAAAATTGCCTTATTTGTCCACATTTGATTTTGCACTTCCTTACTAAATCATTTGCTATCACCAGTCTTACTAATTCATGTGGTGAATGCTGGCCAGAAATTGTATCCATTCTCTACCTATCCTAGTTAGATTATTATTTTATTTATTTTGTTTTCAATATTCATTAATATTTAATATAGATATTGTTATGTTTGTGAAGGTTGCACAATTGCTTGGTTTATATGAAGCATCAGTTTTGCCTAAAAGAGCAATTCAGGTGTGCTGATTTACTTATTCATTTGAGTCTTATGACATTCAAAAGCCTGTATTCATATGCTTTGATTTTATGCTGAACTTAGCATTATGCGTTCTTGATCCTTTTGTTTGTAGATAGCAGTATTATTTCCCATGGGGATGCCACAGTACTTGAAATTCATATTTTTACATAATACATATATGTAACTGTCAATTTCTCTGTTTATGCTATAATCAGGACTATATATCATATTGAACAACGATTAAATCAATAATATCAGTTTTGAAAAGTTTTCCAGTTGAGAAATCCATGACACAACAACAAAAGAAAATGAAGCATACTTGATTTAATTACAATGGCAGTTAGCTAGATGAACTTTTATAGTGTCAAGCAAAAGCACTTGAAAGCTGCGCTGATGCTTAATCTGGAAGAAGGTTCTATTGCTAAGACTGTTTAATTGTGAGGGGATTGTAATCTTTCTTCTTTACTTGTGTAGTTCGGTACAAGAATTGCACAGGAATCAAATCGAAAGAATTTTGGTAGTAACCGAGCAGCAAATCAGGCATCGGCAGGAAGTGTAGCAATTCACATGCCATAAAATTTGACTTGAGACTGCCCTTGCTTAATCCATGGCGTCATGTATTCCTCTCTTTCCTTCAAGAATTCCATGTGCTTGGCTCTGGAGTTCCTATTTTTGGTCCTGGCTCTGAAATTAAACGAGGACAACGGTGGCAATGAGCCGGCAACATTGTTTTGGTGCACACGCTGCACAGGGCCACGTTATGTTCTGCTGGCAATGGCATCATAAAATCTTTCCTTTTTTTCCCCACAAATTTGAGTGTGTGTGTGTGTGTGTTGTATTAATTGGGATTTGAGAATATTATAGTTTCTGTAGTTGATCCTGTGTCATTTTTTTGTTCTGTTGGGAGGTCTGTTAGCAGCCGTGGTTTCTCTGCTTTATAGTAAATTAATAAGGCTTATTTCTATCCTACCTTTTATTAATTGTTAACTTTTAGCAAAGAGACCAGCAAATGCAAAATTATATAATTCATAATTACTTAACTATTAACTCCATTACTGTTTCTCATCATGGTTTTTGTAAATGATGTTAAATCTATCAATTTCATTAAAGTGACAAATTTTCATCTTTACAATTCCAACATGAGCAAATATTATTCATGTTGAAATTCAAATAAATTTCAAAAATAATAATTATGTTATAAAACTAAAGAAAGAAAATTACTATTGCAAAAGAGAAATAAGAAATTCTTTCTAGAACTCTTAAAGAACTAAATTTTCTTTCTCTCTATATTTTCTTATGAATTTTATTACAACTGAAGCCTATTTATAGGCTTTGAAATTACTATGTAAGTTACTATGTAAGTCACTATGCAGAATTTAAAATAATAGTGGTGGGGTCATTCACATAATTTTAGTGGTGGGACAGGGGGCAGCTGCGTTTCGTTCGTTCATTATACTCCCCCTTGAATGACCGCCAATAAGGAATCTGCCTCGTTAAAACATTGCCAAGTAAAAACTCAGTGGGAAGAAAAACTAATGGCGAAGGAAAAAGAGTACAGTCTTCTTATGTATTCACAAGTGCTTTAAGATTGTCTCATTAAAACCTTGTAGAGGAAAATCCAGTGGGACAAAACTTCAGCGAAGGAAAAATAGTACAATCAGCACATTTACTCTCCCTGAAAAGTGCATGACAAAAGATCTTTGAGTCTTCGCATTCCAATGTTATGCACAATCTTCTTGAATGTGGAAGTTGGTAACGCCTTTGTGAATAAATCTGCTAGATTATCACTAGATCGTATCTGCTTGACATCAATTTCACATTTCTTTTGAAGTTCATGAGTATAAAAGAATTTAGGTGAAATATGTTTGGTTCTGTCACCTTTGATATATCCTCCTCTGATTTGAGTGATACAAGCAGTATTATCTTCATATAAGATTGTTGGGCTATTATTGATCATGGGAAGTCCACACTTTTCCTGGATATGTTGAATAACTGATCTCAACCAAATACAATCTCGACTTGTTTCATGAATAGCAATGATCTCTGAGTGATTTGAAGAAATAGCAGATAGTGTCTGCTTAACAGATCTCCATGATATGGCAGTATCTCCATAAGTAAATAAATATCTAGTTTGAGATCTACCTCTGTGTGGGTCTGAAAGATAACCTGCATCTGCATACCCAATTAATTCTGGACTTGAATCACGTTGATAAAATAATCATATATCAACCATACCATGAAGGTAACGAAGGACATGTTTAATGCCATTCTAATGCCTTTGAGTTGGTGCAGAACTATATCTTGCAAGCAGATTAATTGAGAATGTAATATCTGGTCGAGTGCAATTTGCAAGATACATCAAAACTCCAATTGCACTGAGATATGGTACTTCAGGATCAAGAATTTCTTCATCGTCATCACAAGGACGGAATGGATCTTTTTTCACATCAAGTGTTCGAACAATCATTGGAGTACTCAGGGGATGAGATTTGTCCATATAAAAATGCTTTAGGACTTTCTCAGTATACATGGACTGATGAATAAAAATTCCATTTGGCAAGTGCTCAAGTTGCAGGCCGAGACAAAGTTTTGTTTTGCCAAGATCTTTCATTTCAAATTCATTCTTTAAATATATAGCGGTTTTTGAGATCTCTTCAAGAGTTCCCACAATATTTAAATCATCAACATAAACCGCAATAATGACAAATCCAGATTCTAATTTCTTAATAAAAACACATGGGCATATAGGATTATTCTCAAATCTTTCTTTCAATAGATATTCGCTTAAGCGATTATACCACATGCGTCCGGATTGATTCAACCCATATAAAGATCTTTGTAGTCTGATTGAGTACATATTTCTAGATGTACTTGTAGATGCTTCAGGCATCTTATATCCTTCAGGGATTTTCATATATATGTCATGGTCTAAGGATTCATATAAATATGCAGTGACCACATCCATCAACCGCATTTCTAATCCTTTTGTAACAACCAGACTAATCAAAAATCTAAATGTGATTGCATCCATAACGGGAGAGTATGTTTCTTCATAATCAATTCCGGGTTTCTGCAGGAAACCTTGTGCAACAAGCCGTGCTTTGTATCGCACAATTTCATTTTTCTCATTACGTTTTCGTACAAATACCCACTTATATCCAACAGGCATTACACTCTTTGGTGTTTGGACAACAGGTCCAAATATTTCTCGTTTTGCTAGCGAATTTAATTCAGCTTCAATAGCTGTTTTCCATTTTGGCCAATCATTTTGTTGCCCAGATGACTAACACAAGAGGGGGGGTGAATTGGGTTATATTAAAAAATTAATACTTATAAACTAAATATACAATATAAAATATAACCAAAATATAAAGCAGTAGGAAATATAAAGAGTAGGGTAAGAGAAAGCAAACTCAGTATTTTTACGAGGTTCAGCCCCACTGCCTACGTCCTTGCCTCAAGCTACCCCTTGAGGATTCCCAAATCCACTATTCAATCTCCTTTAGGTGGAGATAGAAACCTATTACACCTTTGAGCAGCACCGCTCCAAAGAATCCGTGTAGAACACCCTCTACACTTCCAATCACCTCACACTTGGTGATTCAACTATTCCCTGTGTAGAACACCTTCTACACACACAAGGGTTATACGCACCCTCTTACTTCCAATCACCTCACACTTGGTGATTTAACTATTCCCCGTGTAGAATACCTTCTACACACACAAGGGTTATACACACCCTCTTACTGATACAAGAATTGATAGTGGGTAGGCTATCAGAAAACACTCCTCAATGAGTGAAATAAGAACAATACAGCACAAACTATATCTCTCTCAACAAGAACAAGAATTAAGGCTCAAAACTTTAGAAAAGAGAGAATGAGAGCTTTGAAAGAATGATGCAAAATTTAGCAATAGATGTGTAAGCTCTTGTTGTGATTTTTGCAAAACTCAAGTGAGCTATTTATAGGTAAATGAGTCTTCAATTTCAAATTTGAAAAGATTCCCATGTCAAATAAGAGCACTATTCACTTTTCAAAAAATTCAAATAAAAACATTTCCTTTTTGTATTTGTCAAAGACAACTCCATTCATTTTTCAAAGAAATCAAACCTAATCTTTTGCTTTTCATACAAGACAAAATGAGCATGATTTATTTTTCAAACCAAATCATCTTCTTTTTGCATATGTCAAAAAAACACACAACCACCCTTTAAGATTTTCAAACAAATCATCTATCTTTTATATTTGTCAAAAAAACACACAACCACCCTTTAAGATTCTCAAACAAAATCATCTACATTTTGCATTAGTAAAAAAAACACACCACCTCCCTTCAAGACTTTCAAACAAAATATGCACATGTCAAATATGATAATCAATCATCTTATAAAATCAAGTTTTTATAAAAAAATATAATTTTCGAAATTATTTTGTTTGATGGTGTTATGCACATGTGAAAAACATAATTTTCAAAACTAAGACATTTAAAAATGTCTTGCATATGTGGAAAAAGTAATTTGATGTTTTATGAGAAAAAAGAGTAATTTGGAGCCTTAATCCAATTTCTAATTTTATCAAGAGATGTACAAAAATAATCTATGAGCTTCATTTGTAGACTTGATATCTTTCTTGCTCATGCTTGATTTCTTGATGTGTTTAGCTCCCTTCATGCATAGACAACTTGAGCTTGAGTTTTCAATATTATTTGTTATCATCAAAATTTATACGTAAATACGAGACTTGAAACCTTGGGTTCAACACATTTCTACGTCGACATTCTTCGACGCTTTTTGACTCACTTTCTTCATTATTTCTGGTAATGTCAATGGTCATTTTATATGAAAATATGTTGTCGACAACAGTTTTATTTATATCCAGAATTTCTCCAGTTTTCATGAAATGTATTGAGATCTCATTATTTTCAGGTACCTGTTCCTCTTCAGGAGAAAACATTTCATGATACACCTCTTCAGGAGGTCCCTTTTTAGGAGATTTATACTCTTCAAGAGTTTCCTCTTCAGGAGGTTCTGGAATAGAAGATTTAAACTTTCTAGGAGCACCAATTATATTTGTGGCCTGTATTGTGGGTACGTGTTCTTCAGGAACACCAAATTCATTTTGTATTCTTTTCCTTCTGGGAATTTTGTCTTTTGCACCAATAGGTCTTCCACACTTCAGGCGTGTTTTAGATTTACCTATTGCTGCTTTGACAATTTGTCCTTCAGGGACTTCAATCCTTGCTGGAGTATT
This sequence comes from Platycarya strobilacea, assembly GCA_036898215.1. Taxonomy (NCBI): domain Eukaryota; kingdom Viridiplantae; phylum Streptophyta; class Magnoliopsida; order Fagales; family Juglandaceae; genus Platycarya; species Platycarya strobilacea. Next base: position 15,473,806 of record CM072554.1, on the reverse strand, counting down.
AACAGCAGGAATATAAGATTTTACTACACCTTTAGTGTCAGTAAATACATCCGGTAACTGATTTGCAACATTTTGCAAATGAATAATCCTTTGAACTTCCCGTTTACATTCATTTGTAGGAGGATCAAAATGAGATAGGGTCTTATTATCCCAAGTAATATCTTGCCGTGCTTCAGGCACCGACTTTTCTTTACCCATTAACGGAAAATTTGATTCGTCAAAATGACAATCCTCAAAACGTGCTTTAAACATATCCCCTCTAAGGGGTTTAAGGTATCTAATAATGGATGGAGAATCAAAACCAACATATATCCCAAGTCTACGTTGAGGGCCTATTTTTGTACGTTGTGGAGGTGCAATTAGAACATATACAGCACATCCAAAAGTACGAATATGAGAAATATTTGGTTGTTGACCAAATGCAAGCTGTAATGGAGAATATTTATGATATGCAGATGGTCTAATACGAATTAGAGATGCTGCATGAAGTATAGCATGTCCCCAAACAGAAATAGGTAGTCTTGATTTCATAAGTAAAGGTCTAGCGATTAGTTGAAGCCTTTTGATCAAAGACTGAGCTAAATCGTTTTGTGTGTGTGTATGGGCAACATGATGTTCAACATCTATTCCTATTGACATGCAATAATCATAAAAAACTTGAGATGAAAATTCACCTGCATTATCCAATCGAATGGTCTTAATCGGATACTCAGGAAATTGTGCTCGTAGTTTAATTATTTGAGCAAGAAGTCTAGCAAATCCAACATTTCTAGTGGAAAGAAGACAAACATGTGACCATCGACTAGATGCATCAATTAGAACCATAAAATATCTAAATGGTCCACTTAATGGATGACTAGGCCCACATATATCTCCGTGAATCCTTTGTAAAAAGGATGGAGATTCAACAATGACTTTTGAGGGAGATGGTCTGATAATTAACTTACCTTGAGAACATGCAGAGCACAAAGATTCATTGGGTAGAAATATCTTTTGATTCTTTAAGGGATGCCCATGCGAATTTTCAATAATTTGTCTCATCATTATAGAACCCGGATGTCCAAGGCGATCATGCCAAGTCATAAATACTTTAGGGTCAATGCACTTCTGGTGTATTACCACATATGATTCAATTGTTCTCATTTTTGTATAATACAATCCAGAACATAGAGCAGACAGTTTTTCTAATACGAGCTTCTGACCCGATATTGTTTTAGTAATAAGAAGATGCTCGTTACTGCCTTCATTGGTCGTTTCAATATGGTAATTATTACGACGTATATCTTTGAAACTCAATAAATTTCTTCTGGATTGTGAAGAGAATAGAGTATCATCAATACAAAATTTGGTGCCATTAGACAACACAATATAAGCTCTTCCGGAACTCTCAATTAAATCCGATGAACCTGATATGGTATGGATATAGACTTTACTTAGTGTTAGATTTTGAAAATATTTCTTTTCTTTGAGAATTGTGTGAGTTGTAACACTGTCAGCCAGACATATATCTTTATCATTCAACTCAGAGATAAAAAACTCATCAATGTGATCCATGATTCTACAAAATATACAAAAAGTTTTATTAATGATAGAAAGAAAATACATTAATTGAGTGAAACACTTCCATCTCCAATTAAGTGTTCAATACTACCTTCAGGATGATTAAAGAAATCAGATACATCAAGATGAGTAACGTCTACATCTACTGAATCTAATAAATCATCTGATAGTTCTACTAAATTTATTTCATGCACTTTATTTTTTCCTTTAATAGAAACTTGATATAAATCAGTTAAGTGTCTGGCCGTACAATAGGTACGTAACTACTGTTTAGTCATATTACATTTATGACAAATATTTTCATCTTTTTATTAAGAATTATTCTGAGGGCCTTTACCCTTCTCTGAGTTGGATCACTTCTGGTGATACGATATATTTTTTATCATCTTTAGTGTTGTCACTTTTGGGACCAACACTTCTATAATTTTTCTACCACGTCTACGCTCTTAATTCTTTTGAAAGGATGCACCGTTCACTTCTAGGAATTGTGTAAATTCAATATTATTAATAGGGCGTAACTGGTGTAACAAAAACTCATTATTTAGCTCAATCACTGGAAGACAAAACAAAAGTTCAGAATATTTGTTGAACTTTCACTCTCGATATTGCTACTGCAGGAGCACATTCGAGGTATGAAAAATAATGTCTTCTTTTATATATCATCATCAGTGACATTTTCACTGTATAATTTTAATATTGAGCTGATTTTAAAGAATGCAGAATATTCAATACCACTCTTAAAATCTTGCAACTTCAGGTGCAATAAATCATAATGATCTTTTGAGATGATTACATCTTCTGGTGCTTATATCACTCTCTTAATTCATTTCACACAGTAAGATGATTTTTCATCATGAGATACACAGCACGGTCCTTCAGGGACACATGGTTTTCTTCTATGATTGTATCTTTCAAGTTCATCATCATATCCAAATAGATCTCATCAAGGATCTTGGATAAATAACATTTTTCAGCAATGTCAATAGTAATAAATCTCAATATTTGACATTATATTACAAAAATAAATCTGTGAATTTAAAAAATATATTCACACTATCATGAGAATAAAAATAAAATTTTATCAAGTAATATTTAGTAATATTACCTTTAATATTTATCTCAAGAACTGTAAATAATATATTGAAAAACTTACTTGAAGTAGAAGACCACTAGTTTCAGTATCGGTAGAATCTCGTGCTGATAACGTGTTATAAAACTAAAGAAAGAAAATTACTATTGCAAAAGAAAAATAAGAAATTCTCTTTATAACTCTTAAAAACTGAAACTTTCTTTCTCTTTCTATATTTTTTTTATGAATTTCATTACAACTTAAGCCCTTATTTATAGGCTTTGAAATTACTATACAAGTTACTATGTAAATCACTATATAAGTCACTATATAAAATTTAAAATAATAGTAGTGGAGTCATTCACATAATTTTAATGGTGAGACAGGGACGGCTACGTTTAGTTCGTTCATTACAAATTAACATTTTATTAAAAAAGTTTGTGTCGCTGATCACAAACAAAGGAGATTCAAGAAACAAACACGAAACATTATTGCTTGTGGGGTTCAGCTTCGGTCATAGTGATGCCACGTACTTGATCTAATCGCCAACGCTGAAAAAAGCCATTAAAGACCATTAGCTAATATTAACACAGGAAGACAGGCCGCCCCGCCATCGATGGTGTTTATGGAGACATTTCCCCACCCTATAAGGGATAGCCCGCTGGGCAGCCACCAATGCTTGTTGATAGAAAGCTGCCGCAGCGTCTAACTGCTGGCATGTTGACTTTAAGAAATAGAAAGAAACCTACACATTTATTATGCATTTCCTCCCACGCCAGATGACCCACCATTTGTTTGCAGTTTGCGCGTGGAATTCACAAAAAATAACAAGTAAAAAAACTCTCTTTCGTGTTCATGTGCTTGATTTGCTAAAAAAGCATAATTATTATGAGTAATTTTATATATAATTGTAAAATATGTAAATATCATATAATTATTTTTAAAAAGAATGTAATTCATTATTAAAAAATTAATTTTTTTTATATAAATCTAATATTTTATTTTTTATTTTTAAATAATTATGCGACAATTACATAATTTACTATTATAAATATATTTTCTTAATTATTATCTATGATAAGAGTGCAAATCTCTAGTTCGATTATGTACGTTGAAATTATATTGTCCAAGAATTTCGTAAAAACGACGTTAAGTACTATGTTCCCCTCTCTCTCTCTCTCTCATATGTACTGGTTTTTCCACATCTCATGTAACCTGGAACTCTATGCCTTCCATGAACGTATACTCCCTATTTTTCCCACTTGCAATCTCTCTCTCTCTCTCTCTCTCTCTCTCTCTCTCTCTCACGCATTCTAGTTTTCTAAATTGCAGGAGAGGCTGATAGAGTGCATATGTCAGAAGGAGAAACGTCGGTGAATTTCAGAGAATTTTATGAAGCTTGATTAGACTTTCATTCACAGGATAATATTTTCAGTAATTGTTGCTTTTAACACTTCACATTCACGTAATTTATGAAAGCGACGGATGCGAATTAATAAAAATATAAAAATTTAGATATCAAGATTGATGTGCCCCTCTATATTTTAGTTTTCTTAGTCTTAATATTTTTCTCTGCTATCCTATTGTATGAATAAAGTCGCCATTTTCAAAATTCTTGCCAGCAATGGGGAACTCGTGGGCATGTTTCGCTCCCAAGGAGGTGAGCGTCAATGGAGAACCCTCAAAACGCTTTCCCAATTCTTCTCGCAAAGCCAGAACAAGTTCTTCCACCAAAAAGAACAAGGGGAAGCTCGATGAAGACGCTTTTATTCAACAGCAGGCCATTGCAGCGGCTCTCCTCTTCCGACATCATCAGGAGAACGGTTCTCTGTCCCTAACCCGGTCCACTTCTCTCGTGTTCCCATCATCTCCTGGCCCTAAAAAGCTTCCAAAGAGTTCGAGTTCTAGGCATCGGTCACGCTCTGATTCTCTCGTTCAGCCTCATCAGCTTGTAATCGACAAGGTTTGTTTAAGTTTGTCTTGGATTTTTATTTCCTATTAAAGGCATGATATGATAATGTTTTGTCTTGAACGATGCCAGCCTACGGTTTCTTGATGTTCTGTCTCATAGTTTTGTGCTTCTTTTTTAATGTCACAATCTTGTCTTCCCCCTGAAAAACTGGGCTTCTTCCTCAACTCTTCCATCACTCTATTTTCTTTTTTTGTTTTTTTTTGGGGGGGGGGGGAGTCGATCTTGTTTTCATCTATCTCAAGCTTTGTGGGGCTTTGTGATCTAAAGCTTTTAAAAAATAATAGGAATTATGGTTTTCATCTATCTCAGTTTCACTCCCTGTATACATATGAATAGTGTTTGACTGAGTTGGTCAAATCCAGGCCGGCTCAATAGCTAAAATTTTGATTGACTTTTTGTTTTTTAAAAAGTAAAACTAAATAAATTTATTTTAATTTTAATTTTTATATTATATTTTTATTTAAAAATAATTCTTATTATTTACTAAATAAATTATTATTTAAGATTTTATACTACTTTTTTAACTAAATGTTTTTAATTAATAATGATATATAATATTTATTTGATATTTTTGATGTAGAATTTTTAATTAATAATGATATATAATATTTATTTGATAAAACAGCCGACACTGGTCAAATCATTGCAATAGAAAGCAGACCAGTTCAAAGTGCTGCCTTTTACCCATTTTAAATATCTGCAAGATTATGTTTTGGGCATTAATCAATAATATCCTATTCTAAATAAAAAAAAATATCCCAACTCTACAGCCCAATCTAACAATATCCTATTCTCTCTATTGCCTAAACCTGAAGGCTTAAGCCTTTGGGTTTAATGTTGATTATTTGTCATCCAAGAAGGTAAAATTTTCAACTTATATATCAGCCATCATCTTATTTTCCTTCCTTAGGATCCAAATATTGATGCTCTGGAAACCAATCATTTTGTCCTTGTTCATGGAGGGGGCTTTGGTGCTTGGTGTTGGTATAAAATCATGACACTTTTGGAAGAAGGCGGATACAGAGTTGATGCAGTTGACTTAACCGGAGCTGGAATTCATTCATTTGACACAAATAGCATTGGGAGTCTTGCACAATATGTAAAGCCACTTACTGATTTTCTAGAGAAACTCGGAGATGGAGAAAAGGTTTCTCTCTCTCTCTCTCTCTTTCCAAATATGAAAATTTAGAAACTTTATAACAACATGATGGAATAATTCAATAAATTCAGCATTGATCACAGTAAGCCGTAGTAGTAAAGCTGGTAATGTTTCATTTGAATGTAATAGAACTAAAATTTGTACTCTAAATGCAGGTTATCTTGGCGGCACATGATTTTGGTGGTGCTTGTATTTCATATGCAATGGAGTTGTTTCCATCTAAGATCTCAAAAGCGATTTTTATAGCTGCAGCAATGTTGAGTAGTGGGCAGAGTACCCTTGATATGTTTTCCCAACAGGTTGGCCCCCACACTCAAGCTTTTGGGCTAAAAAAGTAGTTTTCCGCCTCGACTCCAAGGGCTACCTGTTTCCTACATAGTCACAGCATATGCCTCCTTGATCTGCTTTCTTCTTCATTTCTTAATTCCTTTAGTTCGATTTACTCGAAGACTTTCTTCAGTCCTTTTTGTACATTCTTGAATGCGTCATTTCAGTTCAATTCTAGTACTTGCAGTCCCTTCTTTATTTGAGAACTGCTACAGGCATAAAAAAAATTACGTAAAAGTAAACTTACAAATTGATCTGATTTCATGTAAGTAAACTTACAAATTGATCTGACTTCATATGATCTGTTAAATCTACTTTACACTAAAAGTAACTGCACAATTGAAGGACGACATCGAGCCACCCAGTTTTTGAATTTACTTGACTATAGTATTTCTCTGATCTTTATATATATATATATATATATATTAAATAGGCCGCGTCAGCTATTTAATTGAGTTTGACTAGGAAACTCTGAAGTCTCATTTCTTACTGGCCCATTAAAGTATCGCCTATGATATTACAGGCAGAATCAAATGATCTAATGCGGCAGGCTCAGATATTTTTGTATGCTAATGGAAAAGATCAGGCTCCAACTGCTATTGATCTTGACAAAACATTGGTTAAAGACCTATTATTCAATCAAAGTCCTGCTAAGGTATTGTCCACAATTCTCTCATAACCTCTGGAGTTAAACATACTTGGAGCATGTGTAATTTTAAAGTGTTGTATATCAGGATATTACATTGGCATTGGTTTCAATGAGGCCAATTCCCCTAGCGCCGGTGATGGAGAAGCTCTCGCTCTCTGACGAGGACTACGGCTCTGTTCGGCGATTTTATATAGTAACTCAAGAAGATAGTGCCATACCAGTTTCTCTGCAGGAGAGCATGATACAAATAAATCCACCAGAGCAGGTGTTTTGGCTAAAAGGTTCAGATCATGCACCTTTCTTCTCAAGGCCTCAGTCGCTACACAAAATACTAGTAGAGATAGCACAAATTCCATCAAAGCAAGTCTGAATCATAGTACTCCAGAGCCTGGCATGGTAACTATAGGGAAAGGCATATAGTCAGCAGCATCATGCATGTCTGGTCAGACTCAACCACCACAATTTATCATGCCCATGTGCATCCATATGCTATTGCTCCCCTTGTGTAGCTGTAATTCATGGTTTGATACCATACCTTTTGGCTTTTGGCATCTTCCAATCTGTGTCTGTTGTCATGTGTGCTTGTGAGCCTCAGATATAGTGCAGATTTGTAGATTGCATCCTACACATTTTAGAAAATAAGGTAGTCTCACCTGACTCAATTTCAGATCTGTGTCTTTTCATCCTACATATTTAGAAAATAAGGCACCCAGGAGAAGAGATAGATGAACTTTGAACTTGTATAAAGATGGAACATTGCTTCCTAATTATATAGATAATAGGAGGTTCCAGAATAATAATTATTGCATCATAGATTTTTTAGACAATATTACACATTTAACTAATATTATATTATATTATATTATTTATACTGTTTAAAATTGTAAACTAATTTATTCTTTGTAATATGCTTAAATTTTGATAAATTTAAATAATTTGATCTAATTTAAAGTTTTTAAAAATATAGCCCTTTTGAAAATTTTATAATTTTTCTCGACTATCTATCAAAATTCAAGTGATACTATCTATCAATATTTGATTTTTGTTCTTCTTCTTCCTATTATTATTATTATTTTCCTTTTAAAAAAAAATAAGTGATACCATTCAAATCGTTATCATACTAATGGTCCGATGTGATCTTTTTACTTTGACCATTCTAAGAAATAAGAATAACCAAATATTTTAAAAAATATTTCTACTGCTTCCAATTTTTTTTAAAAGGTACCGCTTACATAAACACTACATAGAAATATCATGGCCGCGCTGATGGGTTTAGAGTTCATTTGGATTAAGAAATAAGATGATATAGATCATGTATAATAATAAAATAAATAGTTGAAATAAATTAAAATTTAAAATAAATAATTGAGATAAATTAAAATTACGAAATGAGTTATAAATAATAAAACTAAATTTTAAAAACAAATGGGATCAATTGCTAAATAATTTTATTTTTTTATATTAAAAAAATACATATATAAAGTAGTTTTTTAAAATATTTACAAAATATAGATTAGTGACTTTATTTGTATATCAAACACCGTACCTTTAACAATTTCGCTAAAAATTTCTAAAGATGGTTTTAAAAATAAATATGAATTTGTGTGTTATAAATAATGACATCGATTATTCAAGATTAATTACATAATCAATACTTAAAATTTTAAGCTTTGACAGACCGAGATCTAAGTTTTTAGCTTTTGAAAAATTAATATTTAAAATCTTAAGAATTTACAATAAATGTCTTCTTCAATTTCATATTAAATTATACAAAAATGATAGATGTATAACTGAATTACAATTTATTTATAACTATTAATTAAAATAATATATTTTTTAAATTTAAAATTTACTTTTATTTTGATTTGATGTTTTTAAAAATTTAAAAATTATGATTTTATTCAAAATTATAAAATAATTATGAATTTGTGGTATGTGTATTACTGCTCTAAATTTAAATTATAATTCTTTTAAAATTCAAATATTCATTTATAAAAGTCAAGAATCTAAAAGTGAGAATTCAGGTACAATTAATCCTTTATTCTAAATATTAATTAGCTTCTATATTGTACCCACTTATTAAGAAAAATAAATATTTAAATTTATAAAAAGATATAAGAAATTCGGGTGCAATGAATCCATAATTCTAACATTTAACAAGGAAAATGATATGGTAAAAGCAAATAAAGACGTGGAAACTTCAAAACCGTTGAATCTCGTCTGTTGTCTCATCTTCACCATCTCCACAGTACACAGTACACACGCTCTCCACAATAAATAACTCATAAAAATTTCACTCCCCCCCTCACACTCTCAATACCTTCACGCTCTCCTGCTTCAGAGCTTCTCTCCAGATCTAGTCCCGGCAACAGGGTAACATCCAAAATCCTACCACTCGATCTCTGTTCCTTTTTGCAAGGTTTCTTTGGGTTTCAAATCGCAACTTTTTGCCTTCGTTAAGATTTACACTGCCTCTTACTGCTTAACTGTCACTGATTCCTTTTTTTTTTTTTTGTCAAATCTTGTTTTCGCTTTCTTGAACGGAAGTTTTGATGTTTGATCTAAGCAGATTTTAGGGAACTTTGGGTGGTATTACTGGTAATTGATGTAAGGATCTGCATTTCTCTTTTTTGGTCAGATCTAGTTTTTTTTTTCTCCTCTTTTTTTTTTTTTTTTTAAAATTTTATTTTTTTAAACTATGGTAGTGCTTGATCAAAAAACTTTCGTGCTTTGATCTGATTGTTGTTGCTTCACTGTGGATTCAAAATGAGATTGGATCTGATTTTCTTATGGGATTTATAACAGTTTTTTACTTGTTTACTAAACCTCAATCGCCCTGCCTCCTGCGTTGGAAATGGAATAGTTTATCTTACTGGCCTAATGCCTTCGCTCTTACAAACAAAAAATAAAATAAAAAAGGAAAAAGAAAAGAATGGAAGAATGAGCTATTCTGATTCGACAGAGGAAAATATAAAGGGTTAGGAAGAAGATCCATACTTTATTCTGGCAAGTCCAGCAACACAGCTATCTATTGCGAATAGTGTGAAAAATAGTTTCATTTTGGAGACATTGGAAGAACGCGATGCAGGGTTGAAGATGGTGCGTTAACTTGAATATTCATATTTCTGGTGCTTCATTGATTTTCTGTTTCTTTGCTTTCTGTTGTCTTAGATGAATAAGCATGTGAATTTTGGCCCTACTATTTCCAGCTAGGCTGCTGGCTTTGTTTACTTTTACTGGTTGAATTATGTTTTGTTTAATTGGATAAGATTTTTCCGCCCATCTAACAAAGAGAGAGAAAAAAATAGTAGCGGTTGAAAAGTGGACTTGAGAACATGATTGGAATTAAACTAATAATCTGGGAATGAAATGTTATTTGGATCTCACTTTTGTGTTGAGCCACAAACTTCAGGGTTGAGCCTTGAGGCAGTCTATGTAGCCTTGCTTTGAAACAGAGGCCCCCTCATTTTGGATGAAGCCCAATGTAAGGCATCAAAGAGTGCCACATTTAAGTTTGAGAATCAAGTTGAGGGTAAAGGTTTGAGGATTTGCTCTCTTTATTGAAAAACTAGCTGATATATTGTATAATCGACTCACTTTTGGAAGAGAAGCATATATATATCTACACATATATACCATGCGGTGGTTGCAGAGGATGGGACTAATTTTGATTAATTTCATGCTTTCTCAATGGTGTTTTCCTGAAATAGCATGACTTATGCCATCTTTAACTTGTGCCCAACTCTTTTGCTTTTTTTTTTTTTAATTTATTTTTATTTTATTATTTGCTTTGATGTCAGGTTTTCGAGTTCTTTGTTTTATCACAACTGCAGAGCATGGGTCGAGGAGTTAGCAGTGGTGGAGGACAGAGTTCGTTGGGCTATCTGTTTGGGAGTGGAGAGGCTCCAAAGCCAGCCCCAACTAATGCTGAAACTGCTCCAAATGAAGTGCCAGCTGTGAATAATGTGCCTGCAACTAAACCTACTGTTGCTCCTCAACCAGTAGATATTAGCAAGCAGGTTCCTGCTGGTATCAATAGTACTTCTACAAATAATTATATGCGGGCAGATGGTCAAAACACAGGGAATTTTATCACGGTATGGATATGCTCTTGGTTTAGTTGCTTTTCTCCCAATGCAATTGGGACATGGATTTTGGATTTTTTTTAAAATTCCAACTTTTATAACATTAAAAGACTAGGAGTAATCCTTTTTTTTTAATGAGTAACTGTAGGATTAATCTGGGTAGACTAATACTGAATGGGGAACGGTAAAAATACCACACACACGGAGTGTTCCTGAACCATGATATTAATGGAAAAGCTAGAAGTTGATACCCATATGCCAAAGACCATTTCACCATTATAAACGTCCACTTTAAGACAGTAATATTGGTTTATGCAAAAACATGAAAATTGCTTTGGGACCTTGTATTCCAGCACATTATGCTGAAAAAAGACATTAAAAAAAGGACATTTCATTATTAGCTTGCAATCCACACTAAGTTTGTTCATTATTTCTGATTGTGTGAACATATTAAAGATTCTCCACTCTGCCGAAGAATTCTAGGTAGCATTTAAAGTTTTCACTGAGATTGTACTTTGGTAACAGCAGTTATAGAGGTTTGGTTGGCATAAAAGACAGGTTGCATTTATGAGTGTTCGTTTTTGTTGCCACTTGTTTTGGTGCTTTAGACAGTAAATTATGTGCATGTGTTGGCCCTTGCATTTGAACTGTTACTATAGTTTAGTTTTTAAAGGATGCCTTGGGAATGTAAATTGAAAGCATGGCAAGAATACCATACATCATTTTCCTATATATATAATGCAGAATCCGACACAAAATCTCATATATCTAACATTTTGTGTCAGCTTCGGTATATATAATGCATCATTACTCAAAAGGATATCATATAACTTGGCTTATCTTTGTTTCACCATCGACGATTACTTTATTGGTTATATGTGTATATACTATATTATTTATCTTCTTTTTCTAATTTTTTCGGGGGGTTATGGTATTAATTTGTAGCATGAGTGGGCACAGGTTACATATGGAAAAAACTGATGGGACAGTTCTGAGATAAAGATGTAGAAAGCATATTGCCCTTTTAAGCTGTTATGCAATCTAGAAAGCATATTGCCTTTTTAAGCTGTCATGCATTTGAGGTTTGGGATGACATATTCTTTTCCTAAATTTCAAATATCATCCATTTTAGAGTTAAGATTTAGCTAAAGGTAAGTACTAGATACCGAGAATGTGAAATTTTGGGGACACAATGTGTAATGCTACTAAGTGGCTTCCTATGTCAACTAATTAAATGGAAATCCACTTGAAATGAACAATATCAATAGGTGTGACTTATAGTGGAAAAGTTTAAGATGAAGAGTAGCATTGCTCTAGAAAAATTAAGATGATTGATCAATATTTTCTGTGTAACAAATAGATATAAAGATTAATAAAGAATAGGTAGCTAACATTGATACACTTGGAGATTGATAATTTTTCTTTCTGGATGCAGGATCGACCCTCTACTAAGGTCCACGCTGCCCCCGGTGGTGGATCTTCTCTGGGTTACCTCTTTGGCAGTGGACCTGATGGTAATTGAGATATGTTGACACATCTGGAAAATGAGAAGTACTGTTTGTTGATTTTTGTGGAACCTGTATTTTGGACGAAGCAACGCTGCGTTAAATCTTTTTTATATAGACAATGGAAACTTGCTGGATAATGTGATGTAATATATTGGTTTTCTGGTTGTTTGAATCATCGGTGAAAACAAAGTTGGGTCTGTCAAGTTGGAAATACATTTTAATGCTTAATATTTTTTTTTTCTTACCATGGTTTTCGAGCAGTATCTTCAGTTTGACTGGGAGATTTTCTTTCATTGATTTACTTGTGTGGATATCCCCTGATATCCTTGAGCCCTGAAGCACATTACGAAGGCTATGTGTGACGGTAACAGAACGGGTTCTTACCAAGTTGTTTCTTTGGTAGCGTCTCCCCATTTTCAATCCTTAAATTGCTATATATGGATGCAATTAGCGTACATGTCCCATCTATCCATGAAATTAAAAGGATTCTTGAATGGGGTTAACACCCCGTCCTCGCGAGCCGCAAGTCTTTAACATTTGTCAAAGTGACAGGTAAGTCGCTGTCGTTGTGGCAAGTTGCAACAGTGCTGTTATTGCGATAGAGTGGTTAATGAGTATCGGATGGCTGTTATAAGCAGTGAACCATGCTTATACAGTGGTTAATGAGAGTATCAGATGGCTGTTGAAGAGCATAGACAAGGTCTCAAATCCAGTTGCCGATGGCAGCCACCGGCCACCACCAGTTCTGAAATTGAATAGAGATGGAGCTTTATTCCCTGATTTTTGCAAGTCTGGAGTTGTCGGTACGGTACTTTGAGATAATATAGTGGTCAAGTGTTTTTTAGCAGCCAGTAAACCAGAACATGATGTTATTGATCCAATGGAGATGGAGTTCTTAGCAATCTTGAGAGGACTTGAAATCTAATTGCTATTGGGAATAGCTGAACTTCAGGTGGATTACAATTCACTTCTAGTGGTCCAAAAGCTTAACAGGGAGGAGGACTCAAATTTCTATTTGGGGGAATCTGGTTCATGAGATTTAAGAGATTGATATTGATGTTTCCAAAAGTTGTAATTCTGACCAGCGCTGTTGCTTATTGCTTGGCAAAACATTCATAGCATCTTGATGACCTTATGATTTAGTGGATTCCTTTTCCGGAATGTGTCTCTCAAATTATTTAGCCTGAGGCTTTAATGTAGTTTCATTTTCAGTCGAATGAAGTTCAGTTTACTTTGTGATGAAACAATAAACAAACAAAAAAACAGTGCTGTTATTGCGCAATCGGAACAAACACAGCATGGTGTCTTCTCTAGCCTACTGCTGCTCAAGTAACATTTTGTTTAGGGGGAAGAGGAGCAGGAATTATCCCCCATTTCCTCCTAACGTCTTCCAAGTCCTCGTGAAAGTGCCGTTCATAGTATATGCACATTAGATCTGTGCACTGCATGCCAGCCTGGATGGCCCATGGGAAGTAGTGCTGAAAGAACAATTTCCTCTGCTTCTCGTTGAATCTTGCGGTGCCTCCTACAACAGACAGCAGGCACATGGGAAGGTACATTTGATTAAACTCTATCACCTTGAGTGCGGACTCGCCAATTAAGTTGGTGGGGAGGCCAAAAAGGGTGTGCCATAAGTCATGCACCTCACGAGCCCGCATGGCCACATATGCCAGTTCGTCTGTGTCCATGAACCGCACTGGTGGTCGGTCATCTGGTGAGAAGTTCCTGGATCCCATGAAGTTTGCATAGGCAGCCCCAAATGTGTTCGGAGGTAGTTCCCACGCATGCCCCACATTTGCCGATATCACTCGTGGTTGATCCCACAAAACTGCCTGTAAAGGAACGCTGGTGTTAGTTATAAACAATGTAACCAAAGCCAACCCTTGCAGCCCAAGGAGTATCGAAATCCAGCAAAAGAAAAAGAAAAAATAGTACATGACAAAAGCAATAGCTAGCTGGAAATGCCAAAGCAATCCATTTGCACTAGCACTTCAAAATGGTTCTCATTCCCTAAGCAAATGAAAGAATAAAGGATTGATCATGGATTGATCAGCACTAGCATGGTTCATACTGAAGCATCATGGGGAACAAGTCTGTAATCAAATGGCACTGAGAGAGGAAAAAAATCAGTTTCCATTGCAAGAACAGAAATAACCAAGGACCAAAATTGAAAAGAAAAATCTTGGCATCTGAACTAAGGCGTGGTTTGTTTATTGAAATGAAACAAAAACTCCAAAACACATCTCAAACTCATCATTACATTTTTTCAAATCTCCATACAAAATATAATAAAAAATTTAATTTTTTCAAATTTTAAAATACATTTTTCAAATCCCAAAACAAAACTAATATTAAAAAAATATATTACAACAATATTTTATATTACAACAAAAATATATATATTACAACATCTGATTGCTGGAATTTGATGCTCTCATTTTCTACTTCACGTATTGTGTAGTAAGAACTAGCAACATAAATTTCTGGAGTTCATAAATTTCTGTTTTCTACTCTTTTACGTGCTGGTTATCACTGGAGTTCAGGGGGGTGTGATTCTTGAGCTTGGTGGTCAGATCAATGGGGGATTCTAATGTGGTTACCATCGAATCTAAAGCCTTCAAGGTGACTAGGGAGGGTCAGTGGATACATATTACTGAGAGGGGATGGAGGTTTGTGGAAAGGATTAGTATGGCGATAGAAACTGGGCACTGGTTCACTAAAGCCTTGGAGAGTAGCCTGAAGATGGGGAGGTAAGGCTTTCTTCTCTGCACATAGAGAAGGAGATAGGGGGTTTATAGCATAGAGGGGCTATAACTCTAAAGGGACGTTCGTGGCACTGATGGAGAATCGTGTGGGTGGGCGCCGAAAAACCATTTTCATTCCAGAAGATAGAAATGGTAGGGGATGGTGGCAACTGGTGAAGATTCTGAAGGAGATTGGTGGAAGAGCTCGGCCTCTAGTGTTGGCATCACCAGCGACAATGGAAATTCAAAAACTTCAGCCATTTCCGTCATACAAGGAAGCACTGCAAATACCAACTTTTGTGGGACATGACTAGGCGGCGTAGGCTACTGCTGGCAAGCATCTTGCTTGCCCAAAGAAGGAAACTCTTTTGCAGGCGATGGCTAACATGCAAAAGCAAGTCGATGACTTGCAAAGTAATATTTCCCTCATGAAACGATGCATTGAAGGCATTCAGGGGGTGGGCTGGATTGAAAATTTGAACTACAGTAGCTGCTTGGGCCCAAGGGGTGGGCCGAATGAGAAAGCCTAGAGCGTGAAGGGTAAAGAGAAAGTAGTGGGCTCGGGTGATGGATTTCAGGCCACGGGTCACCCAGCTTGGAGAACAAGGATCCCGTTTTCAAGTGGGCCTCCGACCAGTGGCCTGGCCTGTGGGCCTCGACTGTTGTCGCTGGCGAAGGCTCAGGCAACCTTGCCGAAGGTGGTCGAAGTCCTGGTGGTCATATCAACGCCGGAAATTGAAGTTACTAACCGCCGATTAGTGATTTTACCCTCCCATGACGTGTCTGAAGCTTGCGAACCCATGGGTTATGCACAGACAGGGCCGATAGTGGCAAATGGTGCACCTCCAACATCTTTTGTGATGAGGGAAGGAGGGGAAGGCGTGAGTCAAGATATGGGGGTGTCGGCAGATTCCAGAGAGTTTGTTATGGCTTCGAAAATCGCAATGGTGGCTTTAAATGTGACATAGGCAGTGTCGACTGACTTGGTAGAAGCTCCTGGAGGTCTCGACACTGCGATTTTTTTTTTTTTATAAGTAATAATGTTATATATGTCAAAAGGAGTAAACAAGTACACTGGTTGTATACAAGAAAACACTTAGAGCATGAATGCTCGAAAACACCTATCCCATGAAAAATCCAACAAGCCCAAGAAAATTACCCAAAATACCACAAGCCCAAAATACCCATAGAATACAACACACCTCCTCAACCCTAACCCATAGACTGATAACCCCCCGAAACACCCACATAGACTGATAACCATCCGAAACACCCACATAGGGAACATCTTCAAAGTCTCTTCCCTTTAATCTTCCCTCGACTTGAATTATCGTAGTTGATTCACCAAGAAAGACGTTGCAGCTCTCTACTATTCTTAAATCTTGATTTGGTATCACGTGAGTGACCCTCCTTAATTGCAATGAGTAGAGCATTAAACTGATCTTCACATCCTCCATGTGAGATTTCCACGACGTGCTGAATCTCATTAACCTTTTGCAAAAGCCAATCAGGTGATGATATAGTTATATTGCTAAGTGGAGGAAGAAATACCAAAGGGGCAACAGCTTCTCCCAACGTAGAACCCGACGATAACTCCTCATCGCAAGGCATCAACGACAAGCCTTCCCCCAAAACTACCACTTGCTCTGAGGACTCTGCACACACTACATCTATCATGTTGTTCATCTCCAAATTCTGCCCTGAACTTGTCTTGGATCTCTCGAAGGAAGCCATCTCGACAACTGGGGTTAGCCTAGGGGAAGCCGGCGACTGTGGCCCCCCGAGCACTGAATCCTCCCCCCTGCAAACAGGCAACTCGTTAGCGACAACTGGGAGTACCAGCGCCAAGAGGGTTGGGGTTAGCCCAGAGATAGTCGGCGACGAGGTCTGCTTCTTGCAAACAAAAGCCTCTCGCAAACCAACCTAAGCCAACGATGCCTTCAGTTTCCATTTCATTTTTGGGTTTCCACGATCTAGGCCCTTAACTTTTCCTTTTTCAAACTTTGAAGCAAAGCCCTTCTTGTTAGTTAAGGACATAATTCGTGAGCTGCGACCCAAACCTAGGCCTTTTAATAATTCATTGATCCACTTCTTAACATCATTTCTGAATGTTTTTAGTTTATTCTTCACCCCCGCCACCTCTTTTTTAAGTAAAACCAAAGACCTCTGCAACTCGCTTTCTTCTGCACAATTCTTTTCAAAAAACTTGCTACACCCCTCACCCTTTTGCACACTATCGCCCTCCGAAAGTACCCCTTTCGAGTTCCCCTTTATTAAAATTCCATTGTTTTCATCAACGGAAGGTTGACCACCATGTACAACCTCTCTACTCCCTATACCGCCCACCGCAACCTCTACGTATGACTTGAACTGCCTCCCATTCTCCTTCCCTTTCTCAGCTTCTCTGCCCAGAAGTGGTGCAGGCACTTGTGCCTTCTTAGCCGATATAACTTGCTTTAAATCCATAGAGAAAGTCTTCCATCCCTTGCCTTTCACTCCTTCCGGGATAATTAACAAACCACGCCCTCCATTGCCACTACTGTATTCTATTATTTCCGAAAATCGACCAAAAGTGTTGGCCCTCCTATGAGCAACTTCTGGTCCATCCCTAAACGTCTTGTAGAACTCTGTTTTACTCCCCGATAGAGCACAATCGTTGACTACATTGGTCACCCAACACGTGCTAGCATGACTAAGCAAAAGCTCCTTAAAAAATTTCCGCCCCCTCTCTGAGATGCGATAGTTTCCACCCTCAGTAGCCAAAATAAAAACCTTAGTCTCAATCAGTAGATGTTTAATAACACCTATGATTAACCCCCAACAGAGAAAACGAAAATCACCAGGCCCAGACTGCTAAGAACTCATCCTTAACTCTGTGGGTAGCTAACTAAATGCTCACTGCCGGCGTTTGTTGAGAGGAGGATGACTGAGAATGAAAAAATGAGACTTTGCATAAAAACGCCGTTCGTCGGAGGGGTACCGGCGCGAACAACCTTTGCTAAGGCCACCGGTCTTGTCTGAGTCGGTGTAGGTGACGGCGACGCAAGTCTGATGTCAGAGGATGAAAACGCAAACTGATGCCAGCAGAAACTTGCTACAAAAATAGGTCACCGGCGAGTTGACCACCGCCAGACGACCCTCGGCAAAGTCACCGGGGACCGTCGACCACGTCTGTGCCGGCGGTGAAGGGTCACTCGCCGGTTAGAGGTGGGTGACGTCGACGGCAGCAACTCGAGATTTGAAAAGCAAAGTGGGAGAGAGGAGAGAGGAGAGAGAAAATCGCAGTTTTTTCAAAGCGATTTTGGAAGAGGGTGACTGCCTACTGAAATGTTTGTTGAATTACGAGGGGAGTAGACAATGGGAACTGGAAGCAGATGTTCTGGCCAAGGCTTGTGATGATTTGTTTGATGTAGAAGATCCTGAGGAGGAGGATATGAGTAGTCCACCACTGTTACGGGTTATTCCTCCACAAAACCAGACTAGTGTGTTTCCTGATTGGGTTGTTAAAAAAGTGGAAGAGATTCAAGGGTGTGTGGGCCTATCATTTGTGGGATATGAGGATCAATTTATGGCGTTCCTCGTGACCTTGGAAGCTGGTCAATCCACTGTTGTGAAGTTAGGGATTAGAAAGAATTGGGAACTGAATCGACTACATTGTTCTATCAATCATGACAACAAGGAAGGTGCTTCGGGAAGGGGCAAAGCTAAGGGAAGGAATGTTATTGTTTTTAATGAAGCCTAAAATCCTATTGTGGAATGTAAGGGGGATCAATAACGTTAATAAACAGCTTCGTATTAGAGCCCTCATTAGTACTTGGAAAGTCGATGTAGTGTATTTACAAGAAACCAAATTGGCTTTTATTGATAGGAGTGTTATTCGCAGCTTGTGGAGAGGTGACTTTGTAGGTTGGACTTATTTAGCCTCTTCGGGTGTGTCGGGTGGAGTGTTGGTACTGTGGGATAATAGAATATTTGAAATGGAACAAGATTGTGTTGGTAATTACACAGTGGCATGTGTTCTAAGAAATTCGGAAAATGGGTGGACGTGGGCTTTAGCAAGTGTCTATAGACCCAATAAGGACCGGGAGAGGAATATGCTATGGGATGAAGTGGCAGGTCTTTATTCCTTGTGGGAAATACCTTGGTGCATTTGCGGAGATTTTAATGTTACCCGCTTCCCTAGTAAGAGGGTGGGCTTCTCATCTTTGTCCACAGCCATGGAGGACTTCTCTCAACTGATTTATGACCTAGAACTGCTAGATTTGCCGCTGGTGGGGGGAATTTACGTGGTCTAATTCTAGAGGTGGGTCAAGATTGGACAGACTTTTAGTTTCTTCTACATGTGAGGCTAACTTTCCAAACTTGTGCAAAAAAAAATTACCTAGGGTATGTTCCGATCACTTTCCCCTCCTTGATTGTGGGGGCATCCATGAGGGTAAACGGTACTTCAAGTTTGAGAACATGTGGCTAGAAGCGTGGGGTTTTATTGACAAGGTAAGAAGCTGGAGGCTTTCTTATCAGTTTGAGGGGACTCCTAGTTTTGTTTTGGCAAGTAAACTTAAAGCCTTAAAGGCTGATTTAAAGATATGGAACAAGGAGGTCTT
This sequence comes from Platycarya strobilacea, assembly GCA_036898215.1. Classification (NCBI taxonomy): domain Eukaryota; kingdom Viridiplantae; phylum Streptophyta; class Magnoliopsida; order Fagales; family Juglandaceae; genus Platycarya; species Platycarya strobilacea. The sequence goes on along the minus strand of CM072554.1, from coordinate 15,454,129 downwards.
TGGGAATGTAGTACAACAGAAAAAAGCACTTTGGGATGAACTTCAAACCTTGGAGGCTGAAGGGGACAGCGAGGCCAATTTGCCAAGAAAGAAAGAAGTTATAAATGAAATTTAGAGGGTATTTTTGAGGGAAGAAATCTCTTGGAGGCAAAAGTCAAGGGTCTTATGGCTCAAAGAAGGGGACAAGTGTACTAGTTTTTTTCCATAAAATGGCCAACTCTCATAAACACAATAACGCCATTGAAATGTTGAAAGCTGACAACGATAATCTATCTACTCACACTGAGATTGAAGAGCATGCGGTGCAATTCTATAGTTCCCTCCTTAGTGAGACGGAAGATTGGAGACCTAAACTTGATGGTTTGGGCTTCGCCACTATAGACGATGTTACAACAAGCTGGTTGGAGAGGCATTTTGAGGAAGATGAGGTGCATCGGGTGGTTGTGGGATGAGAAGAGATAAAGCTCCGGGGTCGGATGGATTTACTTTGGCTTTTTTCCAGGATTGTTGGGAGATTGTGAGGGAAAAGTGATGAAAGTCTTTTAGGAATTTTTTGAGTATCAAAAGTTTGAGAAGTCGTTGAATGTCACTTTTATTGCCTTGATCCCAAAGAGAGTGGGTGTTTCCGAGTTGAAGGACTTCTGCCTTATTAGCTTAGTGGACAATATCTATAAGATCATTTCAAAAGTTTTAACTAATTGGATGAGCAAAGTGATGGGGAAGATCATCTCTAAACCTCAAAATGCATTCGTTAGAGGCCGTCAAATAATAGATTTTGTGCTGATTGCCAACAAGGTTTTAGACAGTCGTATGCGGGAAGAGATCTCGGGAGTCCTTTCCAAATTTGATATGGAAAAAGCATACGACTATGTTAATTGGAATTTTCTACTTTACATGCTTAGTAGATGCGGATTTGGCGACAAATGGTGTGGCTGGATAAGAAATTGTATTTCTTCTGTCAAGTTTTCTGTCTTAGTAAATGGGCAGCCTTGTGGGTATTTTCAGAGTTCAAGAGTCTTGAGGCAGGGGGACCCATTATCTCCTCTTCTTTTTGTTCTTATTATGGAATCCTTGAATCGTATGATGGAGGCTGTGGTAAGAGGAGGATTTATTTCAGGTTTCTCGGTGGGTACCATTCCTAATGGTTTCACTTCAATTTTACACTTGTTTTTAGCCGATGATACCCTTATTTTTTGTGATGCCGTTGGGGAGCAAATCCAAGCTTTAAGACTGTCCTGCTTTGTTTTCAAGCCATTTCCGGATTGAAAGTAAACTTGAAAAAATCAGAACTGGTTCCGGTGGGAAATGTTCACAATATTCGTCACTTGGCAGATTTTCTGAGATGCCAAACTGCCAACTTGCCCTTGAAGTATTTGGGACTTCCGTTCGGGGCATCTTTCAAGGCTAAGTACATTTGGGATGTGGTCGTTGAGAAGATTGAAAAAAGATTAGCGACATGGAAAAGAATATATTTATCTAAAGGGGGTAGAATTACGCTCATAAAGAGCACGCTCTCTAATATCCCAACCTATTTCCTATCTTTATTTCCTCTATCATCTAGTGTGGCTAACCACATCGGTAAGTTGTATAGAGCCTTTTTGTGGAGTGGGGTGGGAGAGGCTTCTAAGACTCCCTTAGTGAGCTGGAAAAAGGTATGTTGCCCGCTTGTTGATGGAGGATTAGGTGTTCATCGCTTGAGCAGTTTTAACAAGGCACTGTTGGGGAAGTGGCTTTGGAGATTCCATGGGGAAGATGATGCATTGTGGATGGGAGTGATTGCTAGAAAATATGAAAGTGATTGGGGAGGTTGGTGCTCCAAGGAATGTCAGGGATCATATAGGGTGAGTTTATGGAAGCATATTAGAAAAGGTTGGGGCTGTTTTTTGAAACATGTCAACTTCAAGGTTGGTGATGGGTCCAAGATCAGATTCTGGTTTGATGTTTGGTGTGGAGATATCGCCTTATTTAGAGCCTACCCAGTTGTCTTCAGATTGGCCACCAACCAGCAAGGTTCAGTTTCAGATTTCATGGGCAACTCTAATGGAGTGGTGCTGTGGGATGTGAGTTTTTCCAGATCTGTCCAAGATTGGGAAGTAGAGGAGGTGACTGATTTTTTCAGATTTCTGTACTCAGTGGAGTCTAGAGGCCAGAGCAGGGATCAATTATGTTGGAGTCCTACAGCTCCTAAAAAGTTTACCGTTCGATCCTACTACAAGGTGTTGTTAAACCAGCAACATATTTGCTTCCCTTGGAAGCGGATATGGAAGGCTCAGGTCCCGTCTAGGGTGGCTTTCTTCGTATGGACAACAGCTTTAGGGAATATCCAGACCATAGATAACTTGAGGAAGCGTGGAATAATTGTCATGGATTGGTGTTTTATGTGCAGGAAAGAAGCAAAATCCGTGAACCACCTTCTCCTACATTGTGAGGTGGCAATAGGGTTGTGGGATGGAGTGCTTGGTTGAGCTGGTCTGAGTTGGGTTATGCCAAAAGCAGTGATCGATTTATTAGCAAGCTGGTCCAACCTTTCTTCTTCCCCCCAAGTGGCTACAGCATGGAATATAATTCCCTTATGTGTTATGTGATGCCTTTGGTTGGAAAGAAATGAAAGGTGTTTTAATAATAGGGAATGTAATTTAGATGAAATTTGGAAGTATTTTACCAGTACTTTGCTTAGTTGGTTTGCTGCTATTGTTCTTAATGGTGGGGCAGTCAATGAGTTCTTCTCTTCTCTTTCTTAGCTTTGGTTTGTAACTAGGTGTTTCTTTTGTATACTTCTTGTGTACATGGGCTATGCCTACTCCTTTATGATGAATAAAATTTTAACTTATAAAAAAAAAAAATATTTTATTCTTTTTCACTTATATCTCATCTCATCTCATTTCTGAAAACAAATCAGGCCTAAATTAAGTAATTATAGCAGTAATGTATGGTATTTAACCAGTTATTTCAAAAGGAACCAATCCTAGTTTCTATAGAACATATCTGACATCAGCCACTGAAATCAAGCCAAAGACTGGGCAAGTCCTATGAAACTTTGGAGCAGAACAATTTTATTGTCACAACAAAAGAAGAAAAAAAACATCCTAATTAGATGAAAAATGGACACACCTGTGAATAACACAATCAATCAATATTTGAATAGAAAGACAACAGGCCGTCTAATCTGTTCAATAATCAACAAGATATGATCTATCATATAACCACTAGTTTGTGTGGAGAATAGTCTTACTCTGCCTTCTGGGCTTCTCTTCATTCTTTCTAGCACTCTTTCAAAAGCTGGCTTTCCAGTAGTCTCCCCAAGAGCTGCTATTAGATCTGCTCTTCGTGGGTCTAGTAATGCACCAACCGCCGAACCAACTGCAACGGCCGCCTGCTGCCACCCATTAAGCCGGATACGTCCACCTTCTATCATCTTAATTACCTCCTTATCTCCTCACAATCAAATTCTGACCAAACCCAAATCAAACAAGAACGGAAAAACAAAACAGATAGAAAAAAAATAAAATTCAGTGCACCAACAACAGGAATAATCTATTCACGGATCAGATTAAAACAAAATCTTCGGGAGTTTGTAAGAAAACAAACCAAAAAAAAAAGAAGAAGAAAAGAAACCACATGATTGGACAAAGTTAAACTCATTGAGCATTATAACAATCACATTCTATGTGGCAGGAAAAAAAAGGAGATAAGATCACCATAAGTGTCATTGGTTAACATATAGAAAGGAGATAACAACGTATCCTCATGTGATTAATGTTAACAACCGCCAAAATCCTTGCTGCAGTTTAAAAAAGTACTATATACAATGATATCAATAAATATCTCAAATTTCGTAAAAACTGGTAATATCACGTTTTGATGCATCGTCTGACACTCTCTCTTAATGAACCCAGCATGAATGGACAAAATTTTACCATAATGAAATTTGAACATCAATTCGACTGCAGGGAAATTTTGTCTAAGTATGAGAAAGCTTGGAACTGATTTTGTATTAAGGTTCCTTATAAAAGTTTTATACAAGGTTGGGAAAGCTGGAATTTTATCTATTTTTCGCCAATTTTCTAAGAAATCAGACAAAGAGCTTCATTGGGGTTTCGTATTACCTGTAGTTGGCTGAATAGACAGTAGTCACAATACGACCTACTCTTTCGACAGCTGAAGAACACAACATTCTCAGAGAGAGAGCGAGGGAGAGAGCAAATCACGACTGGCTAAACCACCGGAATGGAAAGATCTGAGGCTTTTTTATAGGTCTCTACACCCTTGATGGTGTTAAAAGTACAATTTTAATCGATATAATTTAAGTATAATTTTAATCCATGTAATTTAAATTTAAATTTTTGTTTATTTTATTTACATAAGTTTTTATATTGAAATAGTTATATTTTTAAAATATAATAATAAAATAATATAACTAATATTTAGTTTTAATTATTGACATTAAATCTCTATATTAGATTATCTATTTATGAAGTTACATAATAATAAATAATTAATAATTAAAAATTAAAAATATTTAATTGTTTTTAATTATTAAATTATTTTATTGTATCATATTTTATCATTTTAATTAATTATATATTAATTAATAATCATATTCTAATTAAATTATGAATTAAAAAATTAATTAATAATCATATTCTATTTAAATTAAAGTTAGATTTAAGTATTGAGAAGAGTTATGAATAGTAATAAAACTAGGTAAAAAGTAATAATAAAATATTAAATAATAGTAAAAAATTAATGAATAATAATAAAAGTAAGTGAAAAGTAATAATAAAATAATGAATAGTATTGAAGTATTCTAAGAATTCTTGAGAAGGTTTTGCTATCTAAACATAGTCTAAGTTACTAATCAATATTTAAAAAAAATAAAATAAAATATCTACTTATTCCTCGTCCAACTATATTTTTTTATTAACTTTTCTTCTACCCAAAACACTATAGGTACTCTTCCATAAAAATATATATATATATATAGGTACTTCATTTTCCAATCCAATCATCTATTTTTGTCAAACTTTCTTTCTAACAATGAAGTTTGTATTTGCAAAGAATTCTGTTCACTTATTTCTTTATGGTAGCTTTGATGTTCAAAACATCATTTAGACAACATCTTTGTCAAGACAAAGACAATTCACGTGTGTCAATTGTACAAGCATTTCAATTTCTTTGATATTCTGCTATAGCATATGAGTCCTTGGTTCATTGCATTTTGCCTAATTTGAAAGGAAAATTTTTTTATTTTTTGACAAAAGTTACCAAAACTTTTTAGAATATGCCGACCCTTTTAAAAGTACTTAGTCAAATCTTCTCAATTATTTTCTTTTTCTTTTTCCCTTTCTGGCTAGTGTTGTAAAGAGAATTGAAACTTTATTTCAAAATTTCTTGTGAGGAGGTATAAAAAAGGTAAAAAAGTTTCATTTAGTCAATTGAGAGAAAGTTTGTCTACCGGTTGAATGGGGTACTTGGAAATTAAAGACTTGAGAATTTTTAATAGAGTTCTACTAGGAAAATGGCTTTAGAGATATCAACTAGAAAGTAAAGCTCTTTGAAAAATTGTAATAGATGTGATATATGGTTGCGAGTAGGGAGGTTGGTGTTCTAAAGAATCTAGTGGAGCTTACGGAGTAAGTTTGTGGAAATTCATCAGAAAAGGATGGGATTCTTTTTCAAAAAAAATTCAGATTTTAAGTGGGTAATGGGAAGATAATTCTTTTTTGGCATGATCGTTGGTGTGAGGATTTCGTATTAAAGATACAATTTACAGCCTTATAGTAGTGATAATAATAATTTTGGTTGGAATGTTGTTTTCAAGAGCGATGTCAATGATTGGGAAGTGGATGAAGTTCAAACATTGCTAGTCTAGCTTTACAGTTTCAATATCTAGATTAATTGAGAGGATAGCATGGTGTGGACTATTGCAGCAAGTCAGTTTTCAGTTTATTCTTATTATAAAAATTTATCCAGCCATAATTTTGTGCATTTCTTTGAAAACATATTTGGAAAGTGAAAGTCCATTAAAAATTTATTTTTTTGCTGTTGGGTGGTATCTTGGGATAAGGTATTGACAACGGATAACCTTAGAATGAGAGGTATGTTCATTGTTGACTGATGTGTTATGTGCAAAAGAGATAGGAAATCTGTTAATTACCTATTTTTTCACTGTGAAGTTACTAAATTCTTGTGATATGAAGTTTTGAGCTGGACCGGATTTCAATGGATTATGCATAAAGAAGTGATAGATTTATTAGTTGGGTGGAAATGCTTTAAGAATTGCAATAAGGCTAAAATTGTTTGGAAAATGATTTTTCCTTACCTTATGTGGTGCATTTGGCTTGAAAGAAATAGAAGATACTTTAAAAACAAAGAGCATTCGTCATGTAATCTTAGGGACTTTTTCTTAAGTATTTCGAGAGTTTGGATTAAATTTTTTATAATGGTTAATGAGTTCCAGATTCTTATTTTAATGTTTGAGGGAAATCTTTTCCTTATTTGATGGACGTAAGTATTTCATTTTGTATACATCTTATGTACTAAGGCTTATGCCTATTTCTTTAGAATAAAATCTTTTATTACTTACCAAAAAGGAAATGCCGACCCTTTTATGAATCTAATACATTCTTTCTGCTCTTAATATCATAGGGTCTTGGAGTGGAGTGGAGTGGAGTGATGGATTCTACAATGGAGATATTAAGACAAGGAAAATAATTCAAGCTATAGAACTCAATGCAGACCAATTGGGTTTGCAGACAAGTGAACAATTGAGAGAACTTTATGAGTCTCTCTCAGCTGGTGAGGCTAGCCCCCAATCTAGAAGGCCTTCTGCAACATTATCACCAGAGGATCTTAGTGATACAGACTGGTATTACTTCGTTTGCATGTCAGAGTGGTATTCCCATTTGTGCAGCATGACGAGAAGATATTGGAAAATCTGAAAAGATGTGTGGTGGGAGGCACCCTTTCTACGTAAGGGAATTGTAATGATCGGTTGATAGTTCCGGGAGCAAATTGAAAAAGCAGGGTCTCAGGTAGCAAAATAGGAAAACTGAAGAAGAAGCATTCCAGTCATTTGCCAACAGAACAAGCGAGAGTAAATATTCCAATTTCTTATGTTTCAATTTTGTTGCCTTTTTTATTCTTGATTCGGCAAAACAAAAAAAAGAAAAAAAGAAAAACAAACAAACAAACAAACAAACAAACAAAGAAAAGAACTAAACAAGAAAAAAAAAATACGCCTATATGTGTAAACTTTCATAGTAAACCAAATAAAGCGTATAAAGAATGATTGGTATTTTCTTTGCTTCAGAGAAACCAACCAGAGCAATGAATGACTTTCTTTCTTTGCATACTTTTCTTTTCCACCGTACAGATCAGTGCTAATTTCTTAGGCAAATTATTATCAAGCATCTATTGAGCACACCCAACATTATATACAAGTAAACTTCAAAGGTCAAACACGTATTACAGTTAATTATTCAATCCTCGTAAACTAAGACGTCAAATACCACATGAAACTCCAAGTCAAAGAAATAAAATAAATTAATAGTATTATTAGTTATAATTTATTAACATATTTAATATATAATATATACTAACATATTAATATATAATATATACTCTTATAATATTAATATAAAAATAATAAATATATTATTATTATTTAATATATTATACTAATTTATCACTATTTACTATCATATAAATATATAATATAGAATATTAATTATAACTTATAACTTCTAGTATAAGACTATAAGTATTAATTTATTAAACTTATAGACTATAAATTATAATTATACATTTATTACTGATTTAAATATTTTTTTATTAATTAATGTGCCACATGCCAAATACCCATAAATATAAAAGAAATGAAAAATATATATATATTTATATTGAATGAAGCTAAACAATGAAGCTAAATGGAATGCTATTTTATTTTTAGATTATTTTAATTTCTTTTTTATTTTATTTGGACTTTTGAGGAGGTTTGGAATCTGTTGTATAGATTCTTAAGTCTTAGTGATTGATTATTATTTATTGTTTATTTAGACTCTTAACTCTTAAGGATTCTTAAATTTTAAGAGTTAATTATTCAATCCTCGTAAACTAAGACGTCAAATACCACATGAAACTCCAAGTCAAAGAAATAAAATAAATTAATAGTATTATTAGTTATAATTTATTAACATACTTAATATATAATATATACTAACATATTAATATATAATATATACTCTTATAATATTAACATAAAAATAATAAATATATTATTATTATTTAATATATTATACTAATTTATCACTATTTACTATCATATAAATATATAATATAGAATATTAATTATAACTTATAACTTCTAGTACAAGACTATAAGTATTAATTTATTAAACTTATAGACTATAAATTATAATTATACATGTATTACTGATTTAAATATTTTTTTATTAATTAATGTGCCACATGCCAAATACCCATAAATATAAAAGAAATGAAATATATATATATATATATATATTTATATTGAATGAAGCTAAACAATGAAGCTAAATGGAATGCTATTTTATTTTTAGACTATTTTAATTTCGTTTTTATTTTATTTGGACTTTTGAGGAGGTTTGGAATCTGTTGTATAGATTCTTAAGTCTTAGTGATTGATTATTATTTATTGTTTATTTAGACTCTTAACTCTTAAGGATTCTTAAATTTTAAGAGTTAATTATTCAATCCTCGTAAACTAAGACGTCAAATACCACATGAAACTCCAAGTCAAAGAAATAAAATAAATTAATAGTATTATTAGTTATAATTTATTAACATACTTAATATATAATATATACTAACATATTAATATATAATATATACTCTTATAATATTAACATAAAAATAATAAATATATTATTATTATTTAATATATTATACTAATTTATCACTATTTACTATCATATAAATATATAATATAGAATATTAATTATAACTTATAACTTCTAGTATAAGACTATAAGTATTAATTTATTAAACTTATAGACTATAAATTATAATTATACATTTATTACTGATTTAAATATTTTTTTATTAATTAATGTGCCACATGCCAAATACCCATAAATATAAAAGAAATGAAATATATATATATATATATTTATATTGAATGAAGCTAAACAATGAAGCTAAATGGAATGCTATTTTATTTTTAGATTATTTTAATTTCTTTTTTATTTTATTTGGACTTTTGAGGAGGTTTGTAATCTGTTGTATAGATTCTTAAGTCTTAGTAATTAATTATTATTTATTGTTTATTTAGACTCTTAACTCTTAAGGATTCTTAAATTTTAAGAGTTAATTTATTTTTTTATTTTATTTGAGTTTTTAAGGATCGACTTTTTTTTCCTTTTTTTTTATTTATATTATTTTTCTTTTACTATTTTTTTTAAGAGTAAGTTTTTTTTAATATTTTTTGACTTAAATATGTGATAAATACATAAATTGGGTTGAAAATAATTAAATTTGGGCAAAACAAAAATTATATCATTACAGAATTTTAGATTAAATTTAGTCTACTAAATTATATTGAGTACTCTTGGGCCGGACCGGATCGCCCCTAAACCAAATTGGACTGGACTAGTATGGACTGAATAAGAGTTCAATCCGGTCCATAGTGAGAGAATTTTTCAACTGAATAGAACCGGTTCACAAATTTTTCGGACTAGACCAGACCATTCACACCTCTACATGATACTGCTAGTGCAGGAGCACATTCGAGACACGAAAAATAATATATGTCTTCTCTAATATATTATCATCGGTGATTTTCTCAATGCATAATTTTAATACTGAGATGATTTTAAAAAGTATGGAATTATATTCACTAACACTTTTAAATTATTAGAATTTTAGGTACAACCATTTATAATGAGTTTTTGAGAGGATAACAGTTTTTTGATGTTCATATCTCTCTTTTAAATTATTCCACAAAATAAATAAATATTTTACAGTAAGATATTCAGTTTTTAATTCTTCTTAAAAATGGTGACGAAGTAAAATCATTACTTTAACACAGTCTTGCAGAGATGCTTGATTTCCTTATTTTATTATTTCTTCCAAGTTCATTGCATTCAGATGGATCCCATTATTAAGAATCCAGAATAAATAATTTTTTACAAACATGTCAAGTGCAACAAATTCCAACTTTATAAGATTTGACATTTCCTACATATATAGATAATGAAATAAATATGTGTATTTAAGAAATATATTTATAAAGTCACGGGAGTAAACATATATTTTTTCAAGTAATAATCAGTAATATAATATTTCATATACATCTCAAAAATTGTAAATAATATATTGAAAAACTTACTTGAAGTAGAAAATCACTAACTTCAAAATTAGTAAAGTTTCGTGTTGATAACGTATTATTAAACTAAAAAAAATAATAATACTACAAGATGTTATAAACGAACGTCGGCCGCCGCCGCCCTGTCCCACCACTAAATTATGTGAATGACCCCACCACTATTATATTAAATTCTGCATAGTGACTTGCATAGTGACTTGCATAGTAACTTACATAGTAATTTCAACGCCTATAAATATGAGTTTCAGTTGTAATGAAATTCATAAGAAAATATAGAGAAGGAAGAAAGTTTCAGAGAGTTTCTTTTACATTTCTCTTGCAATAGTAGTAGTTTTCTTTTTAGTTTTATAACACGTTATCAGCACGAGATTCTACCGATACTGAAGCTAATGGTCTTCTATTTCAAGTAAGTTTTTCAATATATTATTTGCAGTTCTTGAGATAAATATTAAATGTAATATTTCTGAATATTACTTGATAAAATTTTATTTCTATTCTCATGATAATGTGAATATATTTATTAAATTCACAGATTTATTTTTGTAATATAATGTCAAATATTGAAATTTATTACTATTGACATTTCTGAAAAATGTTATTTATCCAGATCCTTGATGAGATCTATTTGGATATGATGATGAACTTGAAAGATACAATCATAGAAGAAAACCATGTGTCCCTGAAGGACCGTGCTGTGTATCTCATGATGAAAAATCATCTTACTATGTGAAATGAATTAAGAGAGTGATATAAGCACCAGAAGATGTAATCCTCTCAAAAGATCATTATGATTTATTGCACTTGAAGTTGCCAGATTTTAAGAGTGGTATTGAATATTCTGCACTCTTTAAAATCAGCTCAATATTAAAATTATACAGTGAAAATGTCACTGATGATGATATATAAAAGAAGACATTATTTTTCATAACTCGAATGTGTTCCTGCAGTAGCAATATCGAGAGTGAAAGTTTAACAAATATTCTGAACTTTTGTTTTGTCTTCCAGTGATTGAGCTAAATAATGAGTTTTTGTTACACCAGTTACGTCCTATTAATGATATCGAATTTACACAATTCCCAGAAGTGAATGGAAACTAAGGGCGTAGACGTGGTAGAAAAATTATAGAAGTGTTGGTCCCAAAAGCGACAACACTAAAAATGATAAAAATATATCATATCACCAGAAGTGATCAAACTCAGAGAAGGGTAAAGGCTCTCAGAATAATTCTTCATAAAAAGATGAAGATATTTGTCATAGATGTAATATGACTAAACAGTAGTCACGTACCTGTTGTACGGCCAAATACTTGATTTATTTATACTAAGTTTTTATATATATAAGCTTATTAATATTTCATCATGTTTTGAAATAATGAAATATCGGTGCCTGAAGCACGACAAGAAATTACTTGGGATAATAAAACCCTGTTTAAATTTGATCCTCTTACAAATAAATGTGAACCAGAAGTTCAGAGGATTATTTATTTGCAAAGTGTTGCAAATCAATTACATGATGTATTTACTGACACTAAAGGTGTTGTAAAATCATATATTACTGCTGTTAATGCTTAAGCAAGAATTGAAGTCCCTGAAGGACGAGTTGTTAAAATAGCAATAAATGAGTCTAAGATACACCTGAAGCGTTGAAAACCTATTGGTGTACAAGAAAAATAAAAATCGGTGCTCATGAAGAGACCGTATTTTCTATATAAAATATAATCCTCCTGAAGAGTGTAACTCCTGAAGAGTATAACTCCTGAAGAGTATAAACCTCCTGAAGAGGAACCTCCTGTAGAGGTGTTTCATGAAATGTTTTCCCCTGGAGAGGAACAATGAGATCTCAATACATTTCATGAGTACTGGAAAATTTATGGATAGAAATAAAACTATTGTCGACAACATGTATGATAACACTTGATATTACCAGAAGTAATGAAAAAAGTGAGCCAAAAATCGTCGAAAAATGTCGACGTAGAAATGATTGGCCAAAATGGAAAGCAGTTATTAAAACTGAATTAAACTCGCTAGTGAAGCGAGATGCATTTGGACCTGTTGTCCAAACACCAAAGGGTGTAATATTTGTCAGATATAAGTGAGTATTTATACGAAAGTGTAATGCGAAATGAAATTATGCGGTATAATTTGTCGCATAAGGTTTCCTGTAGAAACCCGAGAGCAATTATGAGGAAACATATTTCCTTGTTATGAATGCAATCACATTCATATTAATTTGGTTATTACAAAAGGATTAGATATGCAGTTAATGAATGTGGTCACTGCATATTTATAAGCATCATTAGATTATTACGATACTTGAAGCATCTAATCCAAGTACATTTAGGAGTATGTACTTTATAAAGCTTCAAATATCTTTATATAGGTTAAAGCAATCCGGACACATGTGGTATAATCGAATCAACGAGTATCTATTGAAAAAAGGATTTAAGAATAATCCTATATGTTCACATGTTTTATCAGAATCCGGATTCGTCATTATTGCCGTTTACGTTGATGATTTACCTTGTTAGAACTCTTGAAAAGATTACAAGAGTTGCTATAAATTCAAGGAATGCATTTGAAAAGGAAAGATCTTATTATTCAATTCATAGATGAGTTACAAGAATTTGAGACTTTTAGCCTCATCTCTCAAATGCATTTGCTTTTCATAAAGCAACATATCATCCTTATCTAAAGGATTAGGCAATCGAAATGAAGAGGCAAGTAAGGATTTTAAATCCTTATTCTCCTGCTTTAAGTCTGTAATTTTTTTGTCAGACTCTTGAACGAGTCGTTGAAGTACAGAAACCTTCTCGTTAAGCTCCTCAATCTCACGATTTTTGGATTGTAATCGGTTGGAAAATCCAACAATAGAGGAGGAGTATCGGGTGCCGAGAGTCACCAGCTCATAAACAGCTTCACGATCTGACTTATTAGCCAGATCATTTGCTTGCTGCAACATTGCACCTGCGGAAGATGCAGGATCAACTTGTAATTGAGGTGAAGGATATCTCATATGTTGATCGTGAGAAATAGTAAAAGGAAATTGATGAGCCATTGGAAATTTGTAGAATAAGAATACAAATACAGATGAATTATAGATATGAGAAGAAGATTTGATGCGTACTAAATGAAACTAAAGACGGTTCTTATAGAAATGGAAATAAGAACAAGACAAACCATCATCTCTTCAAATCTCACTTTACAAGATATGCTGGATGCATAATTTCAAAAGCCAGCGAGATTAATTACAGCTATCCCTATTTTCTTGTAAACGTTGAACCTCTGCCGTTAGCTACTGTTGTTGACTTTCTATCTGAGCTCTCTCTCGTTCCAGCTCTTCTACTCGTGTTTTCAGGTCACGAGAATACCAGTCTACAAGTTTCTTCAGCTCCTTGTTTTCTTGTCTTAAATCTTTATTTTTACTATTTTTAGTTGCAAGCGTTTGATGCAACTCAGATATTTGAGTTTTAAGATGATCAACCTCACTCGTTCTCGCCAATAGCCTCTGAGACATGGTTGTAAGAGAGGCAGCATATTGAGCACTGAGAGTTCTTGATGCTGCAACAATTTCAGGATCAGATTTACTAGATAGATATATCTCTGCTCCTATCATGGTGTTTACAGCCTCAGGAGAAAATATAAGTGGTCGAGGTATAAAAGGTTCGTGGTTTAAATCTGGGACATTAGAATTTCTATCAGACATAATATCGTTCTGGATGAACAACAACTGAATTTATGAGAAATGCGAGATCTTTTTGCTGGAGTAAACCAATGGTAAAATTGGTTATATTTAAACAACAACCCGAAACTTTCAAATCTCTTCAAGATCTCGTTTGTCCACAATGTCAAGCGGATTTGATTTTCCGCCGAACCGATAATATTAAATCTCAAAACTTTTACAGTTTTTATCATACATAGATGGTTTCCAATGTTATTTCCGCCGTATATAAACAAGTTCTTCCTAATAATGCCGAATGAGGGGGAGAAAATTTTAGATGAAAATATTATCATACTCTCTCTAATGCATTATTTAGTTGGAGATCGTGTTTGAATTCTTAACTTGTTATATATATTGAAATCATATTTGCTTATTACTTGAAACACTAACGCATATTATCAGGGGGAGTTTAAGTATTACTGCAGGTATCAGATTTCTATTAAGTCTGTCAATCAGATATTATTTTTCATCTTCACTCAGAGATTATTGCAATTCATGAAACAAATCGAGAGTATATTTGGCTGAGATCAATGACTCAACAATTTTATATGAAGATAATGCTGCTTGTATCACTCAAATCAAAGGAGGATATATCAAATATACGATCAAGTGATAATCTGGCAGATTTATTCACGAAGACATCACCAACTACGACATTCAAGAAAATTGTGGAGAATATTAAAATGTGAAGATTCAAAAATCTATCGTCATGCACTTTCCAGGGGGAGTAAAAGTCCTGAAGACTTGTGCTGATTGTACTCTTTTTCCTTCGTTAAGGTTTTATCCCATTGGATTTTCCTTTGCAAGGTTTTAATGAGGCAATCTTAAAGCACTTGTGGATACATAAAGAGACTGTACTCTTTTTCCTTCGCCATTGGTTTTTCTTCCCACTGAGTTTTTCCTTGGCAAGGTTTTAACGAGGCAGATTCTTTATGGGTGATTATTCAAGGGGGGAGTGTTATAAACGAACGTCGGCCGCCGCCGCCCTGTCCCACCACTAAATTATGTGAATGACCCCACCACTATTATATTAAATTCTGCATAGTGACTTGCATAGTAACTTACATAGTAATTTCAACGCCTATAAATATGGGTTTCAGTTGTAATGAAATTCATAAGAAAATATAGAGAAGGAAGAAAGTTTCAGAGAATTTTTTTTACATTTCTCTTGTAATAGTAGTAGTTTTTTTTTTAGTTTTATAACACAAGAGAATTTGTGAGAGAGAATATGTAAAACTTTTATTATTGCTCAAGCACTAACTGAAATTTTCTCTCTACAAAATGATCAGAAGCTCTCATATATATAGAGTTTATTATGTGGTGCGATGATCACTCATAAATTAAAAAGAGAAAAATAGGAAAAATATTTTCTACCAAAAGTTGAGAAGAAAAGGAAGCTTATCACGCCCACTCTTTTTGACTTATGAACAAAAGGGTCAAGGGTTTACACCCATTTTTTATATTGTTCATAACACAAATATTTTAATAAATATATTATACACACAAACTTATAATTTTTTTTTCTTCATACTCAATCAAATAAATAATAAAGCTCCTTTCTTTTGGCCGGCTTGATTCGAGTCAATTCATTGAAATAATGAGATTTTTAAGTTGTGTTTAAAAATCGAGATGAATTGAATTGAGGTAAGATAAAATATTGTTAGAATATCATTTTTTAATATTATAAATGTTTTGAAATTTAAAAAATTTGAATTATTTATTATATTTTATATAAAATTTATAAAAATTATAAAAATAAAATAAATTGAGATGAATTAAATTAAATATTAATATTTAAAAAAAGAATCAGTAAAGCCCAAAAGATCACAATGTTTACACCATTGGCAGTTGCATCCCTGAATTTGGCGTGGACCGGATCAACTGTTCCAAACAGATTCGGCCCATTGAGATCTGCGCCAGCTGGCTCTGCTCTGGCACCGTCTTTGGCAGTTTCCTTCGATACTTTCAGTTCCAAACTTCTAGTCCGGACTCGCTCACTCCGAGAAATGGATCCGAGCTCTTCCTATCGCCGGACCCGCAAGCCCCGGATCAAATCTGATCTCTACTCCACCGTCGTCATTCACGGAGACGAAGATGCCTCCGATTCCGACTCTGAAAAACAACAAAACGAACAGCAAAAGCGACGCAAACCGCAAAACAAAGCACAAGCACGAGAACAACAAGAAGAAGAAGACCTTTACGCTACAATGGTGTACAAGGACCAAGAGGAAGAAGATGAAGACGACGAGGACTATTCCTCTCTCCCCCCACTCCTAAAACGCCTCCCCAAGGACTTCGGCGGTGGAGCCTCAATCGACGACGACGAAGACCACGATAGCACAGATTTCGACACAGTGATCGTCAAGACCGATCGCACTCGCTCCCGCAACCTGTCTTCTTCGTCTTCCTACTTCTCCTCTAAGCCCCGGAGCTCGCCACTCTCAGAATACTATTCTGCGAGCCCCGGGAATAGAATGATCGGTGGTGATGACGTTGAGGGTGATGGGGACGGCGAGGGGTTTTCAACGTTTGTGGTGAGGTCTACACTGAAGGCGAGCGAGAGGGAGTCGTTGAGCGGGACTGTGTTGAGGAGGACCGGTGGTGGTAAGGGGTCGGGGGACTCGACGATGGGGCGAGCCGTGGCCAGTATGCAAGCGGTTGGGGAATTAGGGTTTGGGAAGCAGAGGAAGGGGAGCGGGTCCTCACAGGGTGGGGAGGAAGTTCGGCAGCTCACGACGAAGATCTCTTCGAGTTCGATTCCGGAGAGTGTTACCAGGGAAGATCCTACAACCAAGTACGAATTGCTCAATGAGCTTGGTATGCTTTTTTAAAATTTGAGTTTTATTTTGCAGCTTCACTGCATATTGGATGAGAATTTTGCTTACTTTTGGCATTTGTGTTATTAAATAGTGCTAGTTTGCATTCTTTCTGAATATATTGGCTGTAGGATTATGTTTATTTAGCTGATTTTGGGGGATTCTGTGTGGTTATCTTACCGTGCTGAGTGAGGTTGCTTTTTGGGGATGGCAGGGAAAGGGTCATATGGGGCCGTTTACAAAGCTAGGGATATAAGAACTTCGGAGCTGGTCGCTATCAAAGTCATATCGTTATGTGAAGGGGTGTGTTTACTTGTGCTTCTTGAGTTTATGCGATCTTGTGTATGAACTTTTTCGCAATGAATGAAAATCTTTATCCGTGTTTAGGAGGAGGGATATGAAGAAATTCGTGGTGAGATTGAGATGTTGCAGCAGTGTAGTCATCCAAATGTTGTTCGTTACCTTGGAAGCTACCAAGGGGAGGAATATCTTTGGGTAAGAAGTGGAAGAGTTTGATTTATATGCTAAACAAACTTCATTGAGTTTTTAAGTTGGGGATTACTATGTTCAGTATCTTGGCAGATAGTGATGGAATACTGTGGGGGTGGAAGTGTTGCTGACTTGATGAACGTGACAGAGGAGCCTTTGGAGGAGTATCAAATAGCATATATTTGTAGGGAAGCATTGAAGGTATGGTTAACTCTTATTGGTTTGAATTGGAGAATTAATGAGGCTAAGCAATTTAAATTTTATGCCTGCAGAAAAATTTGTTAAATTTTGTCGTTATTTACATGAAGTAAATGCTTCCTTGGTTTTTATGTGCTTCGTAGTCAATATTTTGTTTTGTTTATTTATCAATATTCTTTTTACATGTAGGGCCTTGCTTATTTGCACTCAATTTTCAAGGTCCATAGAGATATTAAGGGTGGGAATATTTTGTTAACTGAACAAGGAGATGTCAAGTTGGGTGAGTAAACTTCTTGTATATTTACGTAGAACAAATTAGTCTCAATACTATGAATCATGAACCTTACATTCATTCCTGTTTGATGTCATTGATACTTAATACTTGTTTCATCATGCGTGAGAACCTTTCTGGCTTAACCTTTAATAACCATCTCTTTTAAATTTATTTCAGCCCTTGCTTCTGATTCTTTTATTTTGTACTGTTACATATTTTTCTGGTTCTGATTTATATGCTTTGTATCTTAGAGATGCGAGATAATAATAGAAAAACTTTCTTGCTGAAAGTGTGGCGTAAACTGTTTCTCAAAGGTTTTTTAGCAATCGAAGGGTGAATGAACGTTTTGTTTCTATATTTAAATTAACCGACACACCATAAAACTAGACAAACATGAAATAACCATGCTTTTAAAATGAGAAATCAGTCTAATTCTTTTTTTTTTTTGATCGGTATCAAAGTATTTTATTCAATAAAAGTAGGCCAATCCCAAGGATACGGTAAGTACACATGTGAAGTACCTAACTAGAGTTTGCAATTGATTAGAAAAAGTCATGAACGTTAAGTCCATTACAAACTATAGCCCTTGCCCATGAGAACAATGTTTTAAAGGAAAGAATTTTCAGCTCCTCCATTGTCTTCTCACAGTTTTCAAAGTTTCTAGCATTTCGTTCCCACCAAATGCACTATCACATGCAGATAGGGATCATTTTGCAAATTGCCGCGACTTGTGAATTTCTCTGAAGGCCTCTCCAGCTTGCTAGAAAATCCACAAGACTAAAAGGCATGACCCATGAGACATTAAGTCCTGTGAAGAAATGATCCCACAAGTATCTTGCCACCTTGCAATGTAGAAACAAGTAATTTTTCGATTCCCCATCTTTTTTGCACATACAACACCATTCTAGAACCATCATCTGGCATTTCCTCAAGTTGTCCGTTGTAAGAATTTTGCCCAGTGCTGCTGTCCAAAAAAAAATTCAGTTTTTGAAGGGGCTTTTGTCTACCAAATGCTCTTTCATGGAAATGTGTGCATGCCTAGGTTCATTAGAACTTTGAGAAAAAAATTGACAGTAAACTTGCCTTTCTTAAAAGGACTCCAAAGCATTTTATCCATTGTGCCCTTCGTCATGCGTACAGAATACAAGACTTCAAAAAACTCAGAGATCATCTCCAACTCCCAATCTTGGGCTGCCCTAACAAACTCAACATTCCATTGAGGGAAGCCACTAGAAAACACCAAGAGCATTGATATCACTGCCTCCTTCTCTTGTGCAAGGTCAAAATTAGCAGGAAAAGTATCTTTGAGGCTTCTTTCACCAAGCCAATTGTCATGCCAAAATCTAATCTGAGAGCCATCACCCATTATGAAATGTGTATGTCTTCTGAACATCTCCCAACCTTTCCAAACGTACTTCCACAAACTCACCTTATATGGTCCACATGCCTCGTTTGAACCACCCCAAGTCTCTCCAACCTGTGATTCTATAACAGCCTTCCACAAGGCCGCCCTTTCCTGTTGATACCGCCACTGCCATTTGCTCAAAAGAGTTAGTTGAACTTCATTAAGTTTTGAATTTCCAAGCCACCCCCTGAGAATGGAGTACAAACCATTGACCAATTAACCAAATGGAATTTGAATTTATCCCCCAAACCACTGCACAAAAAATCACGCTGTAGTTTCTCAAGATGGCTTACAACCTTTATTGGTAAAGGAAAAAAAGACAAAAAGTAGGTGGGTAAGTTGGAAAGAGTTCTTTTGATCAGTGTAAGCCTACCACCTTTAGACAAATACAATCTCCTCCATGATGCTAGTCTGCATTCCATCTTCTCAATGACTACATTCCAAATCTGCTTTGATTTAAAGGAAGCACCCAAGGGTAGTCCAAGGTATTTCATAGGTAAAAAAGGTACCCTACACCGCAGTAGGGAGGCTAGAGTCGCCACATTAGGAACAATCCCCACCGGTACCATTTCAGACTTCATGAGGTTAACTCTCAAACCTGAAATTGCTTCAAAACAGGGAAGTAGAGACCTCAAAGCTTGACTCTGTCCGGTATTAGGTTCACAAAAAATAAGAGTATCATCTGCAAATGACAAGTGAGAAATATCGATGGAGCCATAATTACCATTTCCCACCGAGAAGCCATATTGAAAGCCACCCTCCACAAGGCCTGCAATCATTTTACTGAGAGCTTCCATGACAAATAAAAAGAGTAATGGAGAGAGCAGATCCCTCTGTCTCAAGCCACAAGAAGAGTCGAAAAAATCCACTGGTGAACCATTCACCAATACAAACAAATGGACAGTTGATATGTAGAATGTTACCCATTTCAACAATTTCTCTCCAAAACCACATCGTTCAAATAAATAAAGCAAGAATTTTCAAATTACATGATCATAGGTTTTTTCCATATCTAATTTGCATAGTAGACCCTGTTCGCGAGATTTGAGGCATCCATCCAACACTTCATTAGAGATTAAAACCGAATACAAAATTGGTCTACCTTTAACGAATGCATTTTGCAGTTTCGAAATAAGCTTGTCCAACATTGTACTCAACTAATTCGCAAGAACTTTGGAGAGAATTTTGTAAATCCCATTCACAAAGGCCCCACCTTTTTAGGAATGAGTGCTAGAAAAGTGGCATTTAGACTTTTTTCAAAACTAGCGTTGTTATGGAACTCTTGGAAAACTTGCATAAGGTCATCCTTTATCACTTCCCAACAGGTTTGTAAAAAGCCCATTGTGAAGCCATCAGGGCCTGGGGCCTTTTCATTGAAATCAATCTAATTCTATTGTTGGAAAATTTACATAAGGAAAATTAACACTCTTAAAGACATTCTTCTTCCTTTAGCTATTGTAAATCACCAACCCCATTATAATTTTAATGAAATTACACTATGTATCGAGTCTATGTCCTTACCTAATGGGGGTTCGATCAAAACCCTAGAAAAATCACCAAGAGTGGCTAGGTACTAAGTTCTTGATGAGTAGTATTGAAGATTGTATTTTGCATGGATTTTCATGACAAAACAAAATTCAAGAAAGGTGTAGATATATTTATTTTTATTAGTATAAGAAGGATGGTTGCAACATGAGGGACTCCCTAAGAGGTCACTTATCCTAATACTACTCTCGCCTCTCACCCAAGCACGCTTAATTGTAGAGTTTTGATGTGATCCGCTGCCCTGTGCATTAACAAATTAAAAGGTTATTTCAAATCAAATATATTAGAAGGTTATTAGATATTTAAACTTGAAACTTGATGAAAAGAATTGATAAAACTTTAAGAAAATTCACCAAAATGACTAAAGGGGCCTGTAAATAGGGGTTCTTTCTAAGGGAGGAGAAGGTCTGCAATTTTAGGATATTTTTAAAGTTTTGGGGCTGAAATGGGGGCAACAACAAAGAAGACTTTTGATCGGGTTGAGATAATAAAGTTCAGTGTAAGTTTTATAAGAAAAGTTAGGGTTTTATTGGTACATCAAGGGTGATGAAAGCAGGATTTTTAACTCTTTATAAGAATTTGTTTTCTTAGAATGCTATTCCTAAAAGATAGGGCTGGCAGCAGCATGACATTCCTAGCTGGAGGAATTGATTTTCCTGATAAAAAAAAATTTGATTTTTGTTTTTAAAACTCTTCTAGGAAAAGTCTAGCAGCACACTCTTATGAAATGATACGCTGAATTTAGGCCTCATCACTATAAATTATGAAGTGACGGATTTGGGTGGTCAAGAGGAATTCTATCCGCCATTGATTTCTAGTTTTTCTTGGATTCAATGGGCTATTTCTATTAAAACATGGATTGGGCCTGTTAACTCTTTAACAATAAATAGACCTACATATGCTTCTTTAAGCCCATAATAACAGTAACAAAATTCCCGTTTTACCCTTTAATTAAGTCTCAGTGCAACGTAATTATTTTTACACAAATGCTTATAAATTGACTTTTCTGTTCCATTTTTGTTTTGGCATTTGAATTTAATGTTTAATATTGCTTTTGATTTTTGAGAAACATGCTTACTTATCAAAAAAAGAAAATTGAGGAGCACACCATTCACCGTCTCATGAAATGTTGGATCATGAGCCAGGTGATTTTGGAGTTGCAGCACAGCTGACAAGGACCATGTCAAAGCGTAACACGGTACAATATTTGTTTGACTTAAGCACCTCTACTGTAGTTGACACAATTGTTTTCTTTTCTTTTTGCTTCTCTCTCTCTGCTGCACTTTATATCTTTTTTCAATGGGCCAGAATTGTTAGTACCATACTCAGTGGTTTCCTGGTGATGCCTAGGTGATTTGGGGGGTCCTTGATTAAAAGACTTGGGTAGAAGAGTGCACAAGGTTTTATGGTAAACATAAACACTTATTCTGTTTTCAATACGATCTCATATCTCCTGGTGAATATAGAAAGCAAAGAGTTTAAGAGACGGAAGATTAGAATATAGCTGAATGCAAAATATGAAATAAACAGCATGTTACAGCTATTTTATCAATCTTTAATAGAAGGTTAATTACATATAATTCTAGTAACAGTGACAAATTGGATAAGGTGACATTGACAACAACAGATGATCTTTGCATGTGCTTGTGCAGTACTCAGAAATGACAAAAGTATTTTACTCTTTCTCGGAAATGACAAAGTATTTTACTTTCTTTTTTTAAAAACAAGTAAAACTGATTTTATTAATACAGAACTTTTGATATTAAGAGGTCAATAACTGGTATCTTAATGTAAATTCTCTTCCTTGAAAAGTAAGTCACCTTTGCTAAGATGCTGCTATGCGACCAACTTTTCAGGGACATCAGATTGCCCCCATAAACAGATGCTATATAGAAGTTTTTGATTGAGGAGGCAGCTCCATATGAACCAAGCTCACCGAATGCATCTTGCCAAATTGGCCAATACCTAGATCTGTTGGATATTGCAAGTTTTGTCTTGCAGGTTTCAATCAAACACCTGACTCTGCAGTTGCCTCAATCTAGAAAATATTCTATGGACAAGTTGAAAATATATTTGGAACATAAATTTGGGATAATGCCACAAAAGGAACCTACCCTATGATGTAGCCTGCCAAAGTTTGAATTTCTTGATGTTGCAGATATGAATGCAATTTCTGCACGAATGTACTAACTGCAGCTATAAGGGCCTTGAGACAATTAGAGGCTCTTCCTCCTTTTGAAGGCCCACAGTTGGCTACGATTATTAAAAAAAAGGAAAAAATTATCTTTTTTTTTTTTACGAATGTCAGATGGTAGTGGAAATCCAATCAGTTTTCCTCTTCTAAAAGTACACAACCAATTAAGGCATCTGAAACCTTTAGAGGTAGCCTTGATGATATACTGCTTATGAAGCCTATGCTATCTTGGAGGCTTTTGGGAGAATAAAGATTGTGTTTATGCTTACAGTGAAGTATTCTAACAAAAGCTGGCCTTAGAGTTAATGGCAGTATTTGCTTATAAAACTGGGTTAAGTATTGGTGAAGTGGTAAAGAAAGTTCATCAACATGAGCATTCCATCTGGGGATAAGTAATCTGGTCACCAAGTGCTGTCTTTTACCATATGCATCTATTATCTTATCCTAGTTTTGTTCCATTGCAGGGCTTAGCAATTTGCATCTTTCCCAACGTTTTTTCTACTATCTTTCTTGTTTATTTTGTTTTCATTTTGTTCGTCTATGTCTGCAAATTTATAGGTTTCCTTGGAAGGCCATTGCCACTGTATTATTCTCAAAACCATGACATTTGTTGATTGTTTGTTTCTGATTGATAGTTGGAAATTCGTTTTGACATCTCTCGCTCTCTCTCTCTCTTCAGTTCATTGGCACTCCACATTGGATGGCTCCAGAAGTTATTCAAGAAAGTCGCTATGATGGAAAGGTTCATAGTCTTGGTCTCAGTGCATTTTCTTCTCTTTTGAGCCTCTTTTCTAATATCTGTGCCCACATGCTGCCTTCTCTCTTCGTGGACTGCTCACCTCCTTAATGAAATTTTGAAAGACCTAGTAAGATAGACTTCTTTATCAAATGGAAATAATCATGTTGCTAATTTTGAAGGAATTTCTATCTGGGTGTTCTTTGTTGCACTGGGCATCTAAGGAAGACAGATTAGAAACATTATTGATTTCTTTCAAGTTTCACTTATCAATTGTTTTTTTAAGGAATTGTATTTACGATGACGAACTAAAATAAGAATATAGAAAGTTAGGATGATAACGGTAATAATTTAGAGTGAGCATCTTACTTGTGTGTGTGTGAGAGAGAGATGCCACACAGCTATTTTTATTGAGTACCTATACATTGAATATTACACCCTTATTCAAATCCGGGTGTTCAGTAACGCTGTTAATTTCATTCTTTGGAAGATTGCTGCTTTTCTAATCAAATTTTGGGTTTTTCTAATTTCATAGTATAAGTTTATTTTTTTTCACAGGTGGATGTGTGGGCTCTTGGTGTGTCGGCAATAGAAATGGCAGAGGTATTTCTTCCATGTACATATGTTGTACAATTCAATGGGCAGCCATCTGCTATGGTTGTTTTTGTTTTTGGGGGGGATGGGACTCGTGCACTAGTTGCCAATATTTCTCCTCTTTAGTGTTAAAGAGCTAATGATATTGCAGGGGCTTATGCTACCATTCAGTTTCTAGTATGTATTAAACAAAAAATTATGGCTTAGCTTATGAGAGAAAGGAGTATATTAGTGTTGAATGACCATTTCTGTGGATCCTTTTTTATAACAGCATTTGCTTTGGTCTTTTTTTTTTAATGTCTTGAAGTCCTTTGTATATTTTCATCTGCTTTTCAGGGACTTCC
Organism: Platycarya strobilacea; assembly: GCA_036898215.1. Lineage (NCBI taxonomy): Eukaryota > Viridiplantae > Streptophyta > Magnoliopsida > Fagales > Juglandaceae > Platycarya > Platycarya strobilacea. The sequence continues at coordinate 15,429,454 of CM072554.1, read as the reverse complement.
TCCAAGATCGGCAGTACATCCAATGAGGGTTAGCGCACAATTTTCATGCAATTTTGAAATTCACAGGATAGTTTGTCATTCTGTTGTAGTTTATATTTTCATTTGTCTTGCTTTGATCCATGTTTATTGTAATTTTTATTGTTTTAGGGCATCCATTCAAGGATCCTTGTATTACGTGCTCTGCACTTTGTAGCATAGAGTTGATTACTAAATTGATATACATTCTAAGTCATTGATTAAGGATCTTGATTAAGGATACAGATCCTTAATCAATTGCTGTTGGTAAAGTGGCCTTCACTGTTTAATAAACACTGTTTTCTAACTTCTGCTTGCAGTTGTATGTTTGGTAGTAGGTGAACATGCCACATGATTTAGCGTTATACTGTGCTGAGGAAGTGTTTTGACTTATTTATGTCATGTCTATAGGTTTTATTCATGATATCCATTGAGCCAGCTCCGATGCTTGAAGATAAAGAGAAATGGTTCGTTTTTTACCCCATTACATCCACATACTCTTTAAACAGTTGTCATGAGCGGTAACATGCATGTAGCAGTTCCTTTCAGCCACCTGATATCATGACCCTCAATTCATACGATTAAACAAGAGCAACGAATATCCAATGTAATAAACCATATGACACTCTTTCCCTATTATTTCCTTTTAAAACTGGTAGGTATCGTATCATGGTTTGCTTTTGTATGCAACCTTTTGGCTGTCAAGGGCATTCCGCCTCTATCCTGAAATTATTGTTTTACCTTCTTTTTTAATAAGTCTCGTCTTTTTTAAGGTGAGAATATTGTAGGAATGCATGCATACAAGCATGCATGCATGTGCTATTTCAAACTAAGACTTAAAATTTGCATGATTACCAAAACAAGGAAGGGTTCTATCACTTTTTGTCCCAAGTCTGTCAAGCGAAAACTAGCATTGTTTGTATTCTAACACCGTGGGACAACGGTGTAGTAGTTGGCTGACATTGTTATAAGTAAACGTACCTTTTAAGATAATATTCTCAACCTATGTTCTTTTCAGCCTTGGCTAAGTAGGGTGTTTGGATTTTATGCGTTGACCTCTTTTTCTCAATTCCATGATCTTATTATAAGTATTATTCCAGGTATGTCAGAAAGGTCATGAAACACACACAAATGCACATGCACATGCATGTGAAACACACAAAAACAAACACAGCATGGTCTTCCTCTTCTATAGCAATGATGAGTAGAGAAGTTCTTGCAGGACTTCTCTTGCATCTCTCTTTTGGACATATCCTAGAAGTTTATGGTTCAAATCTGTCCAAAGTTTTGAGAACAGATGTAGTTTCTTCAACCTCATTTGTGGGTCTTGGTGACTGTCTTGAGTAGAATTTTTTTCTCAATTGTTTCCCTCACTGAGAGATCTGGACTTGGCACGCCATGCTAAAAATTCCCGCACAGCAGTTTGGTACTTAAGAAAAGGACGAGTATTTTTTGGTTGTTAAGGTAACATGCAATTTCCATCAGACTAAAAGTGGCAAAAATGTTGTTGTGGGGTGGGGTTGGGGGGAGAGAGAGAGAGAGAGAGAGAGAGAGAGAGAGAGAGAGAGAGAGATTTGTATTATTCAACTTCCGTTTCATTTATGCTTGAGCTTTTTACAATTTTTTTACTATGTTATGGCATTTCTTTCTTTCTTAAACCATGCATTGATTAATATCATATCAATAGTTTTCAGACCTGAGTGTTCTCCTTTGTCAGGTCTCTTGTGTTCCACGATTTTGTTGCAAAGTGCCTAACAAAAGAGCCCCGTTTACGCCCTACTGCATCTGAGATGTTGAAAGTACGTTAATTAGCATCTCTGCTTGTCTAGTGAAAAATACACATTTTGAAAAAATTTGGTGCAATATATTAATATTAATAATTGTCTAATCTCTAAGGCCTTATTTTAAATAGTACTATGGCTTTACATTTTTGCTTAGCTGCATAAGTAATTCAGATATTTGTTTCTTGCTTTCTGATTCATTATGCATCTATTCGATAATGCCTCAAATGAGGCCCAAACAACATCTAGGCCTATATTTTAAGATAACTAGTCAATGATACAATTAGAATCCTGTTGGAATCATTATAAAGAGGAAGAATTTCTCATTCCTAAGTAAGTTGGGATCCCATATACTACCTACACCACTTCCCCCACCTACCTATATCACTTATTGGTCAATATGTGGAGTATCACAATCTCTTCTTATAATCCCGACGTCTTCATCATGCCAACCATCTTTTGGTGGCATGACTCAAGTCTTGCATTTCTAGTTGGGATAGATTTTGATGCCATTTATAAAGCCCCAAGTTGATGCCATTTATAAAGCCCCAAGGGAGGCCCAAGCCATATCTAGGCCTATGCTCCAAAATGACTAATCAATAGTACAATTGAAGCCACACTTGAACTATTATAAAAAGCAATAACTTCTCATTTCCAAGCAATGTGAGATCCTATATACCTATCATTGTCACTTAGCAGTTAGTATGGGGTATCACGTATTTCTTGCTTGATACCACTTGAATACAAACTAGTCTAGCATTGTGTGCAGGCCAATGTGAAGCATGGATGATATATAAGATTGTCAGATATTTATGAAGATTTCCATAATAATTTTTATGTTCAATTACTTGTTATATTCTCTGATAATGAGAAAGATATATGTGGACTTGAGTCATGCTAATTGTACTGGTTCAAGTTCAAACACATACACTCTCTCTGTTTTGGTTTTATTTTAATAACCAATTGTTTTCTGGTACCTTGTATGCATATTTCGCTAAGTTCATGTATTTTCAGTCTGATTTGAGTGACCTTTTCTGTATTTGAAACATAGCACAAATTCATTGAGAAATGCAAATACGGACCCTCTGCAATGTTCCCAAAGATTGACAAGGCCAGGAAACTTAGGGCCTCCATGGCTATGCAAGTACAAAGTCTTGCTCCAGCTTTCGCAGGAGATGATGTATGTTGAAAATTCTCTTTTTGAGTTTCTCCCTCAAACCACTCCCCCCCCCCCCCCCCCCCAACAAAAAAAAATTCTCTGTTTGAGTTTCTCTTGTTATGAAGAATATTTTATCTTTTGACTGTTGGTAATTTGAAACAACCACAGGTAACCCTAAAACAGAATGAAGATTATGGAGATACTGTTCCATCAAGACCTTATAATATTGGGCCTCAAGTTGCAAATGAAGTAACTGCAACTAGCACTTTGAGGAAGCAGAACATATCAGATGCTGGGAAACCGGTTGGGGAAAGTATGTTGCATTTTATATTGTTTAGAGGAGTACAAATACTTGCTGATGTTATGTTTTTGTTCAATAACTGTAGACTAAGTTCTGTCATGATATTTTCAAAGATAATGGCTGATTAGATTTGATTCAGTCGTATTCGTGGTAATGAATGTCACCATCAATTTGAACATGCCAATATGTAACCTAATTTATAAATAAACCTTGAACAATGTCAATACTTAAGAAAGTATAAATTTGGCATAAAACCGGCATTATTTTGTAAGTCGTAAAACCGATATCTGTGAAGGACCATCATAATTTTTTTTTTAGCTGTGGAAATCTCTATGAATGTCTTGATTGGATGCTTTTTTCTTTTTTGTGGGACAAGTTAGGTCTTGATTGCATGCTTCAACTTGCCATCATAAGCATTAATAGTTGATAATTGCTAGTCTGTTGTGTGATGGTAATATCATCTTTGGGTTCCAAGACAGGACACTGGGTGTGTTGTTTTGAAATTGCGTTGTCTTTTATCTATAAATTTGATTAAACATACCAAAAATCTGAAGTGCACTTGTCTTGGTAGTCCATGGTCATCTTAGAGTATGATGTAGTTTCATCATTATAGTTGTAATTTACCTTATAAAAAAAATTCATTATAGTTGTAATTTACATTTTAAGGACTACTTAAGGATATTTCTGACTGCTTTACAGAGATCAATGAATGCATTTATAGAGTCAATTTACCTATGAAAGAAGAAATTTATAGAGTGAAATTGTTTAATTTATTTTTTGAGCAAGGAAATCCTTAGATATTGCCATATTTCCTGTACTTGTCAAAAAATATCTAAGAGTCAGCCGGTCATTACATCTTGCTAAATGAAACTGCTTGTACCTAGCGACTGTGGTTTCTAATGTATGCGGATTTAATGTATGACAGGTAACTTTGACACTGTAATAGTTCATGGTGGAGACGAGAAAGAAAATACATCCATGCAGACACAAGTTTCCAGTGACAGAGAACCCTCACCTACTCTTGGACATGTTGAAAGCCAATCTATGAATGACACAGGAGGACAATCGGCTGTGCTCCTGTACTTCCCTTTCTATTTTGTCTTTATCTCTGATGTCAAGTCCTTCACTTTACCTAACACTTGAATTGTAATAACTATTGCCAATTTAAAGCAAATGTCTTTCTAACTTTTTCCAAATTTCTTGGGCTAAATTCGCAGGATGGAGAATAGTAAAGATATTGATGTAAACAACACTTCAGTTGGAGATCTAAATGAGGAGAACCTCAAAACAAAAGTTATCTCTCAGGCTGAGCTTGGAGGTGGCAGCGGTATAAGCAGTGGCACGTTGAATAATGATACTGTTAGCCGAAAAGCTTTTGCATTGCAAGACAAGGTGATGCTTGTTCTGAGTCCAATATTCACCCCCATTATAAATGAGCCGTATTTTTTATGCTATAAACTGCTTTATGAGTAAACAATTGAAACTTTATTAAACCTTATTTTTATGATAAGAATGTACTGAGATCATAAATTTTAACACCTCAGTCCCTTATTGGGAATTTGGATAAACTTCATAGGGTGGGTAAATTATACCAATAGTCATGGGGTTTAAGTCTCTCATTGGCTATACTTATTAGGTGATTGAGCTTTCTAAATAATATCCCTGGAAGCTTTCTAAATAATTCCAGGGATTATAGTGGAGTGAACTTTTTGTAAGAATTGAGTTATTGTGAAACATTGGGTCCGGAGCAGTACAATTGAAGTTTAGACTGCGCATAGCATAAGATTTCTTTTCTAGAGACTAATGATGGCTTACTTGTCTTGCTTTTATTTTTTGTGTCGTTTGCTATGAAATAGCTCACTTCTCATGCAGTTGGATTCTATTTTTCTTTTTTGACTTCTTGCTCATTTGACTAGGCTCTTTTTGTATCTCTTTTAGACCCTTTGAAAATGCTTATTGCTGTGGCTGCAAATAAGGGCTTGTTAACTAGTTGTGATTGTCATTGCAGCTTTGGTCCATTTATGCGGCTGGTAATACAGTCCCGATTCCATTCTTAAGGGCAACCGATATATCCCCTATTGCTCTTCTGTCAGACAATGTGCTTGGAGGCATGCAGTGGGATAATGGTGGAACTGTAGCCATAGAGGCATTGCAGGAGCTCTTTACTGGTGATGGACAGTCTAGAAAGGGTCGAAGAGGTCAAAATGAGGTTACATCTCTCTCTCTCTCTCTCTTTCTCTCTCTCTCTCCAATATGAGCTTTTACCCATTTGATGTGATGCAGATGCCCCTTCCTCCAAGCGTTTACCAAAGGCTCACTTCAAGCTCTACCCTACTGAATTTGGCACAGGCTTTAGCGTACCACAAAATGTATGGCTTCTCATGTCCAATTATTAATATTTTCTTGCTGGTTACTTGCAGCCTTTTTTTTTTTTTTTGGTCCAAGTGACTTCCAGCAGCTCAAATCACACACTCAATTTCTAGGACTGCATGTGTTTATTAGTTATTTGATTTTGATATGTTCTTTTTCTTTTGTTTCTGTTGGAATTTAAACCGTTGGATTATATTAATCGCCAATTTTCTTGTTGCGCTACTGTATGCAGGTGTTACGAAGATATGCCACTTCAGGAGTTGCAGGCAACACAGGAGCAGCAGACCATTCAAAATATTTCTGATACTCTTAGAACTATTTTACGTTTGTAGATTCGCAAATTCTGCGGCCCGTTTGATGATTTGTTCTTCATTTATGTAGTTGTGTGGTGTTTTATGCTTTCTCCAATTTCGAAAAAGGCCCTAGGTTGTCAGGAACATAGCTTTTTTTTTTTTTTTAGATGAGTGAGCAAAATAGCTTTTACCTATTATTTACAACATATATAATTTAAAGCTGTATTCAAGTGTCACCGCAATGGCATCACTTCCCTTGCGACATTCGGCACAAGTGGTAGAAAGTTGGTAACTAGGATGCGACGAATAAGTTTCATCTCTTTGTAATTATTGATTATGAGAACTCATAATTCATGACCTCTCACATCTTCCAATCTCATGGAGTGAGCTTTATCACTGAGCCAACATTTCGGATGTATAAGGGTTTTTTATTTTGTTGGTATGCATATAAATTATAGAAGAAGAATTATTAGTTGGTAGGTATAAATTATAATATATATATATAGATATATTAGAAGCAATAACTTTACTCTCACTCAGCTGTAATGTATTACTTCATCAAAGGGGCAGAAGAGACTGAGAGGATAGATGAGAGTGCTGAGAGCCTGAGTGGGAGATGAGAGGCAAACGATGAAGGGGAGTTAGGGTTGAAGCTCTAACTCAAAATGACGTCGTTTCGTATATTAAATCATATTAAAGCAAAACACGTGTCATTTTATATGCATGTAATATAAAATATATATTATATAATTAACCATTTCGACGATTTGAACCAATTTCAAACAGGAATTGAATCGACTTATGTTGGTTTCAACCTATTTCAAACAGGAATTGAACCAATATTTGTTTTTTCGAAACTGTGGGTTATCTATCGTGTTGGCTAATTCCATACTCCGACAGTCGGTCTGCGTTGATCTCGGTCAGTTTCACGATTTTTGCACGCTCCTATACGTGGATGTAGTGTAAAGTGTCATTCATTTCTACACCCTCTAATAAGAAATGCTCACTCAGGTAGTCTATATGTATTCACAATGGATTTATTTGAGGAAGTAACGCCCACTTGGGTCTGTTTCTCGCTATGAAAAAAGAACATAAGAAACAAGAATCACAATATCAGTCCTAATATCAAGCCTTCTATTTCACCAGATTCACACATGTTTACTTATAGAACAACCTGCCTAAAATACACTAGATTCACACCTTTAGCCCCTAGAGGCTAAAATATTGTTTCTCTTTGAAAGTACCAAATATACACGACTTATATACAAAGCAACCGGCTGACAAGATGTCCAAATCAAGTTCAATATATCCCCATCTCAAATCTATCAAGGGGATTGAGGGGAGAAAGAGGGAGAGCGACTAAAGGGTGAGAAAAATTGAGCGTGTTGGCAGAGAGAGAGAAAGAGTTGTATTGGATTTGTTTACATGCACCTGATTCGATTGTTCACTTGTAAGATAACATACACATCACAAGAATATTAGAGGATGTAAATCCCACATTAACATTGATTCAGATTTCCAACACCTCTCTAAAATGAAACAAGGAGAGAATGTCAAGTCAAGATAGAGTTCATGACTCTTGGTTCACCCCAAAAGGAGTAAACAAGGTGGGGAACCCATCATATACTTCAAGTTTTGATAATGCTTGGGTTCCTCAAAAGTCAAACTGGTGTAGGAAGTTTTGATTTGTCATGATGTGGGAGGCTTTGATTTGGTAGGATGAGGCTTTATGAATAATAAGATATAATTATGGATATTATTATTTTAAAAAAGAGTGGAATCTATTATTAAAAAATTATTATTATTATTATTTTTTATGTGAGTATCATATTTACTGTTTTTTTTAAAAGAGTACGTGACACTTGTGCTATGACCTCAAATATTATTTTTTGGATTTATATATCTACTTTTTAATTGAACACCACCCTTGGCCTTAGAGGCGGAACAATGTATAACAGAAGGGCTAAACCCCAATTAAAAAAAAAAATTAATATAGCATATAATTTTTTTTTTGTTTATTTGTTTTTATATATAGTGGAAATTGCCCTCCAATTCCAAAATTTTTACTGAAAGTGTTCCTTTAAAATTTCAATACTCACGTTACCATGTAGCCATATTCTAACTTTTCATTGCACTAGTATTTAAAATTTTAACTGCTGTTAACTAATAAACCTTGAAAATTTTGCCAAAATAAAACTAATTAAAAAGTCTAATCAATCCCTCAAAAAATTTGTTAAGTCACACTAAGAACGAGAAATTCTATATTAAAAAAAATTATCAAAAATTTTGCTTTAAAAAGATAATAATACATAAATTTTATTCCATAAAAATAAAATGGAAACCTGGCAAATGCAAGTCGTGACGTTGTCCCATCTAGGGACCAGTGAATTTGACTTCAGATAATGGTACTCCAAAGGAAAATTGCATTTAAATATTAAAATGTTATGAAGAGTTGGTAGTCGCCTCCTATCCTACCACTAAAATTATGTGAATGACCCCACCACTATTATATTAAATTTTGCATAGTAATTTGCATAGTAACTTACATAGTAATTTCAACGCCTATAAATATGGGTTTCAGTTGTAATGAAATTCATAACAAAATATAGAGAGAGAAATAAAGTTTCAATTCTTAAGAGTTTCTTTTCTCTTGCAATAGTAGTAGTTTTCTTTTTAGTTTTATAATACGTTATCAGCACGAGGTTCTACCGATACTGAAGCTAGTGGTCTTCTACTTCAAGTAAGTTTTTCAATATATTATTTGCAGTCCTTGAGATAAATATTAAAGGTAATATTGCTGAATATTACTTGATAAAATTCTATTTTTATTCTCATGATAATGTGAATATATTTATTAAATTCACATATTTATTTTTGTAATATAATGTCAAATATTGAGATTTAGTACTATTGACATTTCTGAAAAATATTATTTATCCAGATCCTTGATGAGATCTATTTGGATATGATGATGAACTTGAAAGATACAATCATAGAAGAAAATCATGTGTCCCTGAAGGACCGTGTTGTGTATTTCATGATGAAAAATCATCTTACTGTGTGAAATAAATTAAGAGAGTGATATAAGCACCATAAGATGTAATCCTCTCAAAAGATCATTATGATTTATTGCACTTGAAGTTGCAAGATTTTAAGAGTGGTATTGAATATTCTGCACTCTTTAAAATCAGCTCAATATTAAAATTATATAGTGAAAATGTCACTGATGATAATATATAAAAGAAGACATTATTTTTCATACCTCGAATGTGCTCCTGCAGTAGCAATATCGAGAGTGAAAGTTCAACAAATATTCTGAACTTTTGTTTTGTCTTCCAGTAATTGAGCTAAATAATGAGTTTTTGTTACACCAGTTACGTCCTATTAATGATATCGAATTTACACAATTCCCAGAAGTGAACGGGAACTAAGGGCGTCGACGTGGTAGAAAAATTATAGAAGTGTTGGTCCCAAAAGCGACAACACTAAAGATGATAAAAATATATCGTATCACCAGAAGTGATCAAACTCAGAGAAGGGTAAAGGCCCTCAGAATAATTCTTCATAAAAAGATGAAGATGTTTGTCATAGATGTAATATGACTAAACAGTAGTCACGTACCTGTTGTACGGCCAAGCACTTGATTTATTTATACTAAGTTTTTATATATAAGCTTATTAATATTTCATCATGTTTTGAAATAATGAAATATCGATGCCTGAAGCACGACAAGAAATTACTTGGGATAATAAAGTCCTATTTAAATTTGATCCTCTTACAAATAAATGTGAACCAGAAGTTCAGAGGATTATTTATCTGCAAAGTGTTGCAAATCAATTACATGATGTATTTACTGACACTAAAGGTGTTGTAAAATCATATATTACTGCTGTTAATGCTTAAGCAATAATTGAAGTCCCTGAAGGACGAGTTGTTAAAACAGCAATAAATGAGTCTAAGATACACCTGAAGCGTTGAAGACCTATTGGTGCACAAGAAAAATAAAAATCGGTGCTCATGAAGAGACCGTATTTTCTGTATAAAATATAATCCTCCTGAATAGGAAACCTCCTGAAAAGGTAACTCCTGAAGAGTGTAACTCCTGAAAAGAAAACTCCTGAAGAGTATAACTCCTGAAGAGAAAACTCCTGAAGAGTATAAACTTCCTGAAGAGGAACCTCCTGTAGAAGTGTTTCATGAAATGTTTTCCCCTGGAGAGGAACAATGAGATCTCAATACATTTCATGAGTACTGGAAAATTTATGGATAGAAATAAAACTGTTGTCGACAACATATATGATAACACTTGATATTACCAGAAGTAATGAAAAAAGTGAGCTAAAAATCGTCGAAGAATATCGACGTAGAAATGATTGACCAAAATGGAAAACAGTTATTAAAACTGAATTAAACTCGCTAGTGAAGCGAGATGCATTTAGACCTGTTGTCCAAACACTAAAGGGTGTAATATTTGTCAGATATAAGTGAGTATTTATACGAAAGCGTAATGCGAAATGAAATTATGCGGTATAATTTGTCGCACAAGATTTCCAGTAGAAACCCGAGCAATTATGAGGAAACATATTTCCTTGGTATGAATGCAATCACATTCATATTTTTAATTGATTTGGTTATTACAAAAGGATTAGATATGCAGTTAATGAATGTGGTCACTGCATATTTATAAGCATCATTAGATTATTACGATACTTGAAGCATCTAATCCAAGTACATTTAGGAGTATGTACTTTATAAAGTTTCAAAGATCTTTATATGGGTTAAAGCAATCCGGACACATGTTGTATAATTGAATCAACGAGTATCTATTGAAAGAAGGATTTAAGAATAATCCTATATGTTCATGTGTTTTATCAGAATCCGGATTCGTCATTATTGCAGTTTACGTTGATGATTTACCTTGTTAGAACTCTTGAAAAGATTACAAGGGTTACTATAAATTCAAGAAATGCATTTGAAAAGGAAAGATCTTATTATTCAATTCATAGATGAGTTACAAGAATTTGAGACTTCTAGCCTCATCTCTCAAATGCATTTGCTCTTCATAAAGCAACATATCATCCTTATCTAAAGGATTAGGCAGTCGAAATGAAGAGGCAAGTAAGGATTTTAAATCCTTATTCTCCTGCTTTAAGTCTGCAATTTTTCTGTCAGACTCTCGAACGAGTCGTTGAAGTATAGAAACATTCTTGTTAAGCTCCTCAATCTCACGATTTTTGGATTGTAATCGGTTGGAAAATCCAACAATAGAGGAGGAGTATCGGGTGCCGAGAGTCACCAGCTCATAAACAGCTTCACGATCTGACTTATTAGCCAGATTATTTGCTTGCTGCAACATTGCACCTGCGGAAGATGCAGGATCAACTTGTAATTGAGGTGAAGGATACCTCATATGTTGATTGTGAGAAATAGTAAAAGGAAAATGATGAGCCATTGGAAATTTGTAGAATAAGAATACAAATACAGATGAATTATAGATATGAGAAGAAGATTTGATGCGTACTAAATGAAGCTAAAGACGGTTCTTATATAAATGGAAATAAGAACAAGACAAACCATCATCTCTTCAAATCTCACTTTACAAGATATGCTGGATGCATAATTTCAAAAGCCAGCGAGATTAATTACAGCTATCTCTATTTTCTTGTAAACGCTGAACCTCTGCCGTTAGCTGCTGTTGTTGACTTTGTATCTGAGCTCTTTCTCGTTCCAGCTCTTCTACTCGTGTTTTCAGGTCACGAGAATACCAGTCTACAAGTTTATTCAGCTCCTTGTTTTCTTGTTTTAAATCTTTATTTTTTCTATCTTTAGTTGCAAGCGTTTGATGCAACTCAGATATTTGATTTTTAAGATGATCAACCTCACTCGTTCTCGCCAATAGCCTCTGTGACATGGTTGTAAGAGAGGCAGCATATTGAGCACTGGGGGTTCTTGATGCTGCAACAATTTCAAGATCAGATTTACTAGATAGATATATCTCTGCTCCTATCATGGTGTTTACAGCCTCAGGAGAAAATATAAGTGGTTGAGGTATAAAAAGTTCATGGTTTAAATCTGGGACATTAGAATTTCTATCAGACATAATATCGTTCTGGATGAACAACAACTGAATCTATGAGGAATGTGAAATCTTTTTGCTGGAGTAAACCAATGGTAAAATTGGTTATATTTAAACAACAACTCAAAGCCTTCAAATCTCTTCAAGATCTCGTTTGTCCACAATGTCAAGCGAATTTGATTTTCCGCCGAACCGATAATATTAAACCTCAAAACTTTTACAGCTTTTATCATACATAGATGGTTTCCAATGTTATTTCCGCCGTATATAAACAAGTTCTTCCTAATAACGCCGAATGAGTGAGAGAAAAATTTAGATGAAAATATTATCATACTCTCTCTAATGCATTATTTAGTTGGAGATCGTGTTTGAATTCTTAACTTGTTATATATACTGAAATCATATTTGCTTATTACTTGAAACACTAACGCATATTATCAGGGGGAGTTTAAGTATTATTGCAGGTATCAGATTTCTATTAAATTTGTCAACCAGATATTATTTTTCATCTTCAAATCACTCAGAGATTATTGCAATTCATGAAACAAGTCGAGAGTATATTTGGCTGAAATCAATGACTCAACATATCCAAGAAAAGTGTGGTATTTTGATAGCTCAACAATTTTATACGAAGATAATGCTACTTGTATCATTCAAATCAAAGGAGGATATATCAAAGATACGATCAAGTGATAATCTGGCAGATTTATTCACGAAGACATCACTAACTGCGACATTCAAGAAAATTGTGCAGAATATTAAAATGTGAAGACTCAAAAACTATTGTCATACACTTTTCAGGGGGAGTAAAAGTCCTGAAGACTTGTGCTGATTGTACTCTTTTTCCTTCGCTAAGGTTTTATCCCATTGAGTTTTCCTTTGCAAGGTTTTAATGAGGCAATCTTAAAACACTTGTGGATACATAAAGAGACTGTACTCTTTTTCCTTCGCCATTGATTTTTCTTCCCACTGGGTTTTTCCTTGGCAAGGTTTTAACGAGGCAGATTCTTTATGAGTGGTCATTCAAGGGGGAGTGTTATGAAGAGTCGGCCGCCGCCCCCCTGTCCCACCACTAAAATTATGTGAATGACCCCACCACTATTATATTAAATTCTGCATAGTGACTTGCATAGTAACTTGCATAGTAATTTCAACGCCTATAAATATGGGCTTTAGTTGTAATGAAATTCATAACAAAATATAGAGAGAGAAAGAAAGTTTCAGTTCTTAAGAGTTTCTTTTCTCTTGCAATAGTAGTAGTTTTCTTTTTAGTTTTATAACATAAAATATTTTATTAGCACGTTTACATCACATATTTATTGAGAGAACAAAAATTAAAAATTCACATTAGTAAGTGTATGTTGTAGAACTTGCAGAATAGAATAACTCTTAAATATTTATGTTAATTTCAGTGTGCTGCTCTCTCTCCCAATTCATGTACACCTACAGGCTACAACCTTTCTTAGGGCTCATTTAGATAATGAGATTACGTGAGATATTTGATATGAAAATTAAAAATTGAATAAAATATTATTTTTTAATATTATTATTATTTTAGAATTTGAAAATTTTAAATAATTTATTATATTTTATACTTAAATTTCAAATAACTTATAATAATAAATGAGATAATATGAGAAATACATTTAGTTTATACATGAGAAATAAATGAGATAATAATAAATCTGCGCCACCTTGCATTATCTTGATCTATTCCTATTTTTTTATATATTCATTTTTAGTGTATGGATGATGAAAAATACTTTTAGTTTATTAAGAATAAAATAAAAAAAATATATAAAAAAAAATTCAAGTGCAGTGTGGTGACAGACTGACAGTGGTGCGATACATGGATGATAAGCAGAAGAGTTCATTTTATTATAAGCCCTTATTAATTCAAAGTAAAAAAAGAAAAGAGTCTAAATTTTGATTAGTGTATCAATGATTAAAGAAAAAAAAGTCCAATAGCAAGTACAAGAAACAGATGCTACGTATAAATTGGAATGCTAATATATTAATTAGAGTAAGATTCATTATAATTTTAAAAAATTAAAACATCAATAATATTTTAGAAAGTTGAGATATCAACGTAAAAAATAAGATTTTTAAATAAACTTTCTCAAACACAAAACTAAATTAAATCCCACTAGCCTTAATATAGGATGGATGATGGTAGCAAGACCCACATAATTATTCGTTGTCCATGTTTCAGCGTCAGCTTGGGCCAGGTGTCTGCTTAGCCTTCCCTTCCATTACTCTTCTCTTATGCAATTTTCTATTTCCCATCCCAAAAATAAACAAAATATTTCTAACTTGCCAACTGCAAAATTTAATTACTTTTTGTTTTCTTTCGGCAGAATTATAACTCAACAGGATTTTTATGTATTTATTGAACTTTTTTTTTTCTTGTTTTTGTCTTAGATGTTTCTGCAGAGGATCTAGAATTGAGGATTTTTTTCCCGTCATCTTCTGGTAAAAACAGAGACAGAGACGCAGAGAGAGAGAGAGAGAGAGAGAGAGAGAGAGAGGGAGAGAGAGAGAGTGTTATATATGTCGCGGTCATTGGACGCCCGTGGAAGCCCAGAAGGTAAAAATTTATTCTCAACTACTAGCGAAAGGTTTTGTTACAATCTGAGTTCATTGATTATAGAATAATGTTCCTGTGTAGCATTATATATAGTGATTTCTTGTTCATACCAATCTTCCACCTTCATCGGGTTTTGCTTCTCTTGCCATAGCCCTTCTCCTCCTCCCCTCCTCCTTCTTCTTCTTCTTCTTCTTCCTTGTAAGCATTTCTCTTTTATCCTGTATTTGTTCTCCGACAAGAGTTAACTGTCTTGGACTCTTAGATTGCATGGGATTGGTTTTTTTTTTGGTCTAAATTGTATATTTTGATTATTTAGTGTAATGGGGTTGCGACTTGAAAATGTTTTATGATCCTGCTATGTCTATATTTGCTGAGAAATATGTCTATTCGACTCGATTTCAGTTCCTTTTGTTGGATTGTCTTCTTGTCTTTAGTTTTGATTCCATGCACAGAGTGAGTTGTGTTGCCACCTGTTCATTATTCCCAAAATCTTCTTTTGGAAAAGAAAATCATTCAGTCATGGATCCTGTAGAACGTAAATGATCTAGACTTTTGCATTCCCCTGTATAATCCGATACCTACGAGCTGCAAGGAGGGTGATGTTTCTGTTCTGGTCCATTTTCTTCGAAGCAATTATACAATATATTCTTTTCTTAGGATTGATGCATATTGTTTCCTACTTATGTTTACATTTAAACCGAGAAACTGTAGGTGAAATTGTATTCGTGGAAGGAAAAAAAAAAAGGAACCAATCTGAATTTGTCTTCATGTCGTTCTCCTGTTTCTAGGATAGAGCTGATAACTTGTTGCAAACATGGCTGTCTCTGGGGATAGAGGGGAGGTGAGAATCCATGAAAGTTTGGATGAGCTGAGCACCAATTTGGCAGACTATATTGCTGAATTATCAGAGGCATCGGTGAAGGAGCGGGGTGTCTTTGCCATTGCGTTGTCCGGTGGTTCTCTCATTGGCTTAATGGGGTAATCAAAACCTTCCTTTTGCTGTCTGATTTCTTTAGTTTTATGATTTTGGTGCTTTGGTTTAAAAATAAGGTGAAAAAACAGAAAACTCTGTGAAGCTCCGTACAACAAGATTGTAGACTGGTCCAAATGGTATATATTTTGGGCTGATGAGCGTGTTGTGGCCAAAAATCATACCGACAGCAATTATAAGCAAGCAAAGGATGGCCTACTGTCCAAGGTTTGTACCTCCACTTTCATATATTCTTGTCTTTAGTACTTACACTTCAGCATCCTTATACTTCCATTGCTTTCTTGTTGTTGAGTGATTAGAGGATTCACACTGGGTATGCCTTTTCTTCTATTCAAAAAAAGATGCAAGAGATCTTCTGGATTATTTTTCTAGTAGATAGAAAATACTAAAGGCTTCAGCCCTTCAATTATTAGTTGCATTCAAAATGTGCAACTGGAAGTAAAAGGAACTTATTGCATTTACTTTAGTCAAGTTTAGACTACGTGGAAACTTGCTACCTAATGCTAAAATTCCTGGTTTCCTTAAAATTACAATGCAGATGTCCTATGTTTGTTAAAGTTGTCTTCTTTTGTGGACATTCAAGTTTGTAAAACTGGCTCTTAATTGATTGTAGAAGTGGTGGGAAAGACTTTAGGCAAATATCATTTTGGTGGTTATGTTGCCATTTTGTCCTCTATTTTTTCTTTTTTCAGTTCAAATTCTGAAATAACTTTCCAACAGCTACATCAGGTACACCCCATTTTTCTAGAAAAAAGTGTTGCCTTGTGTATTATTGTTTGCTTGTTTTTACAGTTTAATTAAGGCACTTCCATTCAACCAAATTCATTGTTTTAAATGTAAAATACAAGGGGTTGGCAACTTGGCAATACATATCCTGTTTCACTTTCATTTTCATCCAGTCTTGTGTGTGTGTGTGTGTATTTGTGATATATGTCAGCAGCTATATCGCTCCTGTCATCAATTGGCACTGCCTTTAATTGTTGATCTCTGGAAAATAAATATATCTAATGGTAAACATAGAAGAACAAACTGGATTTGAAATAGCTGCAAAAATAAAAATAACAAGTAAACAATAAAAAACCCCTTAGATCTAGAAAAAATGTCCCGGGATGATGGAATAAATAACAAGTAATAAATACAAGCCAAAATCTTGTCGCTTTAGTCACTGGCGAGATGCAGTCTACCAATATCACCATGTAAATGTTGTTTTGAGTGTCAATTAGAGTTCCATGTAAGATATAGACAGTAGGTCTAGGATCAAAATTCTCCTTACAGCATAGGGTTGGAGATACCTACCTGCTATCGACTGGCTTCTAGGTCAAATGGGTCTAAGGTCTAATGGGCTAAAAAAAGATTGAGATTTGAAGACCCTTTGGGTCATAATGCTATTGTGGGTTGATAGATTACATGTGGTAGTTTAATCTTATATTGCATTTTCAGTGTTAAAGGATGTGTGTATGTGTGTAATTTCTCATCAGATCACCTTCATTTTATATTCTCAGGTGCCCATAGTTCCCAGTCATGTGCATTCTATTAATGACTCAGTGTCGGCTGAGGAGGCTGCTGATGAGTACGAGTTTTCAATTCGTCAATCAGTGAAAACTCATGTAGTCAGTGTTTCCGAGATTGGTGACTGCCCTAAGTTTGACCTTATTCTCCTTGGAATGGGCCCTGATGGCCATATTGCCTCACTATTCCCTAACAACTCAGTGCTCAATGAAAGAAATGAGTGGGTAACTTTTATTACAGACTCTCCCGAACCCCCACCGGAGAGAATCACATTCACTTTGCCTGTCATCAACTCAGCATCCAATGTAGCCATGGTTGTAACAGGTGACAGCAAAGCAGAGGCTGTGCACTTGGCAATTGACGACGTGGGACGTGACTGCCCGTCACCTCCCGTGAGGATGGTCCAGCCAATGAAAGGGAAGCTAGTATGGTTTTTGGACAAGCCAGCTGCATCGAAACTTGACCGTTCTCAATTTTCTGAGTAAGTTTGTGCTCATGTATGCTTGTATGTAGTGGTGGAATTAGACCCCTTTGGATAATCTTCTTTCCCATTTTTGCCTTTTCCTCTACGGGTTAAATTCTCCATTTTGCCTTTCTTTGATCTCTTATTCAGCAAGGCTTGGAGAAGTGTGATTATCCTTTTTGTTTCCTGTAAGAGGTGTTAATAAGATTGGGGCCTCAATTCCAAAGCTTTTTGTTCTGGTTCCTTAGTTTGATGATTATGGTTTGGAATAAAGTAATTGTGCTTATATATTTTTGTTCGTGAAATTCAGAAGGATCTTCCGTGTATGTGCACACGCAATGTTGTCATTGTTATGGTTATTATTAAGTTTGCTTGGTGGCCTAATGGCTAATGTCCACAACAGGATAGGTTATAGTTGAAACAACAGGTCACCAGAACGAAACATTAAGCTATGGCTGCTAATGTGCTGTTGGATTTAAAGCATATAATGTCGTCTTCTTTTGTTTGTCCTTTTTACTTTCTCCTCTTGGATTTAGAACAAGGATTATCTTATGGAAGGAGAACACACCCTGCTCAGTTGAGAAAATAAAATGAATATTTTCGTATAATAAAAAAACACTCCTTATGATCTTAAAGAATTGAATTTTATATTTATTTTACCAATCAAATTTTGCACTGACCTGAGTAGGAACCAAAAAATTGGTTCCAAATAAATCTATTATTTTTATTTTTAATTTTTACTACCTCTTCGCATTGTTATTTTATGTTTTATAGTAATTATTAGAAATTCCCACCTCTTCCTCTTGTATCATTTGTCTAGTTTCAATGCCATTAACTTGCTTTGAAAAAAAAAAATTGCACTTACACAAAACTCCCAGATTTAAAAGGATAGTTTCTTCACCCCAAAAAAGTACTTTTTGTCACAATCTTTTAAGTCTTGACCATCTTCTAATGCGACAACAAATGATTGAAAAATTATTTATCATCCATTACTCATAATCCAATCATTGGATGCCACATAAAAAAATGGCGAATAAGAGGACGTGGATATAATTTTTCACCCATCCTCAATTTCATAAACTGTAATTTTCTAAAAGTAATTGACACTGCCATGCATATATCTTCAAAGATTAGAAATGATAAACCCACAACAACTTATACAACATAGTGCACAATATATATTGTAAAATAAGGATATTTTTATTTATAAAATATATTCTAAAAATACTTTATATAATTTTTAATTTTTATCTTTACTTATCTCATCTGTAAAAACAATCGAGTGTATTTTATCATGCCTGACAAATATATCATTCCTTCATTTTAGAATGATGAGTCAATGATCCCATTGCATGACAGGTTGCAAGTGGAACCTCTCTATTGATTATTTTTGCTATTATCAATTGTGGATTGAAATAAGCAAAACCAATATGCATCTATCCCTAGTAAACCGACCAAAAGGAGAAAATGCAATCTCTCCAAAACAAAAGAAAGCATCTTTTGGTTTAAAGTTGACCCAGAAAGATGTGGGTCTCTGACACTCAAAGGAAGAACAGGGGATGGGAAGAGTCGGGACTCAGACAGAGGATCTTTGCCACTAAAAGGACCGACCTGTGAAATCCAACTTTCCGGCTTCGATCATAGATGAGATCCGTACAATACAAAATTGGTGTTACTAGCAACGTCCAGAATCCCCCACCAGTTTAGGAAGGAAATAATCAAACAGAGCCCCTTATAGGGGAATAATTTATTTCTCCATCCATCTAGCCGTGCAACCATGAATTATGTTGATCAGTGCAATTACCTTAATCAACTTAACTTACAGGCTTTAGCGTTCGGTATTCCTTTGCCGTTATCGACCTAATGCCATTTGAATCAGGGACCACTTCTTCTTCCATATCTTCTTTAGGTGGGTAGCCACGCACTTGCCCAAGCAGCCATTGGTCTATGATCCCACAGTCAATTGCATACCTGATTGTGTGCTCTATGTATCCTTTGTCAGTTATTAGATCAGGCTGAACCGTCAACATTCTCATGAGAGCTGGAGTTGTCAGAAAACAGAATTTAAAAGTGAGGTGGAGTTGAAGTGAAATATCAAGGCTCATCTAGCAAACTATAGATCATCTGAAACCCAAGGCACAAAAAAAATAATAAATAAATAAATATGTGAAGCTAATTATATGCATGCATTGATGATGCCAAAGAATAAAAAACATAACAAGAGCATCCAAGTTCATTTTCTCACAATTATCCACTAGCCTACACGGTTTCTATTTTCATAATTTGTTATGTTATGGATGCTTCTTTCAAAATCAATCATAAATCCTATTATTCTGCTTATTCGCATAAGACTTGGTTAGTAGGTACCTTTTCAAACTGATTTGACCGCCTCAAAAGTATTCTCCTCATGAATGTAGGTCATATAATACAAACATAGATCATAAACACTCAATATCAGACACTATAAATAAGAATAAATGAAAGTCACAATAGCACTGTACATGTAATAAAGACCCAATTGGTAGATGTGACATAATTGGCATATTGCTTGTGATGCATGACACTAAACTGTTTAGAAAAGCCTTTTTCCTTTCAAGGGAGAGGTTAGATGCATAAAAGACATATATGAAAGGGGATATGTGTTGGAACATTCATGTGTGATTGGTGTGGTTATCAAGTGGCAGACTCTAAAATCGGGTGGTAACAACAAGAGAGAGCATTTGATCTAATATTTGTAAATAGTCAAATCCGCATTCAGGTTTATACACCAAAAGACTAGTACAGATTATAATTGAAGCCTATTAGAACCATCATAACTTATTTCTCACACAATGTGGGACCTCATTCACCAATCTCTTATTCACCACTTTCCTTTATTGTAGGATTTTACAATATTCCCTTCTCAAGATTCTGACATTCTCATCAGGTGATTCTATTGTGGCACAAGTCCTACACTTCTAGTTAGGATTGGCTCTGACACACCTAACAGTTCAATAAAAGCTCAAACTACTTTGGTCTTATACTCCAAAGACTTGCAAAGTCACAATTGCAACCCAGCTAAGTACGTCTCCTTAGCATGCAATGTGGGGATCCCATTCACCAGCCTCCTGTAGATGTGATTGTCATAATATTCTTTGGCCCAAAATGCATTTGCTTAAGGTGTCATCCTTAACAGGCTGAATTAGATACTTGCAAAGAGACTCCCCTAGGTGCTAATCTTCAACTTCCGCAAATCTAAGATCCTAGCACAAGTGACTAGAAAAAGAAACTAGTTGGTATTAATTACTTCCAAATAGTGCACCATATTGACGGCTGGAATATACACCTTTCAACGCAGCACTTCACCTATTATGAGAATGGATTATTACTACAACACTATTGGGCTGTCGCATTTCTTGTGTAAGCCAGTGCTCCACTAGATAATAGATTCCAGTGAATGGCCAGTGGCTGCCACAAAAATGCAGGCTAACCAGGCCTCACACACATCAATTCCAGCAATTACCTTGACAAATTTGCATGTTTACAAGACTTTACCTGCAACAATGCCATCCCCTGATGCTGACATATCGCAAGTGAAAGGGGTAATCGGTGCATCCTCCATCCCACTAACAGCGCCATCGTGCTCCTTGGTGTAATAATGCACCTTAGAAGTCCCATTTGTCACAAACAAAACCTTAAGATTTTCATGCCAAAGAGGCATAATCACTTCCGGATGATAATGGACAAATTTTGAGCTCGCATTATTTTTAGTGTCAAATTCCTCCGATGGCTCGATCCCACATAGGAACTCAAGTTCTTGCTTAGTAACCTCAATAATATCTGCTAGATTCCACACCTGTTGAATAAACATCTTGGTCTCTTCGAAAGACTTCCATAGTGGCAATGGAAGGTTCACATCATAGAAAAGAACTCCTCCCAGTTTCTTTGAGATCTTGATAGCTTGCAGTGTAGTCGATCTCATATTTCGATCAAGCAGGGAATGCGTGCTGGCGTAGAACATCTTTGCCTGTATAATAGATCACTAAAGACTAAGCCATCGAGCTAATCAAATTTGAACAATCTAAAAAGCAGCATGGATTGCACTCAGAGTCTACATGGTATAAAGTAAGATGACTTGGAAGAGTTTTATTACAGTAAATACTTCTTTGGATGGCACTTCAATGGGAGAAGGTATGCAAAATGCTGATGGAAATCAATACAATTCAATATACGATACCCCAGCCATGGAAGCCATACCAAAAAGAAAATAGCAACCTCTTCACCTTAAAGTGCATAAGAAGATGTCAGGGTGTCCAATCGGACAAAACTCCCATGAAGATAGCTTTTTTCAGATAATCAGATCGTCAATCCAAAAGGTTCTTAAGATTCGCTCATCTACAACATTTTCATACAAATGAATGATTTGAAATTCACCAATATCCACATAAATAGACCTGGAATTATTCATTTCATCTTACATATATGAAGAAAACTTGAATTTTCTTCTGTAAGAAGCAATCCATATATGAAATCAATCTAAAAATATTGTCATACCACCAAAGGACAGGAGTGAGGCATAATAACAAAAATCAAGCACCGTAAAGTGTGAGTCAAATTATCTTTCTACACAAGACCAAACTACTATACCTCCTTTAGCACGTCAATATTGATCTCAGACTTTGATAAGGAATCCTCTGCACAGGGTTTGGCACAAGTCATTCTCAAGTTACCCCTCTTACCAATCTTCATCTGTGATATCGCTGTTGCTCTTTTACTATCAATGCGAACTGAACGGGTTTGAACATTGTTCACATTCATATAATATAGCATGGCCTTACCATAGTCATCATCTCCCAGTTTTCCCATGAAAGCGACCTTACCACCCAAGCTTGCAAGAGCAATTGCAACACTGCCTGCAGATCCCCCAGGAGCCCTAATATATTTTTCAGGCGCCCATAGGGTATCCTTCATTGATTCATGGATTTCGTAGTCTAAAAGTCTGTTTGCAGGCCTTCCTGAGGGCACAAAAGCATGCTGTGCAGCTCCGAAGCAACAAACAAGAGGTGGCCAACCATATGTGTAGCTAATATCCTCTCCCTCCATCATTCCCAACTCCAGGTCCTCCTCAATCTCACCCTCCACATTTGCAATAAATGGAGACTCCTCATGGTCAGTAACTTCTACTTCACTGCCCCGATCTTCCACATCACTATCATCTTTCTTCTTGGTGGTCCTCCTCACCTTCTTCTCAGTTTTCTCTTCCTCCAAGCTAGTAGAAGCAGACATAGCTATAAATTTAAGTCAGTCCCCATCAGGAATGAAAGTAATGCTATAAAGCATTTGGAACGGAACCAAACACCATGTAGCTAGTATGGGAAATACCTTTCTTTCGAGTTCTTCGCCGTGTTTTCTTGGAATCATCACTTAGCGCAGAAATGATGCTTTCATCACTTGTGGCATCATTAGCTACCACCAATTCAGGCTTCTCCTCCGTAATATTAGACACGGATTTCTTTCTAGCCGGTCTACCAGCTCGTTTTCTAGTTGTCTTCTTCTTTACAACAGCCCCATTTTCATCATCCGGTTCTTCGCCAAAACTCTCAGCAGCTTTCTTCCTGGAAGCAGCTGCAATGGCCGATTTACCGCGTAATCTAATGTCCTGAAGCTGCATAAATTTAAGTGAAGGACAGCACGGCCAATTCGAGTGGCACCTGCATAGTTGAAGGGCCAAATTACTGGCATAACCATTGCTGAGCAGTTGGTGAGAAAGACGACCATAGTTGGTCTATGGAGCGATTTTTTTTTTTTTTACGTTCCTAACAGAGAGTTGAGTTTCATTTCGATATATCCCCCACAAGAAACATTAAACAAAAAATATATATATCTAGCACAACTGACAAACCCAGTTAGCCTTTTTTTTTTTTTTCAAATTAAAAGGCTTGCTTAATTTCTCATAGTCAATTAGGACAATACAGGCTCCGATTATCTACGCTGTCCCACCTTGCAGCGCATGAAAAAAAAAAGGGTTTTATAAGTGTAATCAACATGTATAAAGATTATACCTCCATGAGAGAGAGAGAGAGAGAGAGAGAGAGAGAGAACCTGGGGAATAAAAGAAACTGAGTGAAAGACAAAGATGCCGCCATAGATAAGAGCTTCAAAACAGGTCCCAGTTCCAGTTGAGAAGTTCGGACTACTGGGTGTTCGAGTTTGTGTTGGGAGGTAGTGTAAGTGGATGAGGCCTTTATTTTGGGTTTAAGAGTGTAAAGTGGATGAGGCCTCTTCGTTTTGGGGTTTCGGCTTTCCAGTGTCCTCTTGCTCCGTCTGTTTACAGGGTAGAAACATATACAAATATAAAATCCAAAGGTCAATATTCTGACACGTCATTCATCTCTAAAATTCGTAGTTTATTTTCTCTCCTTCCTCCCGCGCCTCCTCTTCCTTGTCTCTCTTCCCAGGCCAGGCCAGGCCGTCGTCACCGCTTCTAGAACGTGCCGAGGTCTTCGAGAGATCGTTGTCTCTTTGGTTTCCACTGTTCTTCGCAAAGCGCTCATATCAGTATATATTTTCTATTCAGAAGCAGTTGGTAAAGGCCAAGGGGATCATCTCGTGAATGATGTGTCTGCTGGGCAGTTAGATTCCAACATGTTCAGAGTCGTTGCAGGCCTTAAGGTTCCATATGTTGGAATGCACATGAGGGGTAGCCCATCCACAATGCAGAACTACGAAAACGTGCAGTATGATGATGTTTGTAAATTGTAAGCAGATAGCTTATGAGTCCTGAGGGTTGAGGAAGCAGAATTATCAGGTATTCCTGCTTGGAGGATAATGATTGACCCTGGCATTGGATTCTCCATGAGAACTGAACATAATTTGGATATCCTAAGGGGAATACCAAGCATTCGTGCAGAGATTGCTAGGAAAAGTTTGGCTGTCTCATGCCCCAGTACTTATTGGTCCCTCCAGAAAGAGGTTTTTAGGTGACATTTGCTCTCCAACTGCTGCAGACGAGAGAGATCCTGCCACTGTTGCCTCTGTCAAGGTTAGCGTTTTAGGAGGAGTCAACATTGTTAAGAGTACATAATATAAGAGATAACCTTGACATTTGCTCTCCAACTGCTGCATCCTTCCCATGATTAAGGGATAATAGATCATTTCTATTCTATTACTTTATCTTCTTTTCTTGTTTCTTGCCACTGGAAATCTCGATATTTTTTTCTTCTGCACTCATAGTCTCTGGATCGGTTGTAGAATATCACAAGGCTCTAACGAGAAACATTTGTTTTGTGAAATGTTGTTTTCTTGGATTCTCTTCTATTTTCTTCTGATTTTCACCAACCCTCAGTACCCAAACTTCATCAATTTTTTGTTGTATTGTTATTGCTTATCAGTAAGCTTTTGGCGGATTAAACTAAATTCTCATTGCTTTGTCAGTAAGCTCCAAGTGGAAGCCACCATGGACTGACTAACTGCCATGGTGAAAATTGTAAATGGCGAAGATTTTTGGGTTGTCTGATTGAAAAATCTAACTTAGTTGAATTCTACCCAAAATGAGTCCACATCTGGGAAGAGAAGGAATTTACTGGTCAATTTATCTGCCTGGTACCTAGCAAAGTGGCTCAGTTTTCAGCTTTTTTGTGACACTGCCTATGAAAACCACATCTAATAAGATCAAACGCTAAACTGAAAATGAGAACCCATGTGACTTAAAATTACCATCATGGACCATTGTCCAGTATGAGCCATAAAGCCTACTAGGGTATCAATGCAGGCAGAAGTTGTGAAATCAAAATTTAACAAATCAGATCAACTTATTTAAAAATAAAAATAAAAATCAGATCATTCCACTACTTTATCAAAGAAGCAAGTGCTCATCTACACGAATATAAGTATTCATTCCAGATGCAATGTTCCATCAAGGCTGTGACAGATTACAGAGATATGATGTAAACAAACCAAAAACAAAAAAAAAAGTAGAACTTTTAAAAATTTCCCTCATCAAATGCGGGTTTTGGTAGCTGAGAACTAATTGTTCTGTTCCAAGACCTCTGCTTCAACCCTAGCCATGGGATCATCTTTGATCTCTATTTCATCATCCTTTTCCCCTTCTCTCTCTTGGGCCAATTTCTTTCTATGCAAGTCCTCTGCAGCCTGCATTGTAGCCCGATTCTCTGCCTGAATACGCTGCATTTCTTCTTCTTGCTGCTGCCTTTCAAACCATGTGTCCGCATCCGCCCAAACTAAAATGGTAGACCAAAAAAAAAAAGGAATCAATCAAATGAGCATAAAATCATGGCAGGGGCTTTACCACCAGTATGCGTTACAACCATCAACCCTACTCAGAACCTGGTACGTGCAATGATAAATACGGAGAAGTTGAAGGACCCAAATGGTAGCACATATCATTTGACATCTGAAAGAATAAAGATCTGGTCGAACTATCCTAAAAGAATGGAACAGGTGTCTTTGTGTTGTCCCTTATCATGTCAGTCTACACTTTGAAGGTCTCCAGAGTGAGAATGTCCACGAGTCTTGAAGAACAAAAGAAGAAATTCAAAGTAATTACTCTGTTTTATTATATGTGATCTGACCCCATCTTAGAGAGGTTGTTCAGTCCTTAGGAAACAACACTCTAAACACAAAAACTAAAGATATCATGCTTTTCTATTTTCTTTCAATTCTATTTTGTTTTCCATCGTTAAGATGAAACTTTCCAACACTAACCAGAGTTGGAGTTGCTTACCGCATCTAGGGTCTAACGTACACATTGTTCAAAGCATGGAAATGATTTGAACTCGTTGAGTCAAACTTTGCAAATCAACTTAAATTTCTGGCTGCCAGAATTTTAGGTCGTCAAAGAAAGATCCAAAGGGAGTTTCGCAGTCTGGCATTTAGGGGTGGTTTGGATTCCAAAATAAGTTTCACTATTTACAACTCATTTCAACAAATTTCAGCTCTACTATTCATAACTCATCTCATCCCATCTTCCAATTCAACAAACAATTGTTGATACATGTTGCGCTTGTGAATGGTAATGGTTTCATTCTCGATGAAAAGTTTGTACAAGTTTAAGCTGTTGAAAATTATCGGCTATTTAACTAAAAGTTATATAGAATCCTAAAAACCCTAAACCCCCGAGTTACGAATTGCAAGAATAGCGTTACAAAAACTGAAGGCCCAAGTCGATTAATAAACAAAATGAAGAAAACCATCCCAAACAGATCAGTAATACCGAAAGAGAGGGAATGAAAAAGGAGAAGAAAAGGGAAAGGAAGGACGTACTGGGATGGGCGGCCCAGCCCTGCTCGCCACCCTTGATGCGCTCGGGGAGGGCGTAGTTGACGGTGAGGACGCGGCCGTAGAGCTCAGCGCCGTCCATGTTGTCCATGGCGGCGGCAGCGTCATCCTTCTCCAAGAAAGTGACGAAGCCGAAGGAGCGGTGCTTCTGGGTGGCCTGGTCCAGCGGGGTCTTGACGTCCTTGATGTCGCCAAAAGGTATGAAGGCAGCGTGGAGGATGGATTCGTTCACCTCCTCCGCCAGCCCTCCAACGTACATCGTGTTCTTCTGGACTGCTTGTTGCGCCATTCACTTGCCTCTCCTCGTACCTTGTTTCTTTCTTTCCCCGTTGTGCTTACAACCAGAACAACATTAATTACTAGCGAAGCAGACGCAGGAATTCTGGGTGAACCGAGAAAATAATAATAATATTTGGATTTCTAAAATTAATAATATATGAATCTATAAAATAAATAATATATGGATCTGAAACATACATCCATGGTAGATTTGAGTTATCAATCCCATTCTCATAGTGAGAAGAGATAAAAATAAATTTATATAAAAATTAAAAATTAAAAAAAATATTATTTTTAATATTATTATTATTTTAAAATTTTAAAAAATTGAAATAAATTTTAAAAAATTAAATTATTTATTATATTTTATATAAATATTTTTAAAAAATATATTAATAAAATGAGATAAATTGGCATAATTTTTCAATCCAAACAAGAATATTTTGGGCCAAAACGAAGCCTCTGTTAACATGGTTTTTTTTAGGTAGGCACTCGGCGGATTGGTTTATGGCATAAATTTATCCTTTATTTGTGTTTGCATATGAGATGAAATGAATAAATTAAATTAAGATTAAATTAAAGTTTAATAAAATATTATTAAAATATATTTTTTGATATTATTTGTGTTAAAATTTTTAAAAATTAAATTGTGTATTTTATTTTATTTATATTTAAAATTTTAAAAACTTATAATAATTAGATAAAAATAAATTGAATTGAAAAGAATTGTAAAAATAAATGAAACCTTACTTTAAGAGGCGTTGCATATTGGAAAATGGCTACAAAGATTTCTTATAAAAGCGAGTTGCATCTTGATGTGACACTGCTATTTAGATAATTAAAATTAATTCAATTCAATTTAATTTAATCTAAATCTAATATTCAAATTCTCAAATGACAAATTACTTAATTCATTTAAATTTAAAATTTATTTACAAGTAAAAATCACGAGACTCAACCTTTTTTTAATTTTTTAAACTCATTTTAACATCTAAATATTTTTAAATTCATCTAAAATAAATTTTACAAAACTCAATCTACCATCTCTATTAATTACTTTTCAAAAAAAAAAAAAAATTATCTCAACTCAATTTAAGTCAACATTAAAACGCAACCGTATTTATCAATACCACATCGAGATCAGTTGAGATCAACCAATTAGATGGTCCGATGAAAAAGAAACAGTTTTGAAAGTGCAGTAAAGTCAACTTGTCTAAAATAATTTCATGAAAAAACTTTTGTAGATAAAGGCAATAGGACTCCTAATATATATTTCTCTCTAGAATTATACCATCTAATTTGGTTAGCAATCAGAGAAGTTTTTTTCTTCAAACCCAGACCTTATCTTCTTTTCATTTCGAATGGAATTCCAAAAACAAAACCCAGACCTTATCCAATCGATCATCCGAATCAGTATGCCAATCTAAAAATCATATTTCCATTCCAATATTTGAAGTTTTAGAGGAAGACAAAAAGGTAAATAACGATTGGACGGTTCTTTTCATTGCTATCATTATTCAAAACTTGTGTGACAATTCTTTCAGCAACCAGGAAGAGAACGACTGTGTTGCATTACTTCTTACGCAAGTAACAAGAATGTGACAATTTCTTTCAGCAGCCAGGAAGTGAACGACTCTGTGCATTACTTCTTACGCAAGTACAAGAAACCAAGCACCACAGAGATACCGACAACGGCTACAGGAACAACCCAATATTGCTTTGTCAATCCCACGAGCTTCTGAGCATAATCTGTTTGCTTCTTTGAAGATATTTCAAGCTCTGGAATGACCGGGAAGGATGTGTCAAGCTCACCTATGCAAAAGCTCTCCATGAGCTCCTTTGCACTTTCGCTATGCCCGGCATCTTCAAACTCATCCGTTGCATCTTTCCCTTCAATGAAATCAAACAAGACATATCAAGAATTTCATCACAATTATAGTGGTAGTTTTGAAATTTGAATATTACATACTCCAGTACAAGTCATCACATATCATCCATTAGTGAGCGAGAGCATAAGAAAATTTACCAGTTGCTGCAAGGACTACATCATCACCGCCAGGGTGCTCATCCAAATAAGATGATACATCGTATACCTGGAATGATAAAAGGAACAGTAATGAATACAAAAGAGGGAGATAGGGAGAGCAGAGTCAAAGCAAGCCAAAAATATACACGCATTGAATGGAATCTGAGATCAAGCAAACACAACAAGTCTTTTAGCCGGTTAAAACCAGATTTATGTAATGTGCTAACATTACACAGATCAGGTAAATCGTCGGCTTTCACTTATGGAACGTGGCCCCCAGAAATTGTTTGCATCCAAGTATCTAGCCTTGGACTTGAGGGGGAGCATTCTCCCAAGACCAAGACCCTTACCATTTGAGCCTTGTAACTTCTCCATCACCAGAGATAGATAAGGAGTTCAAAGATGTGCAATACGTATAAAGTTTACCATATCCACAACTCCAAGACTCCTGAGTTACTTATAGCATCATGAAGTACAACACGATGTAACAAAAGTTGTTTCCAGAAGCACTTTGAAGCATACTTTAAAGTGAGATATAAATTCAAATAACATATACAGCCCAACAATCCACTGTATCATGTCAACTTGTCCAAATTCATACTATGCCCAGGGCTGACTATTTGCAATCCAAGTATCTAGGTATATGTTATCAAGATACCCAGGGAGAAAAGTAATGGAAATGCATTTTTCATTTACTCCAGGTACAAGTTGAGTCAAAGGCCTGAAGCAAACATAAATCAAAATAAAATGAGAAGATTGCTCCCTTTTCCGATAACCAAAAAAAAAAAAAACATAAAAAATCCCAGAAAAGAGTTCTTGATCCCCAGGATGTGATAAGTCAACATCGAGGTGACAAACGACTCCGTCAATAAGAGCTCTTGGGAGTGATCAGCCTGTTATCCCTGGTTATCTTTGATCTGTTGAGTGAGAGCCCTTCCACTGCAACTCCAGGATCACCATGGCCGACTTTTGCTCTGTTCGACCAGTCGGTCTCACAGCCAAGCAGGATTATACCATTAAGCTCACAAGCAGAATTTGGGGCGAATGCCTCCTAAAGAGTAACGGAGTTGTGAGAAGGTAGGCTCAAGCTAAGATGCCATCTAATCATAGAGACTTCAAGGAAAAAAAAAATTCAACGTCGCTAATGGCGACTCACATCTCTCCAATCCAAAGATACCGTCAAACATTAATTTCCTTCCAAATTTCACCCTTACAACAACCATCGGAAATCCTTTCCAATGTGTTAATATGTTAACCACCGCTCTCAGCATATCCGACCTACCATAGAATAAAACAAAACACGAGTCCACAATTCCCAAATAACCTTCCTGCTCCTTACCTAAATTACGCAAAGCTAAAGCTATTCTAAAAGGGATGCACAGGTTTTTGTATGTTATATAAATATAGGTACGATACATTTATACCAAGAATAAAGGCAGAGAAATAAATTATGCAATAATATTTTACTCTCAAACCCTTCATCAATTGTATCTATTTTGTAGGAAAAAAATATAAAGCAGGCAATACTTTTTTTTATTGGCACTGGGTGTTTGGAAACAGCATCCCGACTAATCCCGAGATGCACAAGCCCTCGACAAGGAGTTTTTCACAAGTGTATCAAGGATAATTCAAGACAAAAATCTCCTAGGAGTTTCCCTAGAGATTGTTTGCAACTAAGAGAATTTGAACCTTAAACCTGGAGGGAGCATACCACCAAGCCGATGCCTTTACCACTTGAGCCATTCCCTAGGGGTTTATAAAGGAAACACTACTACCACATTTTTACATAAATTTTAGGATATTGGGATTTATCATAAACAAAACCCACTAAAGATTTGCACTTAAAAAACGACGGTACAACAAGTTATAACCGAGGATTAAAACTAAACAGCAGAACAGATCTCAGAAGAAAGTCATGCCTAGCCCCAAAAGGCCAAATAAATGGCAAAAATAGACCCCAAATAGACATTAAGATGATCTAATTGCTTCGAATAGAAAACGCACACTAGCTCATCCATCGAAGATGCATAGCCAATAGTAAAACTGAAAGAACAAAAAGAAATAAAAACATAGCGAAAAGGAAAACAAAAATCACATAGGAAGGAAATATATATATTTTTTGATAAGTAAGGTTTATGGTTGCTAAAAACAGGAAGGAAATATATATTTATCTACAGTTATATTAAACATGTTTATATAGAAGCGTACCTTGCCATCGATGACGACCCAACAGTCTTCTTTGGAGTTGTGTTGAGAGGCTTCTTGCATTGAATAGAGCTTGGAGAGAGTCGGCATCTCTGGTTAACTAAGCCCAACTGTCCAATAGATATTTTGGAGCCGAATAATTCTCTCTGTCTCCGTGTCTGACTCTGCGTAGAGATGATCGGGGAGAGACCAAGCAACCCTAGCTCGCTTGAAGCTGATGTCACTGTTCCTCATTCTGGGTCTGCTACCTATTTATTTTAAATCTGATCCAAATAGCAATTTCTGTTATAAAACGAAAGAAAAAAAAATTATTAGTTTTATAAAAAAAAAATTATTTATTATTTAAGAATTGAAATTTTTTTTCTTTTATTTATAAAACTTGTTCAAGCTAATCAAACAAAAATTTGTATTTATAAATAATTGGAAGTGTGTCTTATGAATTATTTGTCTTAATTGATGGATGTAATTATTCTAGTTTCTAAATTTCAAAAGGGGGTTCATTCATATCCCTCCTATAATTGATTACAACACTCATTTTTAAATGACCACCTATAAAAAATCTACATTGTTAAAATCTTATAAAAAAAAAATTTAATGGAAAGAAAAATTAATGGCGAAAGAAAAAGAGTACAGTATTCTTATGTACCACCAAGTACTTTAAGATTGACTAATTAAAACCTTGTGAGGAAAATTCAATGGAACAAAATCTCAATGAAGGAAAAAGAATATAATCAGTGCAAGTTTTCAAGACATTTACTCATCCTAAAAAGTGTATAATGATAGATATTTAAGTTTTCGCATTCTAATGTTTTGTATAATTTTTTAGATGTCGCAGTTAGTAATGCTTTTATGAATAAATCTGTCAGATTATCACTTGATCGTACTGCTTGACATCAATTTCACATTTCTCTTAAAGTTCGTGAGTATAAAAAAATTTAGGTTAAATATATTTGATTCTGTCACATTTGATATATTCTCCTTTAATTTAAATGATACAAATAGTATTATCTTCGTATAAAATTGTTGGACTATCATTGATCATGGGAAGATCACACTTTTTTTGGATATGTTGAATCACTGATCTCAGCCAAATACATTTCTGACTTGTTTTATGAATTACAATGATCTCTGAGTAATTTGAAAATGTGATAAATAGTATCTGCTTGACATATCTCCATGATATAGCAGTATCTTCATAAGTCAATACATATCC
The DNA here is from genome assembly GCA_036898215.1 of Platycarya strobilacea. Classification (NCBI taxonomy): domain Eukaryota; kingdom Viridiplantae; phylum Streptophyta; class Magnoliopsida; order Fagales; family Juglandaceae; genus Platycarya; species Platycarya strobilacea. The sequence goes on along the minus strand of CM072554.1, from coordinate 15,396,910 downwards.
AATTTGAGAACTATTTATGTGTAGATCTGAAAGATAACCTGCATCTGCGTACCCAACTAATTATGGACTTGATCCATATTGTTAAAATAATCAACCGTACCATAAAGGTAATGAAAGATATATTTAATACCATTTCAATGCTTTCAAGTTGGTGCAAAAATATATCATGCAAGCAGATTAACTGAAAATGTAATATCAGATCGAGTGCAATTTACAATATACATCAAAGCTGCAATTGCACTGAGATATAGTACTTCAGGACCAAAAATTTCTTCATCATCTTCACAAAGACGGAATGGATCATTTCTCATATCAAGTGATCGAATAACAATTGGAATACTCAATGGATGATTTTGTCTATGTAAAAGTGTTTCAAGACTTTCTCTATATACATAGACTGATGAATAAAAATTTTATTTGATAAGTACTCGAGCTACAGGCCGAGACAAAATTTTGTTTTGCCAAGATATTTTATTTCAAATTCATTCTTTAAATATATAATGGTTCTTATGATCTCTTCAGGAATCCCTATAATATTTAAATCATCAACATAAACCACAATAATGACAAATCCGGATTCTGATTTCTTAATAAAAATATATGGGCATATAAGATTATTCTCAAATCATTCTTTCAATAGATATTTGCTAAGGCGATTACACCACATACGTCCGAATTGTTTTAATCCATATAAAGATTTTTGAATTTTGATGGAGTATATACTTCTACATATACTTGTAGATACTTTAGGCATTTTATATTTTTCAGAGATTTTCATATATATGTCATGGTCTAAAGATCCATATAAATATGCAGTGACCACATTTATCAATCGCATATCTAATCCTTTTGTAACAACAAAATTAATCAAAAATCTAAATGCGATTACATTCATAACGGAAGAATATATTTCTTCATAATAAATCATGGATTTCTGCATGAAACTTTGTGCAATAAATCGTACTTTGTACTGCACAATTTTATTTTTCTCATTATATTTTCATACAAATACTCACTTATATCTGATAGACATTACATTCTTTGATGTTTGGATAACAAGTCCAAATACATCTCGTTTTGCTAGCGAGTTTAATGTAGCTTCAATAGCTGCTTTCTAGTTTGACCAATTATTTCTACGTCGACGTTTTTTGATGGTTTTTTACTCATTTTCTTCATTACTTCTGGTAATGTCAAGGGTCATCTTATGTAAAAATATATTGTCGACAACAGTTTTATTTATATTTAGAATTTCTCCAGTAATCATGAAATATATTGAGATCTCATTATTTTTAAGTACTCATTCCTCTTTAAAGGAAAACATTTTATGAAACACCTATTCAGGAGGTCCCATTTCAGGAGATTTTGGGATATAATATTTGATCTCTTCGGGAGTATCAACTATGCTTGTAGCCTGTATTGTAGATATGGGTTATTTAGGAACACCAAATTCATTTTGTTTCTTTCTTTTTTAGAAAATTTTATTTTTTGCACTAATATGTCTTCCACGCTTTAGGCATGTCTCAGACTCATCTATTATTGTTTTGACAATTTATCCTTCAAAGACTGCAATCTTTGCTAGAGTATTAACAGCAGGAATATATGATTTTACAACACTTTTAGTGTCTATAAATACATCTAATAATTGATTTGTAACACTTTGCAAATAGATAATCTTTTGAACTTTTAGTTTACATTCATTTGTAAGAGGATCAAATTGAGATAAGGTTTTATTATCCCAAGTAATTTCTTGTTGTACTTTAGGCACCGACTTTTTGTTACCAAGTAATGGAAAAATGGATTCATCAAAGTGACAATTATCAAAACGTGCTTTAAACATATCCCATGTAAGAGACTCAAGGTATCTAATAATAAATAGAAAAACAAAGCCAACGTATATCCCAAGTCTACGTTGAGAGCTCATTTTTATACATTGTAGAGGTACAATTAGAACATATACAATACATCCAAAAGTACAAAGATGAGAAACATTTAGTTGTTGACCAAATGCAAGCTGTAATGGAAAATATTTATGATATGCAAATGGTCTAATTCGAAATAATGATGCTGCGTCAAGTATAGCATGTCCCCAAACAGAAATATGTAGTTTTGATTTCATAAATAAAGGTCTAGCGATTAGCTGAAATCTTTTGATCAAAGATTAAGATAAACTATTTTGAGTGTGTGTATGGGTAACAGAATATTCAACATCTACTCCTATTGAGATGCAATAGTTATCAAAAACTTGTGACGAAAATCCGCTTACATTATCAATCGAATAGTTTTAATTGGATATTCATGAAATTATGTTTGTAATTTGATTATTTGAGTAAGAAGTCTAACAAATACAACATTTCTAATCTAAAGTAAACAAACATGTGACCATCAACTTGATGCATCAATCAAAATTATAAAGTATTTAAATGGTCACTTGATGGATGAATATACCCCCATATATCCCCATGAATCATTTGTAAATTATGGAAATTCAATAACGACTTTTGAGAGAGATGGTCTGATAATTAATTTACCTTGGCAATATGTAGAGCACGAATATTCATTGGGTAAAAAAATCTTTTGATTCTTTAAGGGATGCCCATGTGAATTATCAATAATTTGTCTCATCATTATTGATCTCGGATATCCAAGACAATCATACCAAGTCATAAATACTTTGGAATCAATACACTTCTAGTGTATTATTACACATGATTCATTTGTTTTTATTTTTACATAATATATAATCTAGAAGAGAAAGTACTCAGTTTTTTCAATACGATCTTCTGGCTTGATATTATTTTAGTAACAAGAAGATACTCTTTACTGTCTTTCTTGATAGTTTCAATATGATAATCATTACAACGTATATCTTTGAAATTTAATAAATTTTTTCTAGATTGTGAAGAAAATAGAGTATCATCCATACAAAAGTTAGTGTCATTATGCAACACAATATAAGTTTTTCCAGAACCCTCAATTAAATTTGATGAACCTGTTATGATATGGATATAGGTTTTGTTTAGTGTTATATTTTAAAAATATTTCTTATCCTTAAAAATTGTGTGAGTTGTAGTATTGTCAGCCAAATATACATTTTTATTATTCAACTCATAAATAAAAAATTCATTCGTGTGATCTATAATTTTATAAAATATACAAAATTTTCATTATATATATTAAAAAGTTCTAAAAATAAAGAAAAATATATTAATTGAGAGGAACACTTCCATCTCCAATCAAGTAATCAATTATACCATCAGGGTCTTTAAAGAAATTAGAAATATCAAGATGAGTGATATCATTTTCATCTATATATAACGAATCATTTGATAGTTCTACTAAATTTGTTTCAAATCTTTTATTTTTTCTTTTTATAGATGTTTGATATAAATCAACTAAGTGTCTGGCCGTATGACATATGTGCAACCAATATCCAGTCATATCACATCTATAACACACATTTTCACATTTCTTTGAATAATTATTTTGATGGCTTTTACCTCTATTTGAGTTATACCATTTCTGGTGATACAGTATATTTTTATTATTATCCTTTTTAATGTTGTCGCTTCTAGAACCAACATTTCTATAGTTCCTGCTACCACGTTCATGCCATCGATTTTTTTGAAAGGATGCACTATTCACTTTTGGAAATGATGTAAATTCAGTACCATTCACTTCAATAAATGATATTGAACCTGATGGTTTCTTAATAAAAATACATTATTTTGCTCAGCTACTAGAAGACAAGATATAAGTTCAGAATATTTTTTGAACTTTCGCTCTCGATATTGTTAATGCAGGAGCACATTCGAGGCATGCAAAGTAGTATATGTCTTTTCTAACATATCATCATCGGTGATTTTCTCACTACATAATTTTAATATTGAGCTGATTTTAAAAAATGTAGAATTATATTTACTAACACTTTTAAAATCTTACAACCTCATATACAACCAGTCATAACTAACTTTGGGGATGATAACAAATTTTCTGGTATTCATATCTCTCCATTAAATTATTCCACAAAATAAAGGAATTTTTTACTGTGAGATACTCCATTTTTAATTATTCGTGAAAATGGTGACGAAAGAAAATTATTACATTAGCACGGTCCTGCAGGGATGCTAGATTTCCTTATTTTATTGTTTCTCTCAGGTTCATTACATCTAGATGGATCTCAGTATCAAGAATTAAGGATACATAATTTTTTTTAGATATGTCAAGAGTAACGAATTCTAACTTTGTAAGATTTGACATTTTTTACATATATAAATAGTGAAATAAATATGTGTATCTAAGAAATATATTTATAAAGTTATGAGAGTAAACGTAGATTTTATCAAGTAATAATCAACAATATAATATATTGAAGAACTTATTTAAAGTATAAGACCACTAATTTCAGAATTGGTAAAATTTCGTACTAATAATGTGTTATAAAACTAAAGAAAAAAATATTATTGTAAAAGATTTTATAAGAAAATATATTTATAACTCTTATTACTTAATAACTGAAGTTTTCTATATTTCTTTTTCCCTTTTCTTTCATTCTATCTTTTATTTCGTTTATAAAATTTGTACAAACTGATCAAACGAAAATTCGTATTTATAGACAATTAGAAGTGTGCCTTATAGCTTAATAGTCGTAATTAATAGATGCATACCATCCACCAATTATTCTAGTTTCTAAATTTCAAAAAAGGGTATACATGTCCCTTTATAATTGATTACAATATTTCCAAATTTTAATTAGACCTTCCAAGACTACGGCCTCCCACATACATACATACATACATACATAATACAGATACTGCATCTACCTATATGTAAACAGGTATGCAATGGGTCTTAAGACGGTAGGGACGTAGTCATTAGATTGGACAAGGTAAACTAACAAAAATAATAATTTATGAATCACGTAACCACTTTAGAAAGATAAATACGAGATTTATAATAAAATTTTTATATTTTTTAATAATAAATTTTTCCCTTTTTTTAAAGCAAATATACCAAGCTTGCTTACATTATATTGTATACCTTGAAAAAAAGATAAGGAAAATGCTAAAGCACTTAATAAATACTTACAAAAAAAAATTTACTTTTTCACATGTCATTTACTAATATGTTAAAAATGATAAAATTTGAAATTCAAAATTTAAATCTGAAAAAAAAACTAACAAAATATGTCTTGTAAATAAAAATATAAGTAAAATTTTAAGTACACATAGCATTTACTCTAAAGATAAATATACAACTTTTCACAACATTTCATCCAATCATGTTTTAAAATGAAAATATTCTACTAAAAACAGAACTAGATATAGAAGACAAATTATATTTAAACAGTTCTAGAGTATTCAAGTTATGCGCACTCCTTTTAAAAAATAAAAATTATACTATATTGATTGGATTTGCCTCCTCAATTTAACCTCTCATATATTTTATCTTGTTTTTAATTTGATAATTAATGTATTGATATTTTTCAAATGTTAAAAGATATTTTTAAAACATTCAAAAGAAAAAGAAAAAGAAAATACAATTTACAATATGGACACACCCAAAAGTCAAATCTTAAGCAGCATGATAGCAATACTATATGAAAAAAGTGAGTAAATCTATTTGTATTGAGATTGGCCTTAACTCATTTCAACTCATTTTCATTTTATTATTATATTTTTTAAATTTTTTATACAAAATATAAATTCCTATACACATTTTTTAAATCTTAATACACATTTTTTAAATTTTAATACACATTTTTCAAATTCTAAAATAATAATTAAAAAATAAACTAAATTCATCTTATTTTCGAATTCAAACAGGACCTAAATTACACGAGAAAAGCAATTTTTGTTTAATAATAAATCTTACTTTTTTGAAAAGAATATGTATCTACTATTACTCAAATTAAAAATCCTCTCGCCAATGTATTCCTAGTGTTTTTTTTTAATACATTTGGAAGAGGCGTTTCATCAATACAGCTATTCCCTGTTTCTTCTTCATTTCCTCATCTTCTTCTCCTCTATGCTGATGGTCGTCTCACCTTTTTTTTCATTATTAACATGCTTCTCAATTTGTTTCATTGATTATAGTGCTCATCTTCTTCATTTTATTTTTTCTATGTTGCCGTCCTTTCATCTTCTTCATTTTAACGTGGTTCTCAACTTGTTTGTTTAAATTCCGATGCTTTTCCTCCAAAAAATAAAAAAATCCAATGCTTGTCCTTCTTCACCATCTTCTTTTCCTCTGCGTCGATGTTCATCTCATCTTTCTTCGGTATTAACATGCTTTTCTACTTGTTTCATTAATTATAATGGTCATCTTCTTCATTTTGTTTACCGTGTCGTTGGCTGTCTCATTTTTAACCCGTTCTTAACTTGTTTCACCATCTTCTTCTCCCCTACGCCGATGATCGTCTCATCTTTCTTCGTCATTAACATGCTTCTGGACTTGTTTCATTAATTATAGTGCTCATCTTCTTCATTGTTTTTTTTGTCACTGGCCGTCTCATCTTCTTCATTTTAATGCGATTCTCAACTTGTTCGACTAATTCCGACAATTCTCCATTTAATATTATATACACTATGCTTGCCTTAAAAAAGAAAATTCCAATAATTCTCCATCTTCACTCCTTGTCAGTCTAAATGCCTCCCCTCTCATTTTCCTACTTCGAAACTTTTGCTCAATGGATCAGAAATGTGGCTTGGAAGAGGGAAGAGGGAAGAGGCTGAGCCAATCACTCTACGGCGCTTCAATTTTAGTCTTCGAGCTAGGCTACATCACACTTTGATCAACAAAACCAAACGAGATTTCAAGCTTATCTGCCCACCTGCTGAGGGGCAAGCAAACCCAGAGCCCCTGAAAGGGTGAGGAATAGATCAACCATCATCCAACAGCGGAAACGGGATCCAGCGGTAGAGAGTGGGTTTTTCCCCTCCCGCACCCCAGGTCCCACCTACTTCCGTATTCTTTGGAGGGTTGGAGCATAATTAAAATTTCACCGGTATTTAGTTCAAAAAAGAGAGCATAAAATCTTTTTTTCCTTGTCATCCTTCTACAGATGGTTTCAAGCATCAAATGGTTACATTATAAAACGCAAATTTCAGATGCTTGCAACGATATTCATACGCGTTTTGGTGGTACATATTGCACACGCTCGTCTTCACATAAATTCTGCAAAAACAGTCCAACAGAATGATTAATGGGAAATATTCCCAAGTTACAAGTTCAAATGAAAATTCAATGGGTCAAATGTTAGGAATGAATATAAGTAATGGGACAAGCAAGCATAGATTCTGACAAGAGTTAGTTCCACAATATCTACAAGCTCCCTTTTACCTCTATGGAAATATCTAGTTTTCCAATGTGCTCAAAAGAAAAAGAAAAGAAAAAAAAAATCAACTTTTCAAATGCATGCCAACGGAAATTTTGACAGAGTTACTGTAGCTACCCATTCAGTAATATGAGCTACATTTTGTCCCTGGGGTGACCAACTTCCACCCAAACCAACACAATCAGAACCAGCTTAGGATTTCAACCCAAACCACCATCCCAAAGACAAACGAATAAGAATATGAAAGCATCAGCTCTCACATGCATTAGAAGCATATATCCCACTAATTTGCTTCAACTGCAAATATTACACAAAAGCAATGAAAATAAATGAAGAAAAGGATCAATACATGAAGCTCAGCAACTACATTACCTGGGAAAATACCATACCAAATGTAGCATAAGCTATGGGTCAACAAATTAGAATATACGTGCAACCCTGCTTATACTATCAGGGCCACCAGGCTTCTTATTAACATGAGGTGTATAATTAGGCTGCTGACAAGACTGTTCTAGTTTCAACAATTGGTCCTGTTAATACCTGTGGTTTGCAACTAGCATGTGCAACATGGCTAGTTGATTTATTCGTCTCCAAGAACTTAATGGAAACCTTCATAAAATTACCATCAACAGCTCACCCCCATGTTGCTAACCACGAGTTAATGGCCGAGTATATATCTGACTAATTTGCATCACAAAGCCATTTCCTTGGTTTTTTATTTTTTAAAGTACATAACTTGGCAATGCACGTATGACATTAAACAGAAAAGTCAATCAAACAATTTTGATCGATGAATAGATTGCAAGATTAGCATTCAAGACTGCTGATCATGCTTTGAGTTAATTTGATGAAAGAGATACTTATACGCAAAGTAACATAAGTCCTTCCTAAATCAAATAAAGCAGATGAAGTGAATTTAATGTACAGAAAACACACACACCCACACACACACACAAAGAAACCTGCAAGTCCTCTGGAAGTGCCTCTGAGACTGCAAGAGTATAGCAACCAGGAACAAATCTTCCTGCAAAAAGTTTTTGGGGGAACTCAATCTAAGAATTACAAAGATCAGTTCTTACAAACTTTTTTAAGGGCGTAACTCTATATGAACCTAGAAGCATTAAAAAAATCTTAGTACAAGATGTAAATGGCATTCAAATTTGTTTAGGAAGAAGCATTGCTATAAGCAGAGAAAGAGGATTCCCAGAATGTAGATCATTGTGACATGCATGCTGGGCACATGAGCATATTGTACCACTTACCGGCCCAGAACATGGAATGACTGATGTGGCAGGTATATATTCAACTAATATAGATAATTCTGTTAAAAGTTAGAATGTGATAAGGTAGTCTTAGACAAAACTTCCAGAACTAGAGGATAATTGTTTAGAAGTATCATAATCTAAGATAAAAAAAAACTATATCAGACTTGTCCTTTTAAATAAGTTTCAACAAAGAAAGAAAAGTATGAAATTTCAATTGACAAAATTCATGCATTATAATTGTGATTCGCCATGATACCAGTGAACTGTGGCAACTGTAATGTGCCCCCATAACATGCCCCTATGTGTTATCAAACTAATATAACATTAGCCCCGATCGATCTTAGTATAGTTTCATAGCTGCATGCTCTTATCAGAAAGGCACCTTATGGCACACTCAAATATTCATACATCAGATTGATTACTTAAATTTCTTAAAAATCTTGAAAAGCCAATAATAATACATAATCCTATAATTACAAGACCTTTAGGATACGATTTTATTATTATTAATAGAGATATTTCATTGTAGTTTTAAAAATAAAAACATGAACATTGACAAACACTACGGCAATCTACTAGCTCTTTTAACTTTTAAGAAATGAGCCTGCAGGGAAACTTTGGCTTGCAGTTGCATATAACAACTTTGGCTAGAGCCAAAAAAAGACAGAGAACAAGGAAAAAAAAAAGATGGAGGTGAAAACATGTATAAGAAGGTGTAACATACAAAAAAAAGGTGTTTATCATACCAATTCGCAACCACCGAGCAGCCCAACTTCTACTTGGATCCATGACTGAAATTATACTGCAGAGTCTCAATGGAAAAAAAATGATCAAAATAGGCAAAAGGAAATTTGAATTTAAAGACCAACCAGCCCAGGCAAGACTGGAATAGGATCCTTGCGAAACCAATAATATTTATTTAGTTGGAAATATGAGGAATTATGATCAATTTTGATTCTAATGATAATTGAAACGAACAAACACCTAAATATGCTCAATCAAATGAATATTATCCATTTCAGGAGACATGGACAGAATCCTTGTCCAGAAACACTACCCTAGGGAAGTCAATCATACTCAGATAATTGACGTTTCAGTCATCCATAAGAATAATATACAAGGGTATCATAAGATGCACAAAACTGGTTCCTGCTATTTCCCAGATAAGAAAAGCGAGCAGATCTACAATCGGAAAAGTTTAAAAACAAAAAAACTCAAAGTACAAGTTTTTAGTTTATAGATACGTCTAATCCAAGTAAAGTATCCAAATGGGTTGCCTTGGAGTGAGTTGGGCAACGGTTTAAGCACAAGAAGTGAAAAAGAAAACAAAATAAATAACTTTAAACAACAAAAACAAAACAAGATCCTTGCACTCTTTCACCTTGAGGGAGTAATAAACATCACAACAACATTAAGAACACCAACAGTTGGATTATGACAAAAATTAAAAAAAAGATGCATACCCAGTGAAATTAGGAGTAGTACAATCAACGATACGTTCGTGATCCTCGTCCATCTTGAAGAATGGACAGTTCTCGCACCCTGACTCCCTAAACTGTGTAATATTTTTCAAAATAAAGTTAAAAAAACACACAAATCAATGTTAACCATTAAACTCGCAGAAGAGAACCTATCGAACCCTAACACTGCTCTTTTAGGGAAAGGATTGCACCTGATCGTAGGTTTTGACGAGACGACAACGAAGGCAAGCCCTCAGTTCATGACCGAAGCTCGTCGGAATCTGTGCCGGAGCGCTTCCCATTATGATATACTACAAGGTTTTTAGCGGTCGATGACCGAGGTTGAAGAGTGTGAAAGAGCTTTTTGCTACTCATTCCCGAGCCACATTTATTTTTATTTGTATTTTTATTTGTATTTTATTTTATTTTCAAAAAAATTAATTAAATTCTTACTCATCATCGATTCATCCATTCACAACCGAACTTTTATCGGTTCTTTCTGTACAAAAACTTTTTCTAAATTAAGCAAAAAGTAAATATCTAGATACGTGAGAGCGAGGGATTTGATTTCCAGTTAATAAGAATCTTATATTGATAAAATCCAACCATTAAGGTAAAAATTATACGGCCAATTTTTTTTTCAGTACAAGTTATAGCGCTTATTTGATTAAACCTTTAATTTATAATAACGTTTTACCATGCTTTTGAATGCAGCCCACTTTATCAATATTAATCCAATTGTAGACTTTTCTCCTCTTTAAAAATTGAGTTTTCTTGGAATCAACGTCTCTAAAAAGCATCTTGTTGTATTCAGTGGCAGTAGTCAACACCGCTTATGCCATTGAGACTGGCTCTTTTCGGTGACTTCATTCCTACGACGTCGACCCCCCAACGACCTCCCACCTTCTCCTGGTGGAAGGTTATCGGGAGTCACCGTCGTAAGGGTGAGATCGTCGAAAGGAGCCAGTCTCGATGGCATGGACAGTGGCGACCACCACCATCGACGGCGGTAGGGGCTGGACAGAACCGAACTTCTCCTATAAATTTATCTTCATTTTATTTTTTATTTTATTTTTTATTATATTTTTTATTATATTTTCTTCATTTTATTTTTTTATTATGTTTTCTAATTTTTTTATTGTGTTTTTTATTGTATTTTTTTAAAATTTATTATTCTTTTTTTTTTTATAGAAATTATAGGGGTTATAGAGAGGGAGCTAATTTTGATGCTGGGGCAGTTGGATTGGCCCCCAACGTCTCCCTTAAAGATTTCACTTCTCTATGAGTATTAAATGATTTAATATTATTTTCAATATAAAATATCGAGAAAGATATATTAATCTAACATATTTCAAAAGGTGCAGTGAGTTTATTTTGTAGAAGTGAGTCTAAAAGACCCTACTTTAGGGAGGTTCTCCGACATTAAAAAAAATGGTAATGTAACATATAAATCGCCTCAACTACGACCTGTTTGTCTTCCATTTCAAAAACTTTTCATTTGCAGTCTTTCTTGGAAGATCCATGAGTGCTAGATTTAATAGGGAGAATGTCTAATTATATTATATAAACTGAACCAAAATTATAAAACTTGAATACAACCCAATGCTGATGAGGTTGTTTTAGATCATTAGTCTAGGGGAGAGCATTGACAGGTCCGAACCAAAAAGATCGACCGGACTGGGACCAAATCAAGTATGCTTTGGGCCAGTCTTGGTCCATAAAATAAGGACCGAAATAGACTCAGTCCGATCTCGGTCTAAGCATTTTTAGACCTGGATCAGATCGAATATACAACATAATATATATTTTTTAAAATGATATCTATTATATAATTAATCATAGTTAGTAGGCCTCTTGCTTTAGCTTACCGCATTTATTACAGAGTTTTAAAAACCAATCTTAACCATCAAGCTAAGATTAAGTCAACGAAGAATGAGACCCTTCTGATGCAGAGTTCTACCTCTGGTGCCAATATCAGAACTCCCAAAATGCTTTACTAGAAAGACATTACTTTACCAGATTAGTGGATTCTTGAACAAGAACTTCCACCTATTGAGGTTTTATCAAATAAAAAAGACTTTGACCATATTCAACAGTTTCTTGATGAATTTGTAAAAATTTTTTTGATTGATCTCTTCTAACTAACGAAAGAATACATTTTTTTGCTAGTTCCAGATCTTCTTATATTTTAGACCCAGAAAGAAGAGACGTGAATCTCAAACAATTTTTGGAGGATTTTGCTAAAACAGTGAATCCTAATCGACCAATTTTACTTAAGGATGCTCCTAAAAAGGAAAATCCTTCTATTTTTGATTTAAAACTGAAAGGTATTTATACTAATTCCCAAGTTACTTCTGCTTATTATTCTACCAAAGATAATATCCCGTCCAAAAGAAAATCTATAAATGAAGAGTTGAGGAAGAAGACCACAACTTCTGATATGGTTGCTTCTGTGCATTACCATAGTAAACTAATAGTGCTAGACAAAGCATTTGAGATTGATAAGATTTTTTTGTTTAATGAATATAATTATGTTGAAAACCAGGATAAGAGAAAATTTTATTTTGCGAGTTTTCCTACTTCTAAGAGATTTAAGAATTAAGAGAAAATGTATGCATCAAATAAGCATATACTTTTCTTTTATTTTTTAGAAAACCACTATATTTCAAAAAATTCAATAAATGTTTTAAAAACCAGTTATCCCACTTTTGAAACTATCATTATTTCAATTAAAAGAGAAGAAATAAAAGCTTTACCTTATAAAATTTTAGAAGCTAATTCCAAGTCTTCCTCTATTTTTACTGAAACAAAAAAGATTATTGAACAAAACAATTTTGTTAACCAAACCCTCCATATAATAGGTCAATAATTAGACCATATACAGAAAAATGAAGAAAAACCTACCTCTGCTTCATCAAAACTTGTAAAAATCATTGATTATTTTACAGAGAACAGGTAAAAAATTGATTTAAAAAAAAACCAATACTTTGGATAAAATTGATCAAAAGCTTGTTCAAATTAAGTGAGAATAACCCTCCACTAGTGTGCTTGATAAAAGTGGCCAAGGGATTGATGAATTTCTATTTTTACTATTGATGATTCCTCTGATAAGGATTTGGTTGATATTGATTATATTCAGAAAAACTTTCAGGATATTTCTTTAGAAAAACTTGAACTTGTCAGGCTTTCTTTGAAAGAACCTAATCCAATGAGTCTTACGAAAAATTAGTACCCCAGACCTACACCTCCTGATTTATAATTTGAAGAAAGAGTATTTCAGTCTCAATTATCTATTTCTGCAGATAAAATTTATGAATAGAATACTGACGGATTGTCTGAACAAGAAATCCTCAACACTTTAAATAAAATGACTATGGTTACTAATACTTATATAAATAACAATCTTCAATAACCTGAGATTGTTAATCTTTTAACAACTGAATTTTCGGGGATGCTTCATCATTGGTGGGATAAATATCTTACCTTAGAAGCTAAATAAACTATTCAGAATGCTGTCAAGCATAATAACGAAAGGTTGCCTATCTTTATTGAAATCATAGGAAGAAGAATATTTGATGGTGTCAATACTTTAATTTATACCATAGTTAAACATTTTGTTAGAACTCCTTCTAACATCACTAATCATATTTCTGATTATTTAAATAATTTAAGGTGCCATAAGATGTCTGACTATCGTTGGTATCAATATATTTTCATGTTTAGGGTTATGCTTAGGGACGATAGCCAAAAATCTTATTGGAAAGAAAAATTCATTTACCTTGTTTATCTGCTCATAAAGTTAAGGACTTACTTATTGATATCTCGAGACTCTTAAGTGCGATAATTACACTTATGGTAGTATCATAAGTACAATTAAGAAATTTGATATTAGTATGTGTAATGATCAAAGAATGATGCGTCTACAAATGAATGATAGAAAGAAACCAAATATAAGAGGAGAAACTTTTGCTAACAATTTGGTATTCCTCTTATTACTCCATCTAGATAGAAAAATAAGTATTTCAAAAGAATTTCTAAAAAACCTCATGGGCATAATAGGAGAAAAATCCGAGATGATTTTTACAAAAAAATCTTTTCACAAAAAATCTTTTCATCAGAAGATTTCTCACACTCATTCAAAAGAAAGTGCTTTAACTGCCGTAAAACTGGATACTTTGCCAATAAGTGCACCAGAAAAGCTCAATAAATTCAAAAATAAGCTTAATTCTTTGAATATTAAGGACAACAATCAAGACGAATTGAATAATCTCCTAGAATTAGCTCAAGTGATTTAACTTTTTCGTCTGATTTCGATGAAATTAACTCAAGTGATTCAAAATAACAATCAGAAGCAGCGTCATCTGATTCTCCAAATATTAAGCTTGGTTGTGATTGTAATAATTTTTGTTGTAAATCTAAAGTTAAGACAATTAATGTTTTAACTAAAAAAGAAGAACAAGAAAATCTTTTATTAATTTTGATTTCACAAATTAAAAACTCTAAACTTAAAGAAAAGTATCTTCTTCAACTCAAGAAGACCATGATCTGTCAAGAACCATCGACTTCTAGAAGAAAAATTAGTTTTAAAGAAATTTTGGGACATTTCGAAAAGAAAAAGCTCAAAGATCTTTTCACGCATGATTTACAGTATAAAATTATTTTAATTAAAAAAGAGATTGTTGAACTCAAATTTGAGATTAACACTCAAATCTAAGAATTCTTCTTTCAAACAAGATTTATTTTATTTAAAATTGAAAAACAATTTGATCAGGAATATCCTTTTGATATTGAGAAAACAAATAAGTTAGACCTTGCTGAAACTTCTGATCAGACTAAGAATATTTGTTTAATTCGATATTCTATTTCTCTTAAATAGTTCACTAAAATGGATATCATTATTTGTCGTGAATATAGATTTTCTGTGATTGCTATGATTGATTCCGGATCGGATTTGAATTGCATCTGTGAATGTTTAGATCCTACTAAATATTAAGAAAAATCCATTGAGAAGTTATTTTCTGCATATGGATCTAAGATGAAGATAAATTATGAGCTTAATAATACTCATATTTGTCAAGACAATATTTGTTTCAAGATTCCTGCTGTGCTTGTTAAAAATATGACTCATGATGTCATATTAGGAATCCTTTTTATTTATTTAATTTACCATTTTCTTTCTAAAAAAGATGGGATTACCATTGATCCTTTTGGATAGAAAGTCAAGTTTAAATTTTCTTCTAAATTTGAGATTGATACTTCAAAAAATTTGAAATCTTTACTTTTTGCTAATACAAAACATTTGAATTTTTTACTGTAAGAAGTTAGATTTAAAAAGATTTTTGAACATTTGTCTGATAAGTTACTTCAATCAAAAATTGATGATTTTCATAAAATATGAATTTTTGATGTTTGTTCTGATTTTCTAAATGTTTTTTGTCATAGGAAGAAGCATCTTGTTTCCCTTCCTTATATTAAAGATTTCTTTGAGAAAAATATTCCAACCAAAACCAGACCTATTCAAATGAATAGCGAAATTTTAGAATTTTGCAAAAATGAAATTTCAGATTTATTTCTAAAAATATTATCAGGTATAGTAAGTCACCCTAGTTGTGTGCTACTTTTTATGTTTAAAAAAATGTTGAAATTGAGCGAAGGACACCCTGTTTGGTTATTAATTACAAACCTTTGAACAAAGTCTTAAAGTGGATTAGGTATCATATTCCCAAAAAAAAAATGACCTGGTTCATAGGTTAAGTGATGTAATTATATTTTTTAAATATGACCTTAAGTCTAGATTTTGACAAATCCAAATTAGAGAGTCAAACTATTACAAAACTGCTTTTACTATCCTTTTTGGTCACTATGGGTAAAATGTGATGCTTTTTGGCCTAAAAAATGCTCCTAGTGAAATTTAAAATATCATGAATGATATTTTCAATTCTTTTACCCACTTCACCATTGTCTACATCGATGATGTTCTCATATTTTTCAAATCTATTGATGAACACTGGAAACATTTGCATTCATTCCTAGATATCATTAAAAGAAATGGACTTGTTGTTTAAGCCAAAAAAAATAAAATATTTCAAACCAAGATTAGATTTCTTGGTTATGATATTTCTAATGACAAAATCAAGCAAATCCAAAAAGCCATTGAATTTACTGATAAATTTCCAAACATTATTCTTGATAAAACCCAACTCTAAAAATTCATTGGTTCACTCAATTATATTTCTGATTTCTATAAGGATATAAAAAAACAATATTGTCTTCTCTTCAAAAGACTTCATTTCAATCCTCTCTCATGGATAGATGTCCACACCAATTTAGTCAAACAAATCAAGGTATATGTCAAAATTCTTTCATGTCTTGGAATTCCTACCTTTAATTCTTTTAAAGTCGTTGAAACAAATGCCTCTGACATAGGTTATGGTAGTATTTTAAAACAAATTGTTTCATCAGGTTTTTCAGAACAAATTGTTCATTTCCATTTTAGAATCTGGAATTCTGCATAACTTAATTATAGTACTATTAAAAAGAAGATATTATCCATAGTATTATGTATTTCAAAATTCTAAAGTGATGTACTTAATCAGAAATTTCTATTACATAGTGATTGCAAAAGTGCTAAATATGTATTAGAAAAAAAAATTCAAAATATTGCATCCAAATATATTTTTGCACAATGACAAGTTATTTTAAGTGTTTCGATTGTGATATTGATTATATTAAGCGAACTGATAATTCAATCATTGATTTCCTTACTCGTGAATTCTTAAAGAAAAATGAGCAGAAAAAATGATAAGAAGCGAGTAATCCTTCCAGCACCCCCAACAAGGCCACCCCTTCCTTCTACTTTACCCTTTCTAATGCCTCATTCTTCCTCCCCTCTAGAGATTGCTAACAAATTCACCTCACTAGGAAGTATTCTTAGACCTATTTCATCCTTTTTTTTTTTGCTTCAACCCTCTTCATGTCTTATGATCCCTCTGCTACTTCATTAGCAACGACAAGACCAACTAATTTCTTCTTACCTGTTTCCAAAGCAAAATATTTAAAAAAAACATATTTCCAAAATCTGTTTTATATTGAATCTAACTGATCAATGTATACAAATTCATTCCAAATTACTTCAAATGATTCTCCCCCCAATTTTTATTGGATTTTTGAAAATTTAGCAAAAAACCTCCAATTTTATTTAGGGATCCTTCTCCATATAGGATATCTCTCTATTAAACCTATTTATTGCAAAATAGATAAATCAAAAATCATTTTTCATAATTGTTATCTTCTGTCTGCAATGACTGAAGAGGAATGGGGAATTCATCCCTATACTTTGAAAAACATTACACAGTCAGAAATTCAATATAATTACTATGATTATATTGAAGCCTGGTTCAAATTTTCCTTATTTCAAACTTATGATCACATGCATTCTTGATTAATTATTTTTGACAAAAAAATGCAAACACAGTTTTTCCCTTTGGTTCCAAAGATGGTGGAATCAATTCGGCCCAATTCTAGAAATATTTCTTGATAGTCTCCAATCGACTATCAATCGTTTTCACATTTCTAATTCACCAAAGATGGACCGACATAATTCAAAATTCCATTACTTGCAAAAGATACAAGGTCCCTTAGATCTTTAAATGGAAATATGAAAAAGCCGGAGATATCTTAGTTCGCCAATTTTTTGTCAAATGGTGGGTCCCTACACAGAAGACGTTATTTCACATATTTCCAGAAATTTTCTTCAGATTGCTCCAAATTTCCAAAGCACTGAGGAATTTCCTTCCCCTATCTCAAGAAATGTTTTATAGAATTATTTAATTTCTCAATAAATAATTTCAAAAGATTTTCCTTCAGTGCAGAAGAAGACTTCTCCATCATTTTCATTAGCCAAGAAAAATAATTCAAAAGATTCAGATAGTTCATCATCTTTTAAGTCCAAAAAGATATTTCCTCTCTAAGGACTAAAGAAGAAAGATTTGATTCAACTATTGGAAAAATCCATCCAGAATGAAGGCAATAGTGATGATTCAACTGGAGAATCAGAGAACTCGATAGAAGACTCTGACCCTTACAGTAATATATTTGGACATGATTCATCAGATTATCCTCCAAAATTGGGTGATGACTAATTCCTAGACTAGCCAGGTGTTGATTGATCCCGACAGCATCAGCCTAAGCCGATAAATATTTCAACTTTCGACAGAAGAAGACATAATCATTTTTGGTGCAGAAAGACAGCTACTTGTAACTTCTTTTGTAAACTATTTTACTTGTGATTCCTTTCACTATATTACTTGTGGCTTCTTGTAAACTGTTTCTCTTGTGATTCTTTTTATTATGCTACTTGTGATCTCTTGTAAAGGCAACTCCTTCTTTTATAAAAGGAGATCTCGTTTTATGAATAAAGCAGAACTTAGAAGTTAAAAACCTCTACTTTTGAACTTTACTATTTTCCAAGATTAAAACCTCTTTCTTGTATTCCCAAGTTTTTCTAGTTTTCTTTGTAATTTTGTAAATATTATTTTTAAGGAAGAAACTTTTGGCTTAAATCTATTTGCATTATTTACTTTCATTTAGTATCCAGTTATCTGGTCTATTTATTTTCTTGCATTAATTACTTTTGCACACATTTATTAACCAGTTATCTGGTCCTTACTTTTAATTTATTATTAATATTTCAATTATCTGGTCTTCTACTATTTTCGTTCTAATTATATAATAATATATATTATATAATTAATTATATAATATATATAATTAATTATTTATGCATATTATTTAATATCAAAATATTATCGTATTATTTGATGCATAATTATTAATTATATATCATAGTAAATAGTAATAGTATTAGTAAATAGTATTGAATTATTATTTTGTAATGTATAGAATACCTAATTAGTGCAACTTAAAACAACATTGTTTACTTGCTAATTTTGGGGTTGCCTTTGTGCAAACTTTGTATTTTTGTAAGACAAAATCATAGATTCACAACATATAATACGTCTCAACCTAAATATCCTCTTCTTTTTTTTATTTCTTCCTAATTACTTTTAAGAACTTTCAGTTAATAAACTCAAGGAACAGAACTCCAATTTATTTTATTTTCTTTTCTTTATAAATTATGTTGAAACTTTCTTGAATTATTCGTATATTTAGTTTAAAACAATTGGGGTTGGTATGATCCGGACCAAACCAGACTGAAAGGGACCGATTTAGTCCAGTCTCATTTAGAGTTCGGTCTGGTCCCCTGGACTGAATATGTCCGGTCCAGTCCATTAATACCCTCCAAGACCGACCGGACCGGATCAGACTGAACTCCCTCCTATTCCACACATAACAACTTCAAAACTTTCAAGAGCTTCCCAAGAATAGTTCAAAGCTAATATCCCACTTCCTGTTAATTCATCTACCATAATAAATTTTTTTTTTCAGCTCTACCATTTTGCCGACAATCATCGACTACTTTATTTTCAATCCAAATTTATTGGCACATAGAAAGCTGAAAAAATGCATAGAAACATCTAACAGCAACTTATATCTTCTTTGGGATTTGTTTGAAAACTCTCCCTTCAGACCCAAGTTAAGACTCAAGGGTGTAAATATAGAAGCAGTGACAAATCATAATATGAGAATAATGTCTAGCTTAAGCATTTGATGGAACTTGTACAACAAATGATTCAATGCAAAGAAATCTTCAAATAATGAAGACGTTTTTTTTTTTAATAGGGCCCACCAAATTTAAACTATAAGAATTAGGACAGCCTTGGCAGTCATTTGCTCACAGTCACAGCAAACTGTTTGTGCACCAATTTGATGTTGGTGTTCTATAGGGAGGTCCAAAATAGCCAAAAAAATGTTAGGATTTGCCACTAGTGCTGTTGGCACTTTCTCTAATCATGGTCTTAACAAAGAGCTCACCAGCCCTATATGATGATCGGACCTGAAAAATCGATGCATATCAAACTTGTAAGATCTGTTTTTTAAATACAAAATGAAAAATGGTTTTCTTTTTGGTTTTTATTTATTTGTCCAATTCCTAGATAGAATAAAAATATTTAGGATGTTACCATCAATATTGCAAAGCATAATAGAGAGCTCACCAGTGGCCCACTGGCTACATAACGAAATCCGATGGATTCACCATATTCCTTCCAGAAAGCAAACTTTTCAGGGGTAACATACTCTTTGACAGTCAGGTGTAATGGAGTTGGCTGCAAAAAACATTTGTAACCACGTTTAAGTTCGTAGCACTGCCAAGAATGAGATAAATAGAGCAACCGGTTTTAAAATTAATAAGAGGCCAAGTAGTGCAGGATCAGAGTCATGAGCCAGCAGCATCAGAGAAGATTAAGCTCAGCCAAAATAACAGGCACAAACTTGCCAGACTCTAAGTTAAAAATGATCCCATTTTTCATCTAGCTTAAGTTTCAGATTTCACTTTGACACATTACATAACAAATATGGTAGAACTGACTAGGGCAGACTACACCACTCTCTCAACATTTGGGGAAATATTAAGAAGTCACCTCCTATTTAGAAGTGACAATTCTGTTCCAGAGATCTGTACTCCACATAACACGTACACCCATATGACCACACACAAACAAATCCAAACAGTGACATTTTTTTTTTCCAAGAAATCAGATTCCCCATCCAAAGCAACCTCGAATGATGATTGCTAGCCAGGCTGGTTAGACGAAGGAAAATCAGCAAAAATAATAGCAACCTCAGGAGGCATTGTCATTTTCGACAATAGGACTTAGAACCATGATATTTTCCCATACAGCAAGGGAACTGGTGTAATCCAATTAACAGTCGCTCATCAACTAACCTGTAAATACTGTCCAAGTGTCAAAATGTCAACATCTATAGCTCTTAAATCAGCCATGGCTTCTTTCAACTCATCATCAGATTCTCCAAGGCCCAACATTATAGAAGATTTTGTTATCATACCCTCCTTGCTGACTTTTGCATGTTTTAGAACTGAAGAGCTTTGTTCATACCTGCATGAGAGAACAACATAAATATATCATAAATAGATCAACAATCATATATTTAGAACAGAGAGGCAAATCTATAAGGGAGAAAGCAATTTGCAAAAGATGGGGAAAAAACAACAAAAAAATTTATATCACAATGACAAAATATGGCATGCAAAATAGCCCCACTCTCTCAACTAAAATATTCAATTCTACTGGTTGGGGGAAAGATCTTAAATGTACTTCAGTGTTTAAGTGACCGAGTAAACTGAATAGAAAAGCAAGAGAATAATTAGTGCATGATGCGAATGCAATTACCAAGAAGGGGAGCAACTTAGGATGCCAAACATGTATGTGCACCCCCCCAAAAAAAAAAGATAAGCTTAGTCTTATAAATTAATGGGTGAAGATTAAAACGTATAGATGAGAAGAAAAAGGAAACGAACATAACAAGTGATGCCTCGCTGGTACAATTTGCCAATTCTTGACCCCGATCTCTTTTCATTTGTTTTGGGTATTACCAAACCTAGCCTAGCCTTTGTCAATCACACTAAAGCAGAGCACCCAACTATGGCAAGGCCCCTTTTAAGGGTTAGGACTTTACAGCTACTTGAAGCTAATGACATTGAGGATGAAATGGAAAGTCAATAGTGAAGTTTGCTTTACTCACAAATGAATGAATGAGTAACAAAACAATCAAGAACTATTCAGCAATTAAGAAGAAAGATGACCAGTATTGCCAACTCACCCAGCCCTAGGATCTCTGACAATTCGCTGAAGTCGTTTCACAGTCTCAATATTATGGGCAAATACATCCAACCCAGAGTGTACCAGAGTCTCTATGGCCTTCAAATCGCCCCGAAAATCAGAAGTTAAACACTCAACCATGATCTCGGGCTTGAGTTTCTGCAAAAGAAGTGGTATAGTATCCAACAAAACTAAATTCATATTCTAACCTCTTTTGCAATGATATGCATAACAAAACCAATTAAAATGTACCTCAAGACTAGAGCCAGAAAGATCTACACACCTTCATAGCTTTGACGGTCTGAGCAAAATGCCCACTTCCACCATCAGGTAGATCATCACGATCCACACTTGTTAGAACAATATAGTCCACACTACATATATTTGATAAAAGAACTTAAATTGAGTTATCAAAATTGCATTTAGGATGCACATGATAAAATATGCGTAATAAGCCAGTGATAATGCAAAGATATCAACTTAACAAGGTCTAGTAAACGTTTAAGTTACTGATAACTTTCAAGATGTTTTACAAAATATAAAACTACCAGAAACAAAAGTCTTATCAAACAGAAGAACAAGCGTCAAGTATCATATTCTTATGTTCTTGTTCCAGATATGTATACAGGGTGTGTACCTGGACTATGCCTATTTCATTTCTATTAATAAAACTTATCTCTTACTTACCAGAAAAAAAAAAAAGGATATTTATAATGGACCGCAGTAATCTAGCCCTTTATTTAGGGAGCCATAAATTTACAAGAAGAAATCACAATGGCTCAACATATATGAATGTTAAATTTTCATCGTTCCAAAACTCAAAAGCAATAACAAACCCCCAACTTGCGATAGCGTTGGCAGTGTTTTGTGGTTCCGATGGATCGGGAGGTGCGGGGTTTCTGCTGGTTTTGACAGCGCAAAATCTACAGCCTCGGGTGCAAGTATCCCCAAGAAGCATGATAGTGGCAGTGGCAACACCGTCTCCGCCTCCGTTCCAACACTCGCCAATGTTAGGGCACTGGGCTTCCTCACAGACAGTGTTGAGATTCAAGCGTGAGAGCGAGTCCTTGACCTGCTCGTACCTCTCTCCTTGAGGGGCTCTCTGCCTCAACCAATCAGGCTTCTTCGCGTTCGGGTCTCTCCCCGTGTAGGGCCCCATTCCTCCTGGGTAGGGCCCACTCTTCTTCGCCACCGAAGAATCCCACGACGGCGGCGGCTTCGTGTCAATCTTGGATGAATCTACGGCCTCACAGAGAATTCTCATTCTCCCAGAACTACCAGGAAAATTACATGGAAAACAAATGTTGGGAGAATAATTCGAGGATTTGGAGTGTGGGAGTTTTGGAAATGCGATTGAGAAAGGACAAGGATTCGAAACCGATTGCTGAATAATTTTTGCCATTTTCGTCGAAGGGCACCACCGAATCTGTAACTCCAAGAATTCAGAAAGAGAACTTGAGAGAGAGAGAGAGAGAGAGAGAGTATCAGTATGTTAATTCTTAAGAGAGGAGGGAGGCGAGTAGGGTAGCCGTTGGGGGTACTTTGGTTTCTCCGTCGGGACTTCGACGACCACAGCCTTTCTTTGGCTGGTTTGGTAGTTTCAACCCCCAGGAGAGGCAACACCAAATTCCATTTTGTAAGAGCATTATTAAATTAGTTAAAAATCAAATTTAATAAAAATTTAATAATAAAAATTTAATTAAAATTTATATTAAAATTTAAAATTTAAAAAATTTGATTTTTATGAAGAATAAACCTAAATCAAATATTAATTATGGCCAATAAAAAATAATATCCAAATCTTTATTTTATTTTATTATTTTTCTTTTTTATTTTACTTTTTCTTCTTATAATTTTTAAATAGAAAAAATTAAGTTAATAAAAAGAATAATACTAAAGAGCATCAACTATTTCAGAATATCCATTACACTCATGAATAATGTTTAAGAATAAGAAGAATGCAAGGAAGAAACTACATTCAGGACACTCTTCATCACATAAACAATGTCGTAAACAGTATATGGCACTGTTCATGTGAGGAGAGTGTCATTAGTGTGGCTTCTTTCCATCATTTATGTTAAAGATAAATTAGTTAATTTCTCATAAATATTATTCATGAGTATAATGGATGCTCTCAAATAGTAAATACTTTAAAGATTTTCTCTAATAAAAAAGTATAGTTGATGAGAAATAAATAGAAATAATTTTTTAAAAATATTGATTAGTAATTTAATTTAAATATAAGATAATTACTAATTATTTTTTTAAATTCATAATTTAATTAAAATATAATTATTAATTAACATATAATAGATAGAATAATCAAATATGATAAAATTAATTAATTTAATAATTATAAAAAATTAAAAAATTAATTATTAACTCCTCATTATTATGTATATTCATAAATGGATAATCTAATAAAGAGATTTGATGTGAATAGTCAAAGTCAAAAGTTAGTTTATTATTTCATTATTATATTTTGAAAAAAATAACCATTTCAATGTATGGATTTATATGAATGGAATGACAAAAGGCAAAATGATAGTTATATTGGCTAGAAATATACTTTAATAATGGACAATCCAATGAGAGTACTCAAGTGCAAAGCATAGATTAATATTTGACACATCATAAGTATCGACCAAGGTCTATATAATTTAATTTAAAAAATAAATTTTAAATTTTATAAATAAAGGAAAATGCTATTTGTCCTTATTTGGGATCCCTATTAAGGATCTTGTTTTTTTTTTACATGATTTTTAAGTAAGTATTTTTAAATAATATTGTGATTTTTTTGTATCTTTAAAAAATGTTTTAAGATGTTAAAAAAATCTTGTAATATTTTTCTTACATGATTTTTTTAACATTTTAAAATATTTTTAAAAATATAAAAAAAATTACAATATTATTTAAAACCACTTATTTAAAAATAAAAACTAAAAAAATTGGGATGCAATAGAAATCCCAAAATCGGAATTCCTAGGACTAGCATCCCCCATTAGTAAAACTATATTGAGTTAATAATGTATAATAGGAAAATGCTATTTATCCCTACTTGAGATTTGTACTAGGATCCCGGTTTTTATTTTTTATTTTTTATTTATTTTTTCATATGATTTTTTTAATATTTTAAAACATTTTTTTTAGGAATCTTAAAACATTTTTTAAAAATACAAAAACACAATATTATTTAAAAACACTTACTAAAAAATAATGTAAATATTAAAAAAAATTTAAAATAAAAATCAGGATCCTTAATAGGGATCCCAAGTAGGGACAAGTAGCATTATCCATGTATGATATATAAATATTTAAATAACACAATCTTTTTATTAGGGGTGTAATCGATCCGGTTCGGTCCGGTTTCGGATAAAATTTAGAATCGAACAACTACTACCGGTTTTCTATTTTTTAAAATTGATTACGCACTGGTTATCCTCCAAAATCAGTAGCACCAGTTTTACAGGTTCTGGTCCAGTTTTTCGATTTTAAATTAGTTTATATTAGTTTATTAGACTATTAATATATATTAGTATTATTTATAATGATTAAAATAATTATATATTAATATTTGTTATAATCAGTTTAATTTTTTTATAATTATATTATTGATAATTATAACTAATATTATTAATATTAGCTAAAAAAAAATAGTATTAGTATTATTATATCATTATTTTATATGTAATTATTTAATATAATAATTTATATATAGATTTAAAGTATAATTTATATTATTAGTATTAGGTCATAAAATATAAATTGTAACTAATTTATATTATATACTAATGTATAACATATTATATATAATTAAAAAAATTAATTTAAAATATATATTATATTGAACCGGTTCGGTCCGGTTTTAAAAAGTTTAGAGTCGGAATCGAACCGGTACCTACCGGTTTTAACATTATGAAAACCAATTCTGAACTAGTACCTACCCAAAACCAGATCGATTCTACCGGTTTGGTTTGGTCCGACTTACCGGTTCATTTATTTTTTCTTACACCCTTACCTTTACTTTCTATCTTTCTTGTAGGCAATATGTGAATCCACGGATGTACTAGATTAATAAAAAATGGAAAACACGAGAGTTATAAGCAAATCCCACAAATAAATTTCACACAATGAACTGTCACGTTTTTATTGGTTACTTTCTTCCCCCTCACTTGCAGTCTCTCTCTCTCTCTCTCTCTCTCTCTCTCTCTCTCTCTCTCTCTCTCTCTCTCTCTCTCTCTCTCCTCATAGTTAGAAACTCATAAATGATGGGTTTGCATACTCTTGCTGCATCTACAACGTTGATGCAAATTGGTATACGTTGAATGCTGAAGAATATTGAAAGAATGTTGGACATGAGTGGCCTCACACTCTCTGCCTGAGACACACTCACCAACCTTGCGCTCTCTACTTGAGACAACAAAACCAAAAACAAGAAAGAACACATTCGGTCTAGGTTTTCTATCAGCGCCCGAAACACATTCTGGGTTTCCTGAATTTGTTTTTCGAGAAGTGATTGCAAATTGTTCTTCTTTAGTTTTATAGTCAATAAAAAGAAAAAAATAATTTCTTTTTGGTTTCACCTAGAACACATCCCAAAGGTACAGCCTCTCGCAATCCCTACCTCATCTTTGCTCTCTAAAGCATACTTTATCTTCTCTTGCATGCTTTCTTTCTCCATCATCAAGCCCTAAAATTTAGATTTTTTTTCCAAATAGGTTTTGGGTTATTGTTTCAGCACCCTAATTCTCTTGTTGGCTTTGATACCATGATTTTTTATAGGAATATCCTGGGGGGCAGATCGTCTGCCCCCCCTCCACACAAAGCAGCCCCCGCTGCCCCCGGTGGCGGTGGGTGACACCGCCCATGCCATCGGGACTGGCGGATTCAGGCGACCTTACCCCTACGACGGCGAGTTCTGTGTCTCGATGGCGGTGTGCCTTCGACAGTCTTAAACCCGTTTCAGACCTGTGTCTCGATGGCGTGGGTAGTGTCGCCCACCGCCACCGGCGGCGGCTCCGTTCGTTCCATGGCCAAATTCTCTTAAATTCATTTTTATTTTATTTTTTTATTGTGTTTTTTATTATGTTTTTTATTATGTTTTGTTCATTTTATTTTTTGTTATATTTTTAATCTTCATTTTTTTATTTAATCATATTTTTTATTTTATTTTAATGTGTTTTTCATTATAAAGCAGCCCAACGTTAACGTCGGATCGGTCCCCAACATCTCCCTTTTTTATATCATAAAATAAATTAGAGAAAAGAGTGAAGAAAGAAAACCATTTGTAGTGACAAAGTCCAACGAATTATTTTATTTTATTTGTTTTTTCTTTTATCCATTCGATTCATTTTCTTTTGAAAGAAGTAAAAGAATTAAAAAAGAGTGAAAACTATGAAATGAATGAATGCGGGACAGGGAGGATGATTTTCACTTTCTTGAAAAAAAAAGTAATGATTGTTACGTCAGTTTGTGAATCCTTTTATCTCTCTAACAGTCATCATAAAAAATACCTAAAGATAACCATGTTTAATTAAAGAAAAAAGGGATGACCATGTTTAGATGGATGATGAAACTTTTAAAAGCTTGACTTGTTATTCTCTATACTAACTAGAAAAAATGTCGACAATTACTGGATAAGTTTTTTTTATAGAGACAATTACTAGATAATTAACTTCAAAGAGAAGCTACCAGTTGGATGAATTAAATATCTTGCTTTAGACCTACATATAAGTCGACAAGTATAGACTGTAGCAAACTCAATAGAGTTCTGCTACTGGTACTTAGAATTGGTACCATAGCAGGATCGATAAGTACATTTTTTCTCCTTTCCATTTATTTATTTTTAAACATCTTTAGCTATCTTATTTTAAAAAAATACACAAAGGCACTAATAATTACTTCTTTAATCATTAAGACTTAAAAATAAAATCGACCAAACTATCCGTTCACTTAACATTTTTGAACTAAATTAATAATCTTACATGAAGAGAATCTCTCTAAATTCTTTAGAATTATCCAGGTCTCTTCCCCTCTTTCTCTCTCATTGAAAGTTTGAAATACTCCTCCAAAATCCCATTCTCTCCCTCTCATCCTATTGTTGCCCCCTCTCTCTTTCTAATGATCTATGAGATCTATTAATATTAGATTATGTTGTGGGCCTCGACTTGGAGTGTAACACTCGGCTCCAACGACCCATTTATTTATTTTTAAATGTTTTATTTAATTAATTATTTATTTAAGTAAAAACTCCTTTTTGATATTCAAAGATTTATTTTAAAATTGACCATGAATGTAAAATTGTTGTTTTAGTAAATTTTGTCTTTTCTCATTCGATTGAATGATTATTAAAAATCTTTTATGGGTTGAGAAATTCTTTTAGAAAAAATGATTTTATTATTATTATTATTATTATTATCTTCCTACAAGAGGATCGACCTTATTTTTTCAATTTATTTTAATAATTTTGTTATCTATTTCAAATGGCTAGATTACGATTATAGGATCCTTTCTTTTATTAAAATTCTAAAATCATGTTTTAATGAATTTATTTATGCATACATATATTTAGATATATATTGATATTGCAACTTGTATCTATACCTAAGATTTAATTCGTATGTTTTGCCCCACGCACGTTCCCATCCCCACGATTTTCATGGTAACTGTGCGCATAATAGATATATATTCATAATTGCATTTTCTTCTCCTCTTCCTTTATTTTCTCTAGGATTTATCGTTCCTATATATAGTTATAACTCCTATGCCCGGAAGTCTCTCCTCCATCTCCAGGGTTCTGTATTTTGAATTGCCTATATAAACAGTTCACATACAGCCGCCTCCTGATCACACTTAGGGTTGCCGTCGACCCTTCTGTGCCGCCATGCCCAGGAGAACCCAGCAATCAGCAACAACCTTTTGGTTGTTTCATGTTTGCTGCCATGCGTAACTCTCAGGCACCACGTCAGAGCCAATCGATACCACCACCTAACACCCATTCCCAGCCACCGTGAATCCACCATGAATAGCACCACCGCGAGTCTCGTGTTTTTCAGTTTAGACCCAAAGAAAACCACCCCTATTTTACTTCACCAAAATAGAGCACATAGGCCATTCATGAGCTGTCCCCACACGAGTGTCTCAGGCAATAGCCACTGTGTAAGTCCAAAGCCGCCGTGTACCCTCCATCCGGCAGTCTCTATCTCCGACAGCTACTTCAGTAACTGGCTCGTTGCCTCCCGTTGCGCCACGGTATTCATCCATCTTGTGTCGCCAACAGTCAGAACCACCACACTGAGAGCCCATTATATCGGAAACCACTCGAATATCCCACAAAAAACTCCAGTGGGGTCGTCCCTAGTCTGTCGACCTCCTCACGCAATCCAGCGCTGGCAAGACAGCCACTACCCACTCCAGCTCCATCGCGGTTTGTCCCCTGCGGTGAGTCTTCTCTCGGTGTAGGATTTTATGCGACTTTCGTGTTTTCCTATTTACGTTAAGATGAAGAAGTTTTGGTTCATATTTTCCTTCTCACGTGAGATCTCCATGTAAGTGCCAGTGAGTTTTAATTACTTTTTTTTTCGTTATGCACCCTTTTTAAAGCCTGGTATTTTAAGAATTTATTTCAGTGGGCTTCTTTCTTTCATTCGGTGCTTTATTTTATTTCAGAGTTCTCAACTTTTTTTTTGGCCAGTGCATAGTTATTTTATAGATCAGTCTTTTAAATGGATTGAGTTTTAATTTCTGAAATAGACTTTATTTGAGGTGGAAATTGAGTTAAATATTTATTAAGTGAAAATCGAGATTTTAGAGAATTTATAACATCTTAAGTTTTGGAAGAATTTAGTAAATTCAAGGCATTTTGAAGAGAGTCGACGCACATGATTTTGAGGATTTTTAGATGTTAAGAGAAGCGTTGGATTTTATATTTTAGGTTACATTTTTGAGGTTTGTGATCATTTGGGAAATTTATCGAAGTGTGTGATTATTTTATAGGTAATGATTGATGCTGTTCGATACTGTGCGGAGAAAATTTCTGAAAAAAAAAACTAAAAAGTTCAGGTAAGCGAGACTTCTATTCTAGATTTGCATAAAAAGAAAATTTGTTTGAGGTTGGTTTTATAAAATGTGCATATTATGATTTTAAAAGAAAAACATGAAAAACAACTTCAGTATATGTTTTCTGCATTCACTTATGAAAATTTATATAATAGAGAAAATTTCTTTTTGACATGAAATGTGTAGACATGAGTAATATTTGACATGTTTCTGAGATATGCATAAGAGCAAACATGAATTTTGATGTTTCCTTGTACATGTGAAATAATATGTTTTTGTTTTGTTTCTGATTTATATGGATATGGATAAGAAAGTGAAAAACACGTGGCTTAATATGATATGTATATGAAAAATCTTTGGCATACTTATCTGTTTGTCTTTATTTCTGAATACGGTTCTGATATGATTATATGGATTCACGTGATATGGTTGGTACCATCATGATATGATATGATAGGAGTGTAACCACTTTGGAAACAAAGTGGTCCTATATGTGTTTCTTTCTTATGTGCAGACTCGGGGTTTCGAGAATGAATAAGGAAAAGTTTCACAATATGATACCGCTTGATTTGACTACCGGGAATAGCACAACTCTATCACAGGGGTTAAATATGGTACATGTTTTGATATGATGATAAGATGAGATTGTACAATTACTTGTGCCAAAGCGTTTTTGATAATAAATAGTGATTTTCTAAATGTAAAAGAATTGAAAAGTCGCTCTATTTTATTGATAATATTTTGAAAATCTATATATGAAAATAAAAGGATTTCCGGTTCATGGATATGAAGTTTCTTTTGAAAATGCTCATATTTGCACTCTTGTATATGTCCTTTGCTTACTGAGTTGTAGTTAAATTCACCCCTTATCTCCGAATATTTTTCAGATGAGTTTGGATATTTCAACCAAGGATTGGATTACGAAACATTGGGTGAGATGACTCAAGATTTTATTGATTAAGTATAGAGAATTTATATGAACGTTGATAAGGTTTAGTAAGAAAATATTATTGTAGTCTGGTGACTTAGCATTTCTGGAATTGGTGATATTGAGGAAAGTGATTTTTAAACCAAGTTTTATATGATATTTGGAAATTTGGAGTCTATAATTATAGTGTTGAATGTGAGTATATGTGATAGGTAGTAACTCTCGGACATCTCCGGGACTAGGGCGTTACATGGAGTCTATTTGGCTATAAAGTTATCTATTTGAATTCATTTTTGGAGTACAACTCACAGTAGATCGAGCATAAGCAAATTTGGAGCTCTAGTTATTGTTTAGAAGGGTGACGGGTTATAACAGTTCGTGTGGATTTATTTGATCTTTTGGTTTCATTATCGTTTGAAGATGACTAATGAGTAAACTGATGCTTGTTGTATGATAAAGTTTGTTTAGCTTTGGGACAAAATAGGAAAAGGATAAAGTTTATTTTTTAATATTATGGAATTTGAAAAATTTTAATTATAAATTGAAAAAATTGAATTGTTTATTATATTTTATCTGAAAATTTGATAAAGTTATAATGAGGCGATGAGATGAGTTAAGATGACTTCTCAATCTAAACATGTTGTAATCATCCTTCGATTTCTCAGCTTTATAGCAACCTAATCAATATGGGTGCAAATTGAGATGTCTCGGTGAACTTGGAGGCAAAAGCATTATCAAAAATCCTTGCCAAATTCAAAAGTCAAAAGTCTTTCTCTCTCATTTTTTTAATGAAAGAGGAGAAATGTTCGATTTTTCTTATTCGTTTGGGTAAGAAGGTAAGTCTCACATACCGGTCGGGTTGATTGTGTCATGGGTTCGTTATAGGATACATGACATAAATTTGATATTAATATTGCGGAAAGTGTTGCTATTGAAGTAGAGGATGCGGATTTAGAGGAACTACACATTTGTGCAAGGAGGAGTTTATTTGCGAGGATTTGTGTTGATAAGAGGGTGGGAAGGTGCTTTGGTCGACTATGTTGAAAGTTTGGAGGGTTGATACAATGGTTGTCTTTAAAAGCTTAAGCGAGAATACTTTTGCTATTATATTTGAGAATATTGGTGACAGGAATAGGGTATTAGATGGTCGACCATGGCTATTTGGTAATGTTGTTTTTGTTCTCAAGGCTGTTAATTTGAAGATCCAACCACATCTTATGGATTTTACTACTGAATGTTTTTGGATCCAACTACACCCGACTTCCTATGGCCTACATCTTATGACTAAACACATTGGACAGCAAATTGGTAGTTCATTAGGTATTGTGTTGAAGGTAGATGTGCCAAAGCAAGATTTTGGTTGGGGCAAATGTTTTAGGGTCTTTGTGGAGGTGGATCTGCGCAAGCCAATGTCTTGAGGAAGAACAATCAAGTACAATTATGTTAGTATGTGGATTCCTTTGCAGTGAGAGAAATTGCCTAAAAATTGTTTTTCTTGTGGAAGGATGTTTCATGACTTGGGGTTGTCAAAATGGTTCTTCCACGTATAAAGGGTCAGGGGGGATCGATTTGGGAGTTGGTTAAGGGCACATTTTTCAAGTGATAGAAGGAATAATGGAGAGCAAGGTGACAGAGAGGGATCGTCTATGGGTTCTTGGGTTGCTCATCTCAATGGTGGAAGGAGTCTTGGGCGGTCGACAGTGGGAACCAGACATGGGGATGCTACTAAGGGAGATGACAAGGTGGGTAACTAAGTGGTGGGCTTCGAAAATTAAGAGGAAACATGTACAAATCTTATTACTGTGATAAACATGGAAATAGTTGGTCGATTTCAAAATTCAGACTTAAACAGTTGGATAAGTGGATGGTTGCTAATTTATTTGCTGATTCGAAGATTGTAGTGTGGGAAGATCAACCATTGAAGGCTGAAGTTGATCGTGTTTCATTGAGTATAAATGGGCTTAGGCCCATGGACTTTAGTAGTCATTTAGTGAAGTATAAGGCCCATGAGTTTTCCACAACCCAAACTGAAGGTAATTCTATTGTTGGTAGGGCTTCTAATTCGGCTGAGAGGCAAATAGTTGTTAGGATGGAGTTTAAGGGGATTTTTATTTCTGGTCAAAGGCAATTAGTCGATGAGAGGGTCACGATGAGGGATTCTAAAGTTGTTAAGGGGCACTTACTATACTAGTTTCTAAGGTTCATATTGAGGATTGTCAATTTGCGATTTTTATTTTTTTGCAAAAAAGGATAGACTTGAAGGGTGGGACTTGGAAGTGCCAAGTAAGGGTGACGAGCACATCAAGTCAATCGTTTCCTATTTCTGGTATAAAGAAATGTGGAGTTTATGGTTATATGATGAGGGTAAGGTACAAAAAAAAAGGGGTGGAGGAGGTTCAAAATGAGATGCAAATTTTGTCATTGATGGAGGCTGTTAGGTAGCCCTATCGAGAATTATGATTCTCCTTAGTTGGAACTGTCGAGGGTTTGGAAACCCTCGGACAGTTCATGATTTTTATCTTATGGTGAATAAAAAGTCTTTAATGTAGTGTTTTTTTTATGGAAACACTATTGAAGACCTTGAGAATGAATGCTATTAGGAGAAGGTTAGGGTTCAAATGCTATTTTACAGTCGATCATGTGGAAATGAGTGAGGCTTGCCATGTTATGGAAAGAAGATTTGGGGTTTGTTATTCATAATTTTTCTCTAAGTCATATTAGTGCCTGGGTGTCAACAATGGGGGCGAATGAGAGATGTTTGTTCATAGGCTTTTATGGGGCCTTTAAGGTTAGTAACATGATTAAATCATGGTCTTTCATGTCCAGAATCAATCCAGAGTCATCTCCTTGGTGCTTATTTAGGGATTTCAATGAAATCCTAGTGTAATATGAGAAATTAGGGAGGGGGAGGTTATGGTCTAAAAGTCAGATGAGATTTTTTTGAGATGTTGTGGATATTAATAATCTAACACATGTTGGGTGTAAGGGTAATCCTTTCACGTGGAGCAATAGGCATACAGATCACAGTTTAAGTAAGGAGAGGCTTGATAGGGTTTTTGTTAATCAGCTATGGCATGTTCAACGTGGTAAAATTGAGGTAGACAGCATGGTGGTCAGATGTTCTGACAACAACCCTTTGTGTTTATCTATGTTGTCCCTGCATAGACAGGTTGGGAGGATGAGGAGGCCTTTTATGTCTGAGACTTCATGGACAAAAGATGAGTTGTAGTAGAGTAATTGATACAGTGTGGAGGGAAGGGAGTGGGGGCAAGTCAAAGTTGGAAAGGCTACAATTATCTTTTAGAAAATGCAAATCAGAGTTGGGAAAGTGGAACTCAAATAGAAGCACTCAGGGGGAATTGTTAATAGTTGAAAAAACTACCTATTTAAAAAATTTGCAAGTAGATGAAAGGGTTGACAATGTAAATGAAATCAGATCTGTGCAGAAAGAGGTCGGTGGTTTGCTAAAACATGAAGACCTTAGATGGAAACAGGGGACTAAGGCTAGTTGGCACAAGGTAGGTGATAAAAATACTAAATTCTTTCATTCTTGTGCTTATCAAAAAAGAAGAATAAATCAAATATTGGAAATGGGGGACTCAAAACTCTGTGGTTAGAACAAGACATGTTAATATATTAAGAACTTTTGAAGATCATTTTTAGGGTATTTATTGTTCAACTAATCCTACTAAGATTTCAGTGCTGGAAGGTTTGACAGATTTGAGGTGTCGAGTAACAAGAGAAATTAATTTAGAGCTGAATAAACCATTTTTAAGGATAGAAATGGATTTGGCTTTGTCTCAGATGGCCCTTTTCAAATCCCTTGGTTGAAATAGTTTTAGCCCTTATTTCTTCTAGGAAAATTGGATTGTGGTGGGTGATTTGGTAGTAGGCACAATTTTAGAGTTTTTGAATGAAAGTATTTTTTATAATGACCTAAATAAGACTAATCTAATTTTAATTGCCAAAGTTGAAAGGCCTCAATCTCTTGGTGATTTTAGACCCATAAGTTATGTAATGTGGTTTATAAACTTACGGGTAAAACAATTGCAAGCATATTAAAGTTTGTTTTGCCCAACATTATTTCTTTTAATTAGAGTGCTTTTATTTTGGGCAGGTTAATCTCTAATAATATAATAATAGCATATGAAGCACTTCATTCTATGAAGAATAGGCAAAAAGGTAGAAGGGGAAGTATGGCACTCAAACTTGATATGTTTAAAACCTATGATAGGGTTGAATGGTTTTACCTGAGGAAAGTTATGGCGAAGCTAGGATTCAGTGATAGTGGGTTCAAAAGATCATGAATTGTGTTTCTTTAATGAACTATTCAGTGTTGGTTAATGAACATTATAGTAAACAAGTCAGACCTTCAAGAAGCTTGAGGCAAGGGGATCCTTTGTCCTCACATATTTTTCTCTTGTGTGCAAAGGGGCTATCATCTATACTTCATAGATCTAAAGCTAGAGGAGATCTCAAGGGGGTGGAGGTGTGTAAAAGGGGTACTAGTATCAATCATCCGCTCTTGTCTGATTTTTTTATAAAGGTGAGTTAAAGCAGCTGACAGTTTTGGAATCTATTTTAAGTGGATATGAGATGGCCTCAATTCAGAAGTTGAATATGAAGAAGACTTCTAGTTATTTTGGCTCAAATACTAAAATGGAAGTTAGAGTAGAGTTGGCTCGAGTTTTTAGGGCTTGAGTGTGTGGGGATGCTGAGAAATATCTAGGTTTGCCATCAATGGTGGGGAGGTCTAAATACAAAGCTTTTTCCACTATTAAAAGATAGTGGAAAAGTGTATAAGGCAGTGGCAAAACAAGTTCATTTCTTAAGTAGGTAAAGAGGTACTTATTAAATCTATTTTACAAGCTTTACCTACTTATGCTATTGGTTCTTTCTAGTAAATACCTCCCAAGTGCAAAATGTGTCTTATTGAAATATAGTGAAAGTCTCAAGGTCGATTTAATAGGGACAAAGGATTATCAAACATTTGCCAAAATTTATTGTAAAACTTTTGATGTCGACTATGAAAAGTGAGAAAGTAAAATGCTATATAAGAAATATTTTTATGTTTTTATGATTATATAAAAACAGAGTGTGTAAAGCCAACAAAAATAATTGGGGTATTTGCAAGTTACTTACAAATCAACTCTATGCAAAAATAAACTTAAACTCAAACTGACAGGATGAAATTCATTTTTTTACAACTTAACATCTGGAGATTCTTGAAGATGAAGTACGTAAAAGTATGAAATTAATTTCAATAAAATGAAGTCAGAGAAGAAATTAATGTCTCTATCTAAGAGACAACTTATCAAACAGTTGGGTTAGATATGGGTCTCTCATTGTTTCAATTCCTAGCTAATTTTCTTAACTATTAATCTAGTCAAGGAATTGACAATTAGAGGAAGAAGAGATTATTTTAGATTTGCAATATCTTTCTAAGGTTCTCACTATGTTACTAGCCAAACACACAATTAAATGCAACTGGAAGAAGCCTTGATAACTTCTCAAGCATTTTTTGTGCCTTACGTCAACAACAAAGCAAAAGCAAAAGTTGCAATCTCTAGTCAAACCAGATTCAGGCTAGCAACAAAGTGAAATCAACATTTAAACCAAAAAATATTACATTAAACTAAAACTTGAGACAAGTCAAGTCTTCTCGTAATCCAAGCTTCAGAAATTAGCTACACATGATATTTCTAGCAGCGAAAATAAATCTAATTAAGAACATTATCAATCTTGAGAAAAACACCCAAATGGGATAAACCCTAGAATATGAAAATATAGTCTGAAGATAAAGTCGAAAATGCAGAAAAGAACAAAATCTAACCAACTCCTTCATTCAAAATCTCTCTTCCTTTTATACTTGGATTCTTCCCATTTCTTCCCTTTCATTACCGCAGATTGCATTTCCTCCATTCTCAGTAACAACCTCTCTCTCTCTCTTCACTCTATCTCGTGGTCCCAATTTTGTTTCTAGAAGGTTTCTTTAGGTTGCATTGGCGAAAGCTTGCTTTACATTCTCTGATTCAAGACTTCATTTGTAAGGTAGGTTGCCTTAATTCCTTTACAGAAAAGTCACTGCTAAGGGCTCCAGTTGTGGGCTCAAGTTCCCTTTTGCTTTCTTCACAGGTTAGTCGCATGTGGGCCTCAGA
Organism: Platycarya strobilacea; assembly: GCA_036898215.1. Lineage (NCBI taxonomy): Eukaryota > Viridiplantae > Streptophyta > Magnoliopsida > Fagales > Juglandaceae > Platycarya > Platycarya strobilacea. The sequence continues at coordinate 15,359,967 of CM072554.1, read as the reverse complement.
TCATTTTAATGTTAGCTATCTAGCCTATCACGATGACTAAGCCAATCTCAACACTACTGTCTTGCATCCTGCATTGAAATTCATTGCAGTTATCGAAAATGGTCCAGCCATCAATTACTTTTAGTTTCTTCATTGATTATCTCTCACATGTTAGTCACTTATAGGCTTAACTCTTGTAATGGGTCAAGATGAAAAATATAAATTATGTATTTATTTAGGGGTAAAATATCATTTCACATATTAGAATTAGTTAATTCATATTTTCTGATTTATACTCTTCTTTTAATACATAAAGCTCATTTAATCGAATATAATAAAAGTATTAATGTAGGATAAATGTCTATCTATCACACCTCTCAACTAACTTCTTACTAGTCTCTAGCAAATAAAGTGGTCATAGATTTGAGGATTAAGCTTTCCTTCAAAATCACTGAACTCAAAACTCTCTACTAATATTCAAAATATGTTGAAGTCCTGGACATTGGAATGAAGGTAGGTCAGCTTATGGTTCAACACAATATCTTGAAAATTCTTAAGATGTCAAGCACGGGGAATGTATTAAAGCTATAGATAAATGAGTGCATTAAATGTGTGAACAAGTTACCATTTTTGGTTTCAAGAACCCTCAAAGTAATTTCAAACCAGCATCTCTCCAAAAAAAAGGAGCAAGTTTTTACTCTAATTCAAAATTATTACACTAGTGGCTTTCACCAGCATCTCTCAAAGGCATGAAAAAGAATAGGAATAAAGGAATATCTGAGATGGTTGAAAGGATCATGAAAGTAAGAGGAAAAACAGAAAAAAAATGAAAGAGAACAAAGTAGAACCTGCAAAGATAAAATGAAAGAAACAAACAAAAGCAAAACAATGAAGTAAAAGAAAAGAAAAGAAAAGCAGGAAAAAGATGAGCTAAACAACAGTAAGATAAACAGGATCTTGTAAGGGAATGGAAGTATCTTCAGGTGAGATGTTAGTCAAAAAAGGTTTGAGTCGTTGGCCATTGACTTTGAAGGTATTTCCATTATGATGGTTGATAATCTTAATGGTACCATAAGGAAAGAAATCTTGACCATATAAGGGTTACTCCACCATGATCTTAATTTTCCTGGAAATAGATGACAGTGAGAGTTGTAGAGCAAAACTTGGCTCAAAAGTTTTCCTCTGGATATGCTTGTCATGTAAACTCTTCATCCACTCCTTGGACAATTTGGAATTATCATATGCATCTCACCTAAGCGCATCCAACTCTAAAATCTGAAACTTTCTTATGGAACTAGCAAGATCAATAACAAGATTGAACTACTTAATAGTCCAATATTACTCAAGCTCAATGGGTAAGTGGCATGTTTTTTTATAAACCAAATGGTAGGGGGACATGTTTAAGGAAGTTTTAAAAGTTTTTCTATAGGCCCAAATCAGTCAGCCTTAAGGACCAATCTTTTCTATTAGGATTTACATTTGTTTTTAAGATGTGCTTAAACTTCCTATTTGCTAGTTTGGCCTGACCATTTGTGTGATGGAGGTATGGGGTAGAAACTTTATGGTTGATATATATTTTTTCATGAGGGTAGCAAAAGACTTATTACAGAAATGAATTCCATTGTCACTAATGATAGTCTTAAGCATGCCAAATCTAGCAAAAATGTTTTCCTTAAAAAATTGAAGCGCTACCTTATGATTTTTTTATTTTACATGGTATGACTTCAACCCATTTAGAAACGTAATCAAAAGCTAGAAGGATGTACAAATAACCAAAAGAAGAAAGATATGGCCCATAAAATCAATTCCCCAACAATAAAAATCTCAATGATTAAAATGAGTTGTAAAGACATCATGTTCCTTCTAGTGAGAGCACTTCAATTTTGACATGACTCACAAATTTTGCAAAAATTATATACATTTTTAAACATATAAGGTCAATACAAATCACATTGTAAAATTTTTGCAACGGTTTTATGGGTAGAAAAATGACCCCCACATGCCTCACTATGGAAAAAAGAAAGAACAACTTGTATTTTATGATCAAGCACACATTTTCTAATGATTTGATCAGAATAATATTTAAATTAATAAGGATCATGATAGAAGAATGATTTCACCTCATGCATGAAATTTTGTATGTCTTGAGCGCTCCAATGGATGTGGTTTGTCCTGTTACTAAGAAATTAACTATATTAGCAAATCAAGGCAAATTTTCAAGAGTTGCTCATCAGAAAAAAAGTTAAGGATAGGGACTAGTTGCTTGTTTTCCATGAGTGTTAAGCCGGAACAAGTGGTGTACTACTACATTTTCAATAACCTTTTTTCTTTAATAGTGATGTTAAATTCTCGAAGAAGAAGAATCACCCTAGCAACCGTGGTTTGGAATCTATTATTTTTTACAATAGATACTTTAAAGTTACATGATCAGTGAAAATAACCACAGGAGAGCCAATAATATAAGTATGAAACTTATCTAAAGAAAAGACTATAGCAAGTAATTCTTTCTATATGGTAGAATAATCTTTTTGGGCTCCACTTAAAGTTCTATTTGCATAGAGATGACATAAGGAATCTTATTTCTACGTTGTCCAAGTATAGCTCCTATGGCAAAATCGCTATCATCACACATGATCTCAAAAGGAAGAGACCAAACAGAGGGTTGTATGATAGGGGTTATAGTAAGCAAAGTTTTCAGATTATCAAAAACTTCTTAACTGGAGGGGGTCCATTCAAAAGCAACATCATGTATAATTAACTCATACAAAGGCCTAGAGATAGAACTAAAATTTTGAATAAATATCATATAAAAACCGACATGCTCAAGAAATGACCTGATTTCTTTTACTGTTTTGGGTATAGGAAGCTTGGAGATAAGTTCAATCTTAGCTTTACCAATTTCTATATCCTGAAAGGAGACAATATGTCTAAGAACTATGCTTTCTTGGACCATAAAGTGATACTTTTTCCAATTGAGCAGCAAGTGTTTCTCCTCAAACCTGGCGAAAAAAACTTCTAAGTTAGTCAAACATGTATAAAACGAATTGCCAAATACTGATAAGTTGTCCATGAATACTTCCAACACACTTTCAATCATATCACTGAAAGTACTAAGTATAATCTTTAAAAAGTAGCAAGGGCATTACAAAATCTAAATAACATCTTTCTAAATGAAAAAACACCAAACATGCAAGTGAAAGTGGTTTTCTCCTGATCCTCCAGTGCTATTTCTATTTGGTAATAACCAGAAAATCCATCAAGAAAGTAATGAAAAGTACGGCTAGCTACATTTTCTAAAACTTAATCAAGAAAGAGCAAAGGAAAGTGATCTTTCCTAGGGGCGATATTCAACTTCCTATAATCTATGCACATGAGCCAACCAGTAGGACTTCTAATAAGAATCAATTCATTTTGTTCATTTTTCATGATAGTAAGACCATTTTTTTTTTGGAAACTACATGAATGAGACTTACCCATTTGCTATCTGTAATAGGGTAGATAATTCCTACATCAAGCAATTTCGAAAGTTCTGTTTTTACTACCTCTTTCATGGAAGGATTGAGTCTCCTTTACATCTCCCTAGAAGATTTATCATTTTCTTCTAACAAATCATATGAGTACACACAAGAGGACTTATACATTTTATATATGCAAGTGTCCAGCTAATAGCACCTTTGTGTTGTCTTAAGATTTCTATCAGTTTACCTTCTTGATCAAGAGTGAGTAAGGCTGAAATCACCATTGGAAACATGTTGTCCAGCCCCAAAAATGCATATTTCAGGTCTAAAGGTAATGATTTCAGGTCTAATGTTGGAGTTTCATTTGTTGAAGGCTTCAAATTTGCTATCAAAGGTGGGAGCTGCTCAACTTTAAGCCTCCATTAAGCTTCAATTTTAGCTTTTGAAAAGAAAATAAGAGAATTATCAGTGGATGTATCAATAAGATCATAAATAGCTTCAAATTCAGATTGTGAAAATGTGGGCTAATAAGCTAAGTAGGCTTCTTCCTCAAGGAAACCTTCCAATAAATTGACTTTTTGTGTGTCTTTCAAATCTTGAGGTTGCCTACAAATATTAAAAATGTTTAGTTTGAGGGTCATGTTCCCAAAACTCAACATTAAAACACAACTCCAACAATTTATCAACGCATTAAAAGTGGCAAGAAAATGTCGTTCAAGTATCACAGAAGCTTGAAAAGAAGATTTTGGTGTCAAATAAACATATAAAACTACAAAATCTACTAGGTAAGAAAACTTGTATACTTGAACTAAAACATTTTCAACCACCCTTCTTGGCATTTTGATTGATCTGTTGGCTAGTTGTAAAACTATTGAGGTTTGTTTCAATTCACCCAAACCAAGATGTTCACATATATTATAAGGTAGTAAATTTACATTTGAACCAAGATCTAACAATGCTTGACCAATTTTTGAACTTTCTATAACACAAGAAATTGTAGGTGAGTTAGGATCTTTATATTTTGGTGGGGGTGTTGTTGTGGATTATGGAACTAACCCGCTTAGTAAAGAAGATTTTCTTTTGGACATTTAATTTACTTTTTATAGTACACATCTTTTAGAAACTTACTATAAGAAGGATTTTGTTGAATAACATCCAACAAAAGATGTTAATCCTAACTTGCTTAAATATTTCTAAAATTTCATACTGGTGTTTGTTTTTGTGTTTAGGGGCCAACCTTTGAGGAAAATGTGTAGGTATAGTGTAGGAATTTTTTTCAGCTTCAATATCACTATGCTCAACCTCATTTTTAGTAAGTTTATCGACCTTACCAACCTTATCTGACGCTTGAGCTGGAATGTATACCTCCTTACCACTTTGTAAAGTGGTAATTGCCTTCACTTGTCTGATTTTTGAACCCTCGTCCATTGCTTGAGTTGGCTGCATGCACTTGTGGGTTTAAATGTGGCTATGCAGGAAACTTCCCTTTCTCTTGGGATCTCAAAGTAGTGGTCATGTTTGTAAGTGTGTTTCGATAGTCGTTTATCGCTTGAGAGTTCTGGTTCTTTATTGTTGCTTGTCTTTACATAAACTGTTGCAAGGTGTTTGCCAGTTGCTGAACCGTATCCTCAAGTTCCCTTTTATGAATTGAAGGTGGTTGAATTACAAGTTGGGAGGGTCTTGGAGCTAAGGTTGCTGGAACTACATTTTGGTACCCTCTCCAACTAAAATTTGGGTGGCTTCTCCATCCTGGATTTTAAGTGTTAGAGTAAAGACATATATTATTTAGGTACTATGTCTACAACACTAGATTGGTCCAATAACACTTCTTTGAAAGCAGAGATTGTGGAACATTCATTAGTTGAATACCCATGATCCTCACATATGCCACACATTTCATAAATTTTAGGAATAGCATGCACTTCATTCATTTTTTTCAATTTCATGACTTCTATTTTTTTAGATAACAAAGTTAACTTAGCAAGCAAATCATCATCTTCCTTTAAAGTATATTTACCATGAATAGACTCAACATGCTTAGACCTATCATACACATCAACAATATCCCAAAATTGAGCATTTTCAGCTAAGTAATCAAAGCATTCAAATGCTTCTTCAAGTTCTTTGATGAAAAACTATCCATTGCATATGGTTTCTACAAATTTGGTACATTGTAGGTGTCAAACTCTCATTAAAAAAAATGATCACATGTCAATCTTCATAACCATGATAAAGACAAGCATTTAAAATATATTTGAACCTTTCCCAACTCTGATAAAAAGTCTCGGAGTCTTTTTAGGTAAAATTCATAATCTGTCTTTTAAGTGCATTTGTCTTATGAATTGGAAAGAAATTTTTCAAAAATCAGTTTGAATTTCCTGTCATGTGCCTTTAGACCTTGGCCTTAATGAATTTTACCATGTTTTAACTTTGTCTTTCAAGGAAAATGGAAATAATTTCAGCCTAATAACTTCCTCAGTACATATTCTATCCATAAATGTGGAGCGCACTTCTTCAAATTCTTTGATACACAAATAGGAATTTTTTGGATTTCATACCATGAAAATGTGGAATCAAAGGAATCATCCTAGGTTTAAATTTAAAGTTATTTGCATTCAAAGGTTGAATTATGCATGAAGGGGTGCTAGTTCTAACATGATGCAAATAATCTCTAAGTTTCTATCTAAGAAGCAATTTATCAAACACTTGGATTGGGTATGAGTCTTTCCTTATTTCAGTTCATAGCTAATTTTCTCAACTACAAATCTAGTCAAGGAATTGACAATCGGAGGTTGAAGAGATTATTTTCAGATTTTTTAATTTCTTTCTAAGGTTTTCACTAAGTTACCAGTCAAACGCACAATTAAATCTAGCTAAAAGAAGCCTTGATAATTTTTTAAGCCTTTGCTATGCCTTACATCAACAACAAAGCAAGAGCAAGAGCTGCAATCTCTACTAAAATCGGATTTAGACTGGCAACAAAGTGAAATCAAGATTTAAACCAACAAATATTACATTAAACTAAAACCGTATTCGACAACCTAAGTTTTCTTCAGAAATTAGCTATGCATGGTATTTCTAGCAGCGAAAATAAATCTAAGTAAAAACATTATCAATCCTGAGAAAAATACCCAAATGGGATAAACCCTAGAATATAAAAATACATTCTGAAGATAAAGCTGAAAATGCAGAAAATAAAAAAATCTAACTATCTCCTTCATCCAAAATCTTTTCTTCCTTTTATACTCGAATTCTTCCCATTTCTTCTCTCTCATTACTGCGGATTGCATATCCTCCATTCTCAATAATGGTCTCTCTCTCTTTCTCTCTCTCTCTCTCTCTACTCTATCTCGTGGTCCTGACTTTGTTTCCAGAAGGTTTCTTTAGGTCGCACGAGTCAAAGCTTGATTTACATTCTCGAGTTATGGGCTCATTTGCAAGTCAGGTTGCCTTAATTCCTTCATAAAAAAGTCACTGCTAAGGGCTCCATTTGTGGGCTCAAGTTCCCTTTTGTTTTCTTCCCAGGTTAGTCGCATATGAGCCTCAATTCATTTTAATGTTAGCCAACTAGCCCACTACGATGACTAAGCCAATTTCAACATTTTTGTCTTGCATCCTGCATTGAAATTCACTACGGTTCTCGAAAATGGTTCAGCCATCAATCTCTTTTAGTTTCTTCAAGGATTAATCTCTCACATATCAGTCACTTATGGGATTCACTCTTGTAATGGGCCAAGATGAAAAATTAAAGATTACTTTAAATGCTAGTCAGCCCTATAACATGAGCCCATATGTATTTACTTAGGGGGTAAAATGTCATTTCACATACTAGAATTAGTTAATTCACATTTTCTGATTAATATTTTTCTTTCAACACATAAAGTTCATTTAATCCATTACGAGTATTAATACAACATAAATGTTCATCTATAAGCTATGAGTGTTTTTAAATTACTTGTCCAATTGTGTATGGATATCTCTCATACGCTAGCAAGATCTTGGTGGGGACATATGAAAAATGATAAAAAAAGTTTAATGGATGAATTGGAGTAGGGTGGGGCTGGTTAAGGGCCAAAGGGGAATGAGGTTTAGAGATATGAGCAGTTTTAACAAAGCTCTATTAGCAAAACAATATTGGAGATTGCTCACTAATCCTTCTTCAGTAGTAGTAAAAATTATGAAGAAAAAACATTTTAGAAATGAGGGTTTATTTCTGCTAAAGTGGGGAGCTCTTTCCTTGATACAGAGAAGTGTGCTAGTAGCTGAGATTCTTGTGAAGGCAAGTATGAGATGGTGGGAGGATAATAGGGAGGATATAAGGATATGTCATGATAGATGGTTACCAACTTTTTACACTCATATGGTCCAGTCACTAGTTCGAATATTGCAAAAATATGATCCTGTCAGTAAGCTCATTGATGAGCATGGTATATGGCAAACAGATTTAGTTGATGGAAATTTTAATCCAGAGGAAACTGAGGTCATTAAGGGTCTCCCTGTGAGAAGAATCGGATTAAATGATAAGTTATGTTGGGGATAGACAAGAAATGGATTGTTTCCTGTGAAGTTAGCTTATTACTTACAATGTCAGCTTAAAACAGCTTTTGAGGGTGCTTTTTCAAATTAACCAACATGCTAATTCAGAGATTTGGAAGAGGATTTGGGACCTGCATGTTCCTAATGTTGTTAAAGTTTTTCTATCGAAGGCTATAGAGGAGGCTTTACATGTAATTTATTCAAAGGAAGATAACTAAGGATGGTATTTATCCTATTTGTCAGCAGCAAAAGGAAACTAGTAATCATGTTCTATAGGATTGTGTGGCTGCACAAGATGTTTGGTCAGACTCTGGGAGCTTTTTAGAGAAGGCTAAGTGTACTGATCAGGATTGTATATGCACATAAGAGGACATGCTATCTAGACAACTATTAATGAGTTGGAACTGTTTGCTTGTCTCCTGCGAAAGTTATGGTTGAGAAGAATAAATGGGTATTTGAAGGCTCATTCGAGGTTCCAAAGAAGATCTAGTAGAGTGCTAGAATGGAAGTGTAAGATTTTCAATTAGCTCAACAAATTGGGAGGAATCAAGCAAATATTACTAAGACTAGTAGAAGAGAAGTTAGATGGACTAAACTTAATGCTGATTGGTTTAAATTAAACTAGGATGCTGCATATGATGTGAGAAGTAAGAAAATGTGAGGTGGCATGGTGGATAGGGACAGTGCAGGAGAGTTGATTGCAGCAACAGGATAGCAAAAAGGAGGACTACTCTTTGTCTAGCTAGATGTTGAGGACTTGATGTTTTTTTTCAGTTATGCAGATTCCCGGAAGCTTCAATTCATTCCAAGACAAGGAAATCGTGTGGCTCATTTGATTGCTAAAATGGTTATACAGTTTGAGGAAGAACTTGTTTGGATTGAAGAGGGCCCTAGTTTGATTATGAACTTGTTTGGAAAAATATGTATTGGTTGATTGTTTAATGAAACGTGATATTCTTTAAAAAAAAAATAAAAGATAAAAACTGCCCTTGCCTGAGATCACTTAGATCAGTAAACTCCGAAGTTGGATGGTTGGGTATTGAGGAACCAATAAAAACTTGAGAATTGTTTTTAAAAAAAGTTCAATTATGGAGTTTTGGAGAAGTTGTCACGACTTAAAATACGAGTAGTTTTTTTTTTTAAGAAATATTTTGAATTTTTTTTAATTAATATTAAGAAATTAAATTAGGTTGCTCACCATCAACCACTCTCGTGGAGACTCGAATGAGATAGGGCCGTTCAAGGGATGTGGCCAACTTAGTCTTGATTTTCATATAAATCATTTCATTATTACAATTTTATCTCATCTTGGCTTATATCATTTCATTATTACAATTTTATCAAGTTCTTACATAAAATAAAATACATAATTTATTTTTTAATAATAATAATAAATAATAATATTTTATTTAACTTTTAACTTTTAACTTTTATTTAAAACTATCTCATCTCATTATTTAAATGGAGCTTTAGACTCATATATAATTTTAGAGTAATATTAGGTACAAGTCTTAGAAATACTTAAAAAAAATAAAAATAAAATATGAGCCTATCAAGAAAAAGTGAGCTTTACATATTTTTTTACATTGGAATATACGATATTTGTACAAAAGTTTGTATATATAATTTGTCTTGTAATTTTAGAGAGGGATGTGGCCAAGTTATAGTTGTGGAAGAGGCGTCTAATGTGAGAAAGACTCATGGAGGATTAACTGTAGTGAGAGACAATCAAGAGAAAAATTATAAAGGCGCTTGCTGGCTGCAACTATTGCTTAGAACTAGGCTTGAAAACATATACCTTTGTAGGGTTTTGGTCCAACCAAAACCACACCGACATGTGAAATATCTTTTCTTCTCGATTGAAACTAATTAACATGGAGAAAGAGAACCAGACGAAGTTTGATCGGTCGACATCGATAGTTTGATAGTTAGATAATCGATTTCCTCTTTCCAAATTCACCAACCAACGATCCACAAAACACTCCATCAAATTCACAATCCACAATTTACAAAGAGAGTTAAAAAAAGAAAATAGAGCCACCCAAATTAACAGTACAACAAAATCTAAATGAATAATAATAGAAGTTACTCACAAAGTCGAACTCATTGGAGATCTAACGTGAGATTAGTCTTAAGAGACGTAGAATAGGTTAAGGTAATAGAGATAATGGCATCATGGGGATTCATCGGCAAGAGAGGAGGAGGTGGTGGCTACGGCCTGCATGCAAGGTTGTGAGTGATGGTGAAGTCAAGAGAATGTATTTATGGAGTAAATGAGTCACAGAGAGAGAGAGAGAGAGAGAGAGAGAGAGAGAGAGAGAGAGAGAGAGAGAGAGAGAGAGAGAGAGAGAGAGAGAGAGAGAGAGAGAGAGAGAGAGAATGCTAAGGTGAGAGTTAAAGAAAGGGAGAGAGAGAGGAGTGCAGGGGCGGAATCAGGATTTGATGTTTGAGGGACAATTAACTTAAAATTTTCTCTTCAAATTAAGCTCGATGACGATCTTTCATGGAATAAAATTATTCCATTATCATTTTTGAAGTGAAATTCTTGGAAATTTCTTATTTAATATAAACTAACAAATGATTTGTAAGAAACTAATATTCCATTCGAGTTCTCAATCTAGTTTTTACAAGTTTCATTGTAGAAAATGCACTTTCAGTAGTAGCAGTAGAAACTGGAAGAGTTAAGACTAGATAAATTAACCTGTCAATCAAATAATAAATTTTTGACTTTTCTGAAATTGTTAGTCTTCTACATAACTCAGATAATGTAAACATATTTTAAAAATCTGGATGCGTCAAGATATCAAGCTCATAGTGTTGCAATTGAATTCTCAAAAGGAATTTTTCTTGCTCAGTAAATCCTGTGAGTAAAACTTCTCAACTAATTTGCATATGTCATCAATATTAAATGATTTGTATGCATTTTTAGAGTTTAAAGCAGCACTACGAATAAGAAGTTACATTGCTTGGTTATTAAATCTATTGTTCAGTTTTTGTAACTGAAAGTCTATTGTAACAATAAATATATCAATCCTAAAATGATGCTCAATTATTGTCCTTTCCATTTGACGACGAGATTTTCCTCAAATATATTGGTCACTCATATCAGGAATATCAATTTGGTGTTTTTCACAAAATGATCTAACATCAATAAGCAAAGACTCCCACCTATCATCTCTTAACTTTTGAATGAGTACTTTTGTGATTAAAACTAGGCTCATGACATTTACAATATCTCTAGAATTTTGTTGTAAAGATTGGTAAAGTGCATTAGTGATTCCTATTATTTTTTTCATCATATGTAATATCAAAATAAATTCAAAAGATGTCAATATCATGTAAGCTACTTCAGCATCACCACGTTGAGAATAATTTAATTCTTATTTTGAGATAGTATTTATAATTGTGCAAGTAGCATCGAACATCCTCAATCTCATTGAAAATGAGACCCCATTTAGAATCTCCAGCACTTTGTAGTGTACCAATTTGATTAATCCCTTTTCCAGTCTCAATCTCATTGAAAGCAATCAACTTTCAATTACAACAGTTTGAACACCTTGTAATTCATCATTAAGTTTAGAAGAACCAACAACAATATGAATAATAGATGTTAAATGGACAAAGAATTGATGAACATAATTGGCTTCTCTAGAGACTGCAACCAAGGCTAATTGTAATTTATGAGCCCAACAATGTATATAATATGCATAGGGACAATCTTTAAGAAATAAAGCTTGTAGTCCATTCCATTCACCACGCATATTACTTCCTCCATCATATTACTGATTTCGAATATTCTCAATTTGAAGGTTGTAATGAGAAAGAAGAGCACATGTCTTATTTTTTAGAGTTAGTGCCATAGTATCCTTGACATGCACAATATGAAAAATTCGTTCTCTAATAAAACCATCTTTATCAACAAATCTCAAAATAATAGTCATTTGTTCTCTTTTAGACTCATCTCGAGCTTTGTCAATAAGAATACAAAATTTGGCATTCTCAATTTTTTCGCGAATCACATTTCGCACTTTATTTGCAAATATATGCAAAATTCCATTTTGAATTTTGGGTGATGTATATTTGGCATTTTGTGGAGCATTTTCCAGGACAACTCCTTTAACTTGATCATTATAATTTGCAGAAACTTTATCAATTCAACAAAGTTATCTTTATTTTTTGATTCAGAGCTTTCATTATGACCTCTAAATACACATGCTTGGAATGCCAACCATCGAACACTATCTATCGAAGTTTTGAGTCGCAATCAATTATTCTCCATCTCTTGTGATGCTTGTTTTTCAACTAACTTGTCAATATGTCTTGAATGATTCATTAGATCCTTACAACATTTCACAATATTTTTATGTGGTGAATTTGGATCTTTCCCCACATGTCCTATTAAAGGACAATTCATTCCATCATTAACTTTTTTTTTAATTATCAAAACCTTTATAAGTAAATGCATCTGAACCTGGACGGCTTGTTGATTTTTTAGCAAAAACATAGCATGGAAGACAAAATACAGCATTTTTCGAAAGTGAGTATTCCAACCAGTTTGAATATCTTTGAAACCAAGAAAATTGGAATCGACGAAGTTGATTACCTATTCCTGAAAATGGTTATTCTGAAAGTTTAGGTTGATATGGACCAATTTTAAGATAGGCATGTCGTATCTCATCTTGTATGTTAGTAGGAAATTCCCATATTTGTGGACGTAATCCTGTATCACGTTCCAAACAGGTATCATCAATTTCTTCAAGTTGTATTCTTGAAATTTTAGAGAGACGCTTATCATGTTTCAAACATGTATCATCTATCTCTTCAGATTACATTTTTGAAGTCTTAGAGGGACCAAGACGCTCACCATTTCTAGAAACATCATGTTCCGTCGTGACGGAGTCCTCTAAATAAATGTATATCTAATTCTATATTACTCTCCGACTTGTCCACGTCTTTCTTTTTAAAAAAAGAATAAATTGTTCTTGATTGGTTCATATTTTTAAATTAAAAAAAAATTATAAATAAATAATAAATTTGAGAAGTGCCTAATAATATACGCAGTAACGCAAATCTACAATATCAAATCATTTCTAAGACATACAAATTTTAATTTCTTCAAGTTATGCCTATACATATATATTATATAATATATGCTATATGCACAAATGAAAAATTAATATATATGCTCAAATATTAACATTTGAATAAAACTATATATAATATATTAATATGAGCACGAATTAATTCAGTATACTGTATGACAATATATATGAAATGAAATTTATATACTGTTATAACTTATACACCTATAGGCTATATTAATATATATAATATATTATAATATATGCACAAGTCACAACATGAGCAGGCGAGCAGCAGAAATCAACATAAAGAATAACATATAAACAAGAAATGAGAATAGTAGAACCTGGGTCCTGGAAGTTGGAATTCTCAACTTTGGAAGATTAAAGTCGCAGATGGCGTCACGACAAACTAGCAAGTCGCAAGCTTGCTTTAGTTGCTTAATGCCTCTGCAGATTATGTCTCTGCCTGAACCTGCCGGTGCCGGTAATAGGACCTAGGGCCAGGTCCAACACGGTAACACCGACACCATGACACACAGAAGCAGCAACTCAAGTCAGGGTCCAGCAGGGGCGACAACTCGCAACTCGCAAGTTTAGACTTCCACAATTGCAAATCAGCAACAAGCCAACTCCAAGCCAAAAAATTTAAAGTGTAGAAACGTAAGTCTGAGTGAGATGACTGAAGTTCTGATTCCTGAATATAGAATCGGTAGAGCAGGAGTGGACGGGCAGAGACTAGAGTGTAAGATAAAGTTCTGATTTTTGAAGGCTGAATAAAGTTTTAAAACCTTAACCAGTTAACTATTAACAACCTAGGGCCAACAAACACGCAAAACCTACAGCAACGATACAAAAGGACACTATGTCTGTAACGGGCTGCTCTCCAAATCTAAGACTATTGGTTTGAGCTGTGCTGCGACTGGTTCATGGTTGCGACTAATTCATGACTGCAACTGGTTCATGCCGTAAACAATTGGTTTGAACTACAGATTACAGATAACTAGTAAGTATGTTAGTAACGTCAGTCGGTAACTAAGAACTGGTAAATAACGTAAGTTGGTAAGTCCGAGCCTTCTAAACTTATGATTACAAACTTGGGGGTTGAAATATCAAGATTGGGGAGCTCTTTTGTGATACTCTATATATTAAAAATAGATTTTCAATTTTTTTTTTTTGAGGGGGAGTAGCCCTCCAATGGACAACACAGGTCTGCCCTTGGAGGAGTGAATGAGTGACGACGGAAGAAGTAAAGAGAATATGAGATTTCTTCTAAGGCTAATCCTAGAGCAGAACGATTCCGTTTAGTTGAGATCAAACGGCACCATTGCATTTATGTTTTTGTGTTTTTTATCCTGCGTCCCAAAATCATGTTGTTTCACTCTTTTCATTTAAGTAAAATTTACATATATTTGAAAAAAATAAGGATAACTGACGTGGGCTTATTCAGAGATTTTTTCCTCGGTCAAATCGCGAACCGAACCGACCAACGTCGGTTCGGCTTAAATTCTACTGATGGTCGATTGGTTTCGACTGATTTTCTTGATTTTCTGCATAGCCCTAACTAGAAGGATGCAAGTCTGTGTCGGGCTGGGTTTGTGCCATCTAGTTTGTTAGAGTGGAACCCAGATTCTAAAACTTTAGGTCACACGTTGGGATTGATCGAATGATGCTTCATATGTGGGCGGATCGGCCCAATAAGATTCCTAGCAAAGTTGGGCCCGGTGTTACATGGGTTATTATACTAAGAAAAAAGATAAAAGAGCTCATACGCATCGTCACATGAATGGTCACGATTCGCCGAACAACTCAATTTTTCTTATTCCATTGATCAGGAGCCAGTACAGATACAGAATCTTTGGAAAATAAAGACAAGAAACAATTCATGGTGAAGAAAAGGAAGGGAAAAAAAAAAAAAAAAATTAAAGACCAGACAATAAGATGTTCTCAAAGCACAGTAGGAGAGAGAGAGAGAGAGAGAGAGAGAGAGAGGTCTAAGAAAAACTTCCTGATATAGATACGAAATGGAGAGGAGATAGGCGAAATGATTGTGTCTAAATCCGTTAATGAACAGAACTACATAGAACAGTGTTATGAATGGTACTGTCTGGAAGTGTTAAAGGCAGATATTTGGGAATCTCGTGGCCGGGCATCATCAAAACGAAACCCTTCATGAATATTATTATATATGTATCAGAGAAGCCAGTAAATTAAGCAGTACGTAGTACAGAAAAATACAAATAAACTAGTTTTAATTACAGCTAGCAGAGTCCATTAAAGGAGCAGCAAGGAAGGGGGAGATCAGAATGATTTTACACGAGCAGAGAAAGGTGGAGATTCCGAGTGTGAAAATAGCTGGTTTCCTTGTTTGGTATTTCAGTACGTATTATTCGTCCCATCAAAACATTAAGACACTAGTACCCATCCTCTCAAATTCATTCACGGTGACAGTGATATGTGATTTTAGCACCTGTCTGTTTCAGGTTTCCTTCTCTGTCTTTGCACCCACAAAAGAAGGAATTGATTACAGGACCTCTTCTCTCGACTATCTTTTTCATGCATTCACATTTTCTCTCTCTCTCGATATATATATATATATATATATATAGATGAACCCCAGGCAAGACAGCTAGCTAGGGTTTCTTTTTAACTTTTCTGGTTTCTTTGGATCTTGTAGCTTTTTGTTTTGCTTTTATTGTGGGGGCCAGTAAGTATCGTTCTTACGTGAAGGGCTCGCGCGCGCACACACACATATTAACTTGTTCAACTATATCGTTATGATCTTGTACGAGATCAAGGGTATCTCACTCTTTGAAAACAGTTCTCATACGATAAGCGATATAGCTACCTTTTAATTGATCTAAATATATTATGCTATTCTAAAAACAAGTCGATCTACGACGTCGTGGTGCAATCATATATATATATATATATATATATATATATATATATATCATATATGTATATAAAAAACGATTCTAGAACGTCTATCGTGGGTGAAAATGCAATCGGTCATGCATGGTTTCAAATGATGAAAGTTGAGTTACACTCAAACTGTCGACATTAACAATTTATATGAAATCGCGCTAACCAACATATTTATGACATGCAACAATGCATGCCCTGTTCTCAACCAACTAGCTACTCGAATACATATGAATCTATTTCTGAGACTGAGAATACTTGAGATGCTTGGATCGATCTAGATCTGGAGTACGAACATATTCCCCAGCTTGGAAGAGCTAGCTAGCATGCATGCATATACCCCCATTGATCTATAATATATATATATATATATATATATGAATCGAACAATCTAATAGTCCTGACCAGTAGTACTACTTATAATCAAGTTCATGGACAAACAGATCGAGGTACTGGATATCTCTAAAAGAAAAATGAGCATTTGTGATGAAAAGAGACTCATTTTAACATAAATAATCATTTTTATAAGAAATAACTTATCATGTGGGTACGTATATATGTATTTCCATTTTCATGATTTGATCAATATCATGTACATGGACTAATTAATTAAGTGACTATATACATAAGAGCAATGCCGGATTTTTACGTTAAATTTAGCTCTCTAGTACGTTATTATATCTATAAATATGTTACTATATACAATCGACCCGCTTCAAAGTGGTTGAGCTATTTTCTGAAGAACATCAACTCTCCTTTGATGAGCTGCCATGTTAGAAATCACACAAAAGTGAGAATAGATGCAACCACACACAACCACTTCTCTCCTCTCCTCTCGGCCCCTCCAAACTCTCAAATCTCTTTCCATTGAAACCATTTCTATACGGATAGCACAAATTATAGAGAAAATGAAATTATGAAAAGTAAATTAATTTTAGGAAAAAGCAAGGTGGAATATGGAGGCATGGTGGAAGATCTGAACAGCAAGGTCGAGATTTTGCTGTTGAGTAACCATGGAGACGGAATCCAGTAAGGTTGCGTTTGGATAGTGAGCTGATGTCAAATATTCTGTGAATAATAGTGAAAAAGTAAAAAAAAAAAAAAAAATATTGAATAGCAGTGAAAAGTAATTAATAGTAGTGAAAAATAGGTAAAAATAATAATAAAATAATGAATAATAATATAGTATTATGAGAATACTATTAGTCAAAACTAGCCTAAAGCTTCAACAAGGACAACATTAGAAAGCGAGCTTTGGCTGTGCTGGTTTTGTTCTTGATGGCCATTGATTTGGGTTTAGAGATAACCCGTTTGAGGAAGAGAGAAGCCTTGTTTTTTATTTTTAATATTATTTAAGAATTTCAAAGAAAAGAAACTAAGGAAATGTAAATGATCGAAAACTATGATAGATCTAGAAGAAACGTGTTTGAACAAAATGGAAGAAATATTTAAAGCTCTCTAGAGAGGGCTGCTAGGGGTCGAGGCAGATCTCTCTTTTTCTATTGAACTCAACAAGTTTCTCCACTCTCTCACTCTTGAGTTTCGTATTTTTTATTTGAAATTCAATTTTTCTTTCTCAGATTTCCCATACTCAGCTCACCTCCATTTCCTCATTGTTGTTGACTACACCACAGGCCTCTCTCTCGGGATCTTCTCTTATATCTTTCTCACCCACACCACCCTATTTAGATTTAAGTGCACCGCTTGCTTTCATTCAGAACCTTGCCTTTGAGAAGTGGGTTGTCTAGTCACTATATATATATATAAAACCCGACTACATCGTCAAATACAAGAAGATCTATCATCAATTGCAAGAGGGGGATAAAGGTCTACGTCGGTTGCCAAGGGGGAAAAGGATTTGGTGGGAGTGATTTTGAGGATAAACAGATAGGGGTGTAAATGGTTCGGTTCGAGAAATTTGTAGACCGATTCCATTCGGTCCAAAAATTCTCTCACCTTGGACCGGACTGAACAAGAGTTTAGTCCATACCGGTCCGGTCTAATTCAATCCAAAAGCGGTCCAGTCCAGTCTAGGGGCGTCCCATATGATTTAATGGGCTAAATTTAATCTAAAATTTTACAATGATCAAATATTTTTTTAGCCTAAATTTAACTACTATAAATTATAATATGTTAATATTATAAGAGTATATTTTATATATTAATATGTTAGTATATATTATATATTAAGTATGTTAATAAATTATAACTAATAACACTATTACATTAGTATATTATATATTTATATGTTAGTAAATAGTGATAAATTAATAATAGTATATTAAATAATAATAATACACTTATTACTTATAAGTTATTACTAATATTCTATATAGATATATTATAATTTATATTTTTATACTACAACTAGTCAACCAATAAATAATAATATGTTAATATTATAAGAGTATATATTATATATTAATATGCTAATATATATTATATGTTATTATATATTATATATTAATATATTAATTAATATTAATATTAATATTAATATTATAATTTATATACTATTTTTATATATACATATATATGTGGGGTTCGATTCGGTCTGGTCTGGTCCGGTCCAGGGGGAGAAATCCTTTGGACCGGGACCGGACCGGAATTAATCGGTCCATGTAAAATTTGGACTGGACTGGACCGAATTCCATTCGGTTTAGTCTGGTCTCGTTCCGGGACAACTAGTCCAGTCCAGTCCACTAGTCCAATCCGGTCTTTTTACAGCCCTATAAACAGAGATTGTTTTGTGGTGCGTTAATGCGGTATAGTGGAGATAAAGTAGAACTTAGACCTGCATACTAATGCGCATGAAACTTACTGCCTACTTTTAGAGAGAGAGTATTCTCATTCTCTCTAAAACTTTCTCAATTTCAGTAAGTATTTCCGTCGAAGAGGAGGGTGGAGCTCACTCTCATCTCCTCCTTCTTTATTTTGCTACAATGTTTATATACTTTTGAAGTAGTGTTTTTCTCTTCCTCCTTCCATCGGTTCGGATTTGGTCAAATCTGCTGCTCTCCCACCACCATTTGCTTACATGTGCCCCATCAGCCCATCCAACAGTTATTGATATATTGGAACGGAGTGAAGCCGCGGCAAAACGACCTACTCATGGCCCTCACGCACAGCTTGATGCCTCATGTGGTGTTCATGCACCACCGCTTAAGGCTACACGCGCCGTACCAAAAGTTTCATCTCGTCGAGATCTTTAGATCGAGGCCAGTGCCCCTTGTCCTTCCCACCGGTGCGTGTCTTCCACATACCCTCTCAAGGGCGTGAAAAAAACTGTGTACCTCTGCAGCAGGTTTATCTACTTGATGCCGTGTTTTCCACTATGTTATTGTTTTCTCTAACCGATAATCTCGGAAATAAGGTGTTCGCAAAAAAATGCGAACAATAGATCCACCGTTGGAGGGGGTGGAAGCTTTGCTAAAAGTGAAGAAAGTGAAGAGATCAAAGGATCTCTCTGAAATTGGGTTGCTATCACTTATTTTTTTTCCACCTCCTTGTACTATTGTTATTGTTTTGGGGCGATTGTTGGGGAGCCCCCACCCCGTCCTCATGTATCATATATATATTTTTAATTTTAATGAAGTTTACCTGCTTGTTTAGAAGTAAAAAAAAACTTAGACCTGCATGTCTTTATTGGGAGACTGTTATTTGGAGATAAATAAAATGACTGGTTGGGAGGATTTCTCTGCTATATATACTTAGATATATGCTACGTATATTGTAATTTTAATTAGTGATCACGACTTTAATTTAACTAAGATTAGATGTTGCATGTATCGATATAATCATCAAGTCTATCTTGATCTTGTTGATCAGTGTTTTTAGTTAGTTAATGAGCAAAGTACTGTTTAAGAAAAACTTATCTGAAGCTTAAATTTAGTAATATATATATATATGCCTTAAATTCGTCGACATCTGATCACTGCAAAGGGATCATTGAGTTCCATATTTATGTCCCGGCCAGCTTGTACTTACTTTTCGGATTGTAATGAATTATAAAGTGATGAAAATGGAAACTGGAGGGGTACAATAACCAACAAACTCGCATGCAGTAGATCCAATGATCGATCGATACACATAGAACTACGCTAGATCACATCAATATCCATGCATGATATTCCATGGGCTCCGTCACTGTGTTGATCAATAATAATCCAATAATATAATTGACTATTCACTTTTTGAAGTTATCTGCATGCAGACTCGGATACATTTTACTTAACCAACACTGGTTATCCCTATAAATCAAACGTTATCATATACATCCATATATATATATATATGAGTAGTTTAGTCACAAAGGGATCACATAAAACTTAAAAGTAATACTTCTAAATGATATGATTTTATGTGATCCGTCATATATGTTTTATCATAAAAGTAACTTTACAACCTGACAAGTTACATTAATTTATAAAATTATTTTTGTGTAATATTAGTTTGTGGTTATAATCTCTCTCTTTAGCATTACAAGAAATTGCTTTTGCCACCAATTCTTTTTCTGCGATATACGTTCGTGGCAAAAGGTGGCTTGTTGACACCAAAAGTTCTGGTGGATATAAAGTCTTGGTTATTGTCACAACATGTTAGTGGTGGATAAAAAATTGTGAGAAGAAATCATTTGCAACAAGAAAAAAAAATTATTGTCATAAGGTTAATCTCATGGAATGCAAAAAGGAGTAGATATTACGACATTCCTGAAAAAAGTTTTTCCGTTGAGTTAAGCTTCTTTTTGCGGTGACATTTTGTTGCTGCAAATAGTTTTAGTAACAAAATTCATACTTTAGTGGCTTTTTTTTCTCGTGACCTATTTCCATAATAGAGACAATTGATTTTTGCCGCAAAAAGTCTTTTCATATTTTGGAATAGCTTTCACACACTAAAGCTACGATGTTTTGATTAACTAAAATAAGCCACAACCCTAATTTGAAATCTCACTTCCCTCAAGCCTCAGTGTCTCGATACTTTCTCTTGTGTTCCCTCTCTTCTCCTTCAATGTAGTGCCAGGCCACCACCACTTCATGACGACTACCCTTCACTGACCCCAACCTCCCCATGGCGCGTTTCTCCCCCTCTCTATTAAGGCCCTAAAAATTTGGCAAGAAATTAGGTTAACAATGGTGGAAATATAGATGGTAGAAGACGATGGAATCACGACCCAAACTTGATCACTTGCCTCAATTCATTTCTCTTTCTTCAGTTATCTCGTTCCCCTCAAAGGCCCGGACTTTATTCTTCAGAAATCCCCTAAAATGGAAGTTTTTGACACTTTTCTCCTCTCTCTCGACGAATCTCCTTCCCTCCCAGCTTCTCTACGTCACTGTCACTATTCACACTCAGGCCACCGCCATATGCTTTCATATGAGATTTTTTTTTGTGATTGTAGGGTATGTATTTCGAGATCTGTTCTTGGTTGTACATATTTGAATTTTTTCTTGATTGCATTATGCTGAGATATGTTTTTGCTTACTCTGAACCCTAATTTTTAGATTTCCATTTCATCTGCTATCGAAGCTGCATTGAATTATTTGTGAGTTACAATTTCTTTGTTATTTATTATTTATGAATTAACTCAGCCATCCGTAGCTAGAGTTTCTTTTTATTTGTCATTTTTTATTTATATATTAACCTTGATCTTTGTGAGTTTCTTTGTTCTTTGTGAATTAACTCTGGTGTCCAAAGCCTTTTTTGCACTGAGATCATTGTAAGCTGCATTTTTTCTATAGGAGCATTTGTTATTCGTAGGTTGCACTATTTTTGTTTCCATTGTTAATCAAGTGTGTCCTTTGCCTTTTTTTCTTAAACTGTCCTTTGGCATTTATTCAATATATGTTCTTGATAGAGTCTCTTAATACAAATCATACTTAGTTTAACTTTCAGCTTGACAGTTTACATATATTCATTATTTCCAGCACTTCATTAAGTGATGTTATTTATGTGCTAATGGCTTGAGAAAAACATAAGTGGAATAGTGTTGTTCTACTTACGCACTTAGATTTGTCTATAAAGATCTAGTTTTCTGTCATATGTTCCACTCAGAGGAAACTAGTTAAAGGGAATGCCGTTTGACTTTAGTGAAGTGCTATCTGCTGCTGTCTCCATATGTATTTTAGTGTTATCTGTTGATTCAAGTTGGTGTTTCCCTTAAATTTAGTATTTCAAAGTTTGAGTTCTACTATTGTGCCATTGATTGTTCATCTTATCTATGTTTAGGTCCTTAGGATTTCTCATGCAATATTTCAAAGTTTGAATTCTACTATTGTGCCATTGATTGTTTATTTTGTTTGTGTGTAGGTCCTTAGGATCTCTCATGCAATGTTTTGATAGTTTCATGCAATTTTTTTCTGTGTCTATGAATAACTTGGTTAATTATTTTGTTGTAAGTTTATATAAAAGCTAAAGGAGAAGGGAAAGGTATCAGAGAAGTTCTTTGTTTAGCATCTTGAGGTAAATTTTGCTTCTTCTTTTTTTCCCTACGTATACATTGCCAACAAATACCAAGTTGGATGCAAAAAAGTACTTAAATTAGAGGAATTGAGGTTTGAATATTGCTCAATGTTGTTTGCTACCTAGAAAGAAGTCTTCCAAGAAAAAATTAGCTTGGCTTTTGTGTGGAGGGATGAAGGCACTTGACAATTTTGAGATAAGCCATTTGTAAAGCATGATGATTATGTTAGTTTAATAGACATATTTGTGTATAGTAGTTGTATTGGGTATGGATGAAACTTGTAAAAACAAATAAGTGCTTTGAATGGATTGTATGTGTAACACCCCGCTTTGATGCCAAATTGCTTTCTAAAATTTTTGGTTTATTTGTTCAAAAGGTCCATTAGAGTTTTCGAATATATATATATTTATATACTTTACAGACCCAAGTTATTTTATTTATATTTATTATCATATTTATATATATTTAGATATATGAATATTTGCAATTTGTACTTGTAAAAATATTATTATTTCAAATTTGCTAGCTGTCTTCATTCCTATTACCATTTATATACACGACTTAACTTCCATTCCCACACATTCATATCTCTATCCCTATAGTCTAATTTCCTATATATATGCATGTTTCTCTCCTTGTACGTTACTAGACTCTTGACCTCTCCCATCCTGATCTTTTCTCTCTTTTGATTTTGTAAACTTCTCACGGTTATGCGGGTTCCATTTTTTGTTCTCTGAAAATCTTCCTCTCAATATATTTAGATTCTCAGACTGATCTCCCTTTCATTTTTTTTTTCTCTAGGGTTTCATATCACCCTTATATATTTAGACATATATCTTATGCATTTAGAAGCATCACTGCCGCAGACCCATACGCACATTGCCCTTCCCCAAGCTAGACCTCTTCTGTCGCTACCCTTAAACCACCATATGTGAATAGTATCCTGCCCAGCCCACACGAAAGCTGCCGCTGCCCACACGAACGTCAGCCACCCATTTTGAGCAAAGAAACCCACCATCGAGAGCTAACCTTCTCCATGCAATCTCTTCCACCATATGGCCCACTGCTTAACCTCTTTAGCCTTTGTTGCCCAGATGACTAACACAAGATGGGGGGTGAATGGAGTTGTATTAAAAATTTAACAATTATAAATCAAGTATACAATATAAAATATAAACAAAATATGAAATAGTAATAAATATAAAGAGTAGAGGTAAGAGATAAACAAACTCAGTATGCTAACGAGGTTCGGCCCCACTGCCTACTTCCTCGCCTCAAGCTACTCCTTGAGGATCCCCAAATCCACTATTCAATCTCCTTTAGGTGGAGATAGAAACCTATTACACCTTTGAGCAGCACTGCTCCAAAGAATCTGTGTAGAACATCCTCTACACTTCCAATCACCTCACACTTGGTGATTTAACTATTCCCCGTGTAGAACACCTTCTACACTTCCAATCACCTCACACTTGGTGATTTAACTATTCCCCGTGTAGAACACCTTCTACACTTCCAATCACCTTACACTTGGTGATTTAATTATTCCCCGTGTAGAACATCTTCTACACACACAAGGGTTATATACACCCTTTTACTGATACAAGAATTGATAGTGGGTAGGCTATCAGAAAACACTCCTCAATGAGTGAAATAAAAACAATACAGCACAAACTATATCTCTCAAAATGAATAAGGGTTAAGGCTCAATGCTTAGAGAAGAGAGAATGAAAGTTTTGAATGAATGTTGTATGCTCTTGGTGTTGTAAATGTGAAGCTCTCAAATGATCTATTTATAGGCATATGAGACTTGATATTCAAATTTAAAAACATTCACATGTCAAAGACATCATAATTCACTTTTTAAAAATTTCAAATCTAATCTTTTTACTTTTTGCATGTGACAAAAGGAGCACACTTTACTTTTCAAAAATTTCAAATCTAATCTTTTACTTTTTACATATGACAAAAGGAGCACACTTTACTTTTCAAAATTTTCAAACAAAGACATCTACCTTTTGCATATGTCAAGAAAAGCATCCACCACTTTTGAAAATATTCAAATAAAACATGCACATGTGAAAGATGACAATCAATCATCTTAATATTTTCAAAGTTCAAACCTTTAATCATATCATGCACATGTGAAAGATGACAATAAATCATCTTAATATTTTCAAAGTTAATTTTTAAAATATTCATGCACATGTAGAAAATGTATTTTAATGTTTTATGATAAAATATTAATTTTGAGCCTTAATTCTAATTTCAAATTTTTAAGAGATTTACAAAATTACTCTATGATTTTAATGTGAACTTGTTCCCTTCTTACTCATGCTTGCTTCCTTGATGTGCTTGATTCTATTGTGTGGACAACTTGAGTTTGAGACTCTTTTATTCTTTAAATTCATTTGTTATCATCAAAATCTATGTGTAGATTTACACGAAACTTGAAACCTTGAGTTCAATAATCTCCCCCTTTTTGATGGTGACAAATGCTTGATAGAACTTGAAACCTGTATGAATACTTAATCTCCCCCTGAGAATATGCGTTAGTTTTTCAAGCAAAAATATAAATATAATTCCAAGCATATATAACAAGTTTAGCAATTTAAACAATGTTAATGTTCTAGTCTAAAACTTCTCCCCCTTTTGGCATCATTAAAAAGGAATCATAATTATCTTAATAAGATATATTCCTACAATAACCAATAGACAAATAAAACGCTGCGTTAGTAGAGACTGTAGAAGTTAGAACCACCCGTGTTCGACAAAACTTACAAACATTGAAGCCGAATTTTATCATCTCGGTGCGGAAGAAGATTTAAATCCGCTTGATGTTATTGACGAATTAGATGTTTCAGCCATTTGAAGTTGAATAATTAAAATTATTCGTGTCCAACAAAGACAGCAAAAATTTTATGCCTAGCTCTGGCAATGCAGTGCGGAGCCATGCATGACCGACAAAACCTGCAAATGTTGGAAGTCTAACTCTGGCAATTCGGTGCGGAGCCACGCGTATCTGACAAAACCTGCAAAGGTTGGAGGCCTAGCTCTTTCAGTCGGTGCGAAAGCAGATTTAAATCCACGTGATATTGTTAAAAAATTAAATATTATCGAGATTTGAAAGTTGTTGTTTAAAAGATCATTTTCACCTGTCGGATACTCAAATAAATTTTCACCCCATTCATTGATCCAATTTTTGTTTATTCAAAACGATAGGATGGCGGAAAAAATTTCGTCTGATAATCTTCCGGATTTGAATCAGGAACCGTCTCAACCAGTTATTTTATCTCATGAGGTTGTCAACACCATGATAGAAGCAGAAATGCATTTTTCAAATAGAACTGATTCTGAGGTTGTTGCAGCATCAAGAACTCTCAGTGCTCAATATACTGCCTCTGTTACGACCATGTCTCAGAGATTAATAGCAAGGGCAAATGAGGTTGATCGACTTAACAATCAAATATCTGTTCTGCATCAAAAGCTTGCAAATAAAGGCAAAAAGAATAAGAGGTTAAAGCAAGAAAATAAAGATTTGACGGAATTAGCTCGTGTTTTGAAACTTCAAATAGAGTAATCGGAACGAGTAAGAGTTCAAGCACAGAATCAACATCAGCAGATAATGGCAGCGTTTCATGAGAGAAACAGGGACAATTATAATTAATCTCGCTAGTTTAGTTCGGTAACTTTTGACAATATGCATCCGGCATATCTTGTAAGCTTGACTAAGTAAGATTTGAGGAGATGACAATTTGTCTTCTACTTATTTCCATCTTTATAAAAGTAATCCTTAGTTTTATCTAATCCACATCAAATCTTCTTTTCATTGTTGTAGTTCATCTTCATTCTCACTTTACACAATCTTAATGGCTCATCAATTCTCCTTCAGCACTTCTCATGATCAATCTATTTCTACATCTGTCGTAAGTGCCATGAAGCAGCAAAACAATGATTTGGCTAATAAATTAGATCATGATGCCATTTACGAGCTTGTGGGTCTTGGGACTCGATACTCATCTTCCATTGTTTCTTTTTTCGCTCGGTTGCAGTCCAAAACCCGCGAGATAGAGAAGCTTAATGAGAAGATCGATATTCTTCAACGACTTGTTCAAGAGTCTAACAAAAAAATAGTAGACTTAAAACAACAGAATAAGGATTTAAAATCCTTACTTGCCTCTGCATTTCGATTGCCTAATCCTTTAAACTAGGATGGCATGATGATTTATGATGAGCAAATGCATTTGAATGATGAGGCTAAACGTCTCAAGTTTCTATAGGTCATTTGAGATAACAGAATAAAAGTATCTAGCAGATATTCATGGCATGCATAATTCCTATTTATCTTCTAATCATGCATAGTTTATCTTCTGGTAGGAGTTTTGTGAAAATTTTTACCAATTGATCATGTGTACTAGTGAATTCTAATATAATATCGCTCTTCTGCACATGATCTCTAAGAAAATGATATCTAATTTCAATATGTTTGGTCCGAGAATGTTATAGTGGATTCTTTGAAAGATTTATAGCACTTGTATTATCACATTTGATTGGAATATGATTGTACATAAGTTTAAAATCCTCAAGTTGTTGCTTCATGTAAAGAATTTGAGCACAACAACTACCCGTAGCAACATATTCTGCCTCAGCAGTAGATAGTGCAACATAATTTTGTTTTTTACTAAACCAGGAAACTAGTGCATGACCTAAGAAATGACATGTTCTACTAAAACTTTTTCGATCATCTTTGCAACCAATATAATCGGTACCTGAATAACTAATAAGATCGAAAAAAGTGTGTTTAAGATACCATAACTCTAAGTCAATGGTACTGGCAAAATATCTAAAAATCCGCTTGACTGCAATCAAATGAGATTGTTTTGGAAATGATTGAAAACGTGCACATAAACATACACTGAACATAATATCAGATCTACTAGTTATCGAATATAACAAACTACCAATCATACCTCGATATACTTTTGAGTCAACTGGCTTACCGCTTTCATCTTTATCAAGTTTAGTGGTTGGACTCATTGATGTTCCAATTACTTGATTTGCAATCCGAGAAAGAAATTAAGTTCTCCCATCATGCTTATTTCAAATTCTTCCTGCATATTTTTAGCAAAATCTTGACACATATTTTCATTAGTAGCACCAAATATTATATCATCAACATAAATTTGAATCAAAAGAATATCATCATTTTCATATTTAATGAAAAGAGTTGTATCAATTTTTCCTCTTCAAAAGCCTTTTTCAATCAAGAAACTACTGAGTCTCTCGTACCACGCTCTAGGAGCTTGTTTGAGTCTATATAGTGCTTTTGTGAGTTTGAAAACATGATTTGGAAAAATATGATTTTCAAAACCTGGAGGTTGCTCAACATATTTTACCTATTCCCACGATCTTCCCTTTCGAGTTGTCTCCAAATGTTACGTATCCTTCTTCTTTAGATCTAAGATCAAAGAACTTAGTCTTGTCTCCCGTCATATGTCTTGAATATCCACTATCTAAAAATCATTTATTTTTACATGTAGAATACTTCATGCATACCTACAAAAGCAATTAAAAATAATTCTTGGTACCCAAGTTCTTTGGGTCATTTATTTATTAGTATTAGAAGAAACAAGATGTTTAGGTACCCATATGGCCCTAATAGTCATTGTGTGTTTTCTTCTAATAGGACAAGTAAGATAATTATGACAATTTCTATTACAAAAATTACAAATAGCATGTGACATATATGAAGAACTTGAGTGATTATAATAGTATCCTTTTTTAACAAAATTATTTTTATGAAAAGAATTTTGAATATTGGATTTTGATGTAGAAGGATTATCAAAAAAGTTTTTATAAGATTTGTATTTTTGTTTTGACTTATATCCCAAGTCTGCCTTATCAAAAACACATTTTTGACTACCAAGAAGTTTTTCAAAATTTCTTTTTTCATTCGTAGAGTTTTCAATTATATTTTCTAAATCAGTTTTCTTTTTCTTCAACTCAAGATTTTCATCTTTCAAAACAATACTTTGTTTTCTTAAAATATCAATTTCGTTTGTTAAAGAAGAATTTTTCCTTTTCAAAGCAGTATACTTGATACCCAATTTTTCAGATTCCTCATATACCTCTTCTAAAATATTTTGCAATTCTTCATATGAAGGATCTTCAATATTATCAAGATTTGTTACCTCAATGTCATCTTTAGCCATAAGACAAAGATTTGCTGATTCTCCATTGCTTGCTTCACTATCTGAGCTACTTGAATCATCATCCCATGTAGCTTTCATTGCTTTTTTGCCTTCGTTTCGATCTTTCTTTAGCAGAGGACAATCTGACTTGATATGACCAGGCTTATTGCATTTATAACAAATTAAAGTGTCATTTTTACCTGAATCTTTTTTGGAAAACTTTTTGAAAAATTTCCTTGGAGGAGTTTTATTTTTCTTTAAGAACCTCTGAATTCTTCTTGTTATCATCGCAACTTCTTCATTTTTGTCGTCATTTTCCTCATTTTCATCACTTTCACTTTCATGTGGAACAACTTTAAGTGTCAAGCTCTTCTTTGACTTTCCTTCTTCTTCTCCTCTTTTCAATGTGTACTCATAGGTGATAAGTGACCTGATGAATTCATTCACTTCGAGTTTCTTGAGGTCTCTAGTTTCAAGAATCGCTGTCACTTTTGATTCCCAACGTTTTGGTAGAGAGTTGAGAATTTTTCTTACTATCTCCACTTTGGAATAAACTTTGCCAAGAGCTGTCAAGCTGTTTATGATGTTAGTAAAACGAGTGTACATACTAGAAATAGATTCATCATCATTCATCTTAAGCATTTCATATTCATGAGTAAGAATATATATTTTTGATTCCTTGAATTGAGAAGTTCCTTCATAAGTAACTTCCAAGTTATCCCAATTTTCCTTTGCTGTAGCACAAGTCATTACTCTATTAAATTCATTACCATTGAGAGCATTATATAATAAATTCATAACAGTTAAATTCAAAGTATAAAGTCTATCGTCTTCACGATCAAACTCTTCTTCTTCCTTTTTGAGCTTTAATCCATCAATCACTTTTGTTGGAATATAAAGTCCGTTTACAATGCATTTCCAGATTTTTCGACCTTGAGCTTGAAAGAATATTCTCATTCTAACTTTCCAGAATGAGTAATTGTCTCCGCAAAAGAGTGGAGGCCGACTGCTAGATTGACCTTCACCAAATGAAACTGCAATGTTAGTCATAAGATCTTAACTCAAAAGATAGTTAATCTTATAACAGAGTTCTAGCTCTGATACCAATTGTTGCCCAAATGACTAACACAAGAGGGGGGGTGAATTGAGTTGTATTAAAAAATTAACAATTATAAATCAAGTATACAATATAAAATATAAACAAAATATGAAACAGTAATAAATATAAAGATTAAAGGTAAGAGATAAGCAAACTTAGTATGTTATCGAGGTTCGGCCCCACTGCCTACGTCCTCGCCTCAAGCTACTCCTTGAGAATTCCCAAATCCACTATTCAATTTCCTTTAGGTGGAGATAGAAACCTATTACACCTTTGAGCAGCACCACTCCAAAGAATCTGTGTAGAATACCCTCTACACTTCTAATCACCTCACACTTGGTGATTTAACTATTCCCCGTGTAGAACACCTTCTACACTTCCAATCACCTCACACTTGGTGATTTAACTATTCCCCGTGTAGAACACCTTCTACACTTCCAATCACCTCACACTTGGTAATTTAATTATTTCCCGTGTAGAACATCTTCTACACACACAAGGGTTATACACACCCTTTTACTGATACAAGAATTGATAGTGGATAGGTTATCAGAAAACACTCCTCAATGAGTGAAATAAGAACAATATAGCACAAACTATATCTCTCAAAATGAATAAGGGTTAAGGCTCAATGCTTAGAGAAGAGAGAATGAAAGTTTTGAATGAATGTTGTATGCTCTTGGTGTTGTAAATGTGAAGCTCTCAAATGATCTATTTATAGGCATATGAGACTTCATATTCAAATTTAAAAAAATTCACATGTCAAAGATATCATCATTCACTTTTTAAAAATTTCAAACCTAATCTTTTTATTTTTTGCATGTGACAAAAGGAGCACACTTTACTTTTCAAAAATTTCAAATTTAATCTTTTACTTTTTACATATGACAAAAGGAGCACACTTTACTTTTCAAAATTTTCAAACAAAGGCATCTACTTTTTGCATAAGTCAAGAAAA
The DNA here is from genome assembly GCA_036898215.1 of Platycarya strobilacea. Lineage (NCBI taxonomy): Eukaryota > Viridiplantae > Streptophyta > Magnoliopsida > Fagales > Juglandaceae > Platycarya > Platycarya strobilacea. The sequence continues at coordinate 15,329,283 of CM072554.1, read as the reverse complement.
GCATCCACCACTTTTGAAAATATTCAAATAAAACATGCACATGTGAAAGATGACAATCAATCATCTTAATATTTTCAAAGTTCAAACCTTTAATCATATCATGCACATGTAAAAGATGACAATCAATCATCTTAATATTTTCAAAGTTAATTTTCAAAATATTCATGCACATGTGGAAAATGTATTTTAATGTTTTATGATAAAATATTAATTTTGAGCCTTAATCCTAATTTCGAATTTTTAAGAGATTTACAAAATTACTCTATGATTTTAATGTGAACTTGTTCCCTTCTTGCTCATGCTTGCTTCCTTGATGTGCTTGATTCTATTGTGTGGACAACTTGAGTTTGAGACTCCTTTATTCTTTGAATTCATTTGTTATCATCAAAATCTATGTGTAGATTTACACGAAACTTGAAACTTTGAATTCAACAGCCCTATTTTAGCCCCCGAAAACAGAGTATTGCCAAGAGAAGCAAGCTCACATTTTCCCTTGGACAACCGCCTTTTCTCTTCTGAAACTACCCAGAAACCACCTCCTGTGTCATCTAGGTCCATTACTCCTCTCTCCCGGTAAGCCCACAACGTGTTCCTCCACTTTTTTTTCTCTCTCGACCTCTTTGGGATTTTCTACTTAGTTTTCTCTCCATTCTCTCTCTCTCTCTCTCTCTCTCTCTTTCTGTCTCTCTCTCTCCACATTTTCTCTGACCTTAGGGAAGTGTCGTCAATGTAACCTCCACCACCTCCCCGCCCTTCGTGCTGCTTCTTTCCTTGGTGAGTATAAAAACCCCTACCGCATGGTTTGGTCTAAAAGTTTAAAATCGTCTGAGTTCCTTTTTGTTTTCGTGTTTCTCCTTAGGGCCATGCACTGTATATTTATCTACTAATATAGTTTTGTATTAAATCTGGTTTATTTGTGAAGCTTTATTAACTGTATATTACAAAGAAGGAAACAAATAGAGTTTTGGAATATATCATTAGAAATATTTTTTTCTAAATTATTTTGGATTCATATTTTAAATTATTTCAAATCGGAATGTGAGTGTTGCATTATTTGAGAGTTGGGTTTTTGATTTCTTAAGGAGACTGGTATTTGAATTGAAAATTAAGTTAAACGTATCAAGTGGATACAGATGGTTTTGAGAAAAGATGTAATTTTAGGATTATGAAAATTTCAAGTTTTGGAGAAATTAAAAGATTTTAGTACTTTAGGTTCAAATATCAAAATACATGGGTGATTTGAGAATTTACGGATGTGCATGATTATTTTTATAGGTGACGATTGATCCGTTATTGAGGATATTGCTGAAAAGTTAATAAGTTCAGGTAAGCGAAATTCTTATGCTAGAGTTTGCATTTAAAATATGAATTGAGGTTTATTTCGAAAAATATGCATGTTTTAGTTATGATTTTTTTTTGAAATCACCTCAGTTATTTGTTTCGTATATGCATAAAATTCTGTATAAGAATAAAGTGTTTCTGGCATGAACTGGTGTAGACATGAGCTAATTTTGCTGCATTCTGTTTTCTGAATTGAAAATGAGCGGATATGAAAGTTTTTGCATAAATAATATTTTTGATATGACTCTGTTCTATTTTGGAAAAGTTCTGTATTCTGATATGGTATGATATGATTTCTGAAATCTTTGGCATAACATTCTGATTCTGTTCCACTCTGTTCTGTTTAGCGTTGGTACCAACTATTCTATTTTTGGTGCACACACTTTGGTTGCAAAGTAGTTTTCTATGTGGTCTATCCTGTGTGCACACTTGGGATTTCGAGAATAAAAAGAGAAAAATTCACATTCTGTTTCTGCTCGATTGGCCGTCGGGGTTTGCACAACCCTACCATGAGGGTTAAACATGGTAATTCTGTTCTGATAAGATGTTTCAGTTATGTTATGCTAAAGAGATTTCTGTTTTTGATTATACTAAACTTCGCTCTGATTTTTGATAATACGATCTGTTTTCTCATTTATGAAAATAAGAAATATTTTTGTTCGGCATTCTGAATTTGGTAAATGCTCATGTTTACACACTAGTATGTGTTCTTTGCTTACTGAGTTGTGAATAACTCACCCCCTTATTTTCATAACATTTTTCAGATCTCATTGGTGGTTTAGTTGAAGAACAAGAGTCGGAAGTTTTTGGAAAGGTTTCATAATCTTAGATGGATGAGTGCTAAGTTTATAAGCATTTGTGGAGGATTTTAATTAATGGTTTTATCGTTAATGGTTATTCTTGGTACATTGAGTTGTTGATAATTCAAGTACTTATGGAGATTATATTTTATTGTATTGAGGTTCTCGCTTGGTATTTCTATTGAGGGATTCGAATTATGTATTGAATAAATGAGTTTATGTTTTATGGAGAATTTTAGAGTTTGTAATCATATTTTTGGAGATGTTTGAGAAAAATGAGTTAACTATCTGGACCTCCAAAATCGGGGCATTACAGTATGTTGATCTTATAAAGCTTGGATGTATTGTATGGATGAAACTTGTAAAAACAAATTAGCTTGGCCATGAATTGTAACTTCTAAAGTTTTGTAGTTGGGTGGTGTATGATATAGTTTGTATGGGAAATTTCCACTTTTAGCCTATATTAGACTTTCTTATTATTGTTTTTGGCTTAGTCTCATTTTTTTGTTTTTCAATTTTTTTTCTTTTAAAATCTCTTAGTATTTGCCATGAATGCAACTCATGGCACATACTTCTTTTTTGTCGAAAATGATTATTTCCCACAATATGTCTTCTTTGTAAATGATTATTTGCCACACAATTATTTTATCACAAATACTTTTTCTCCATAATATCCCAAAATCCACGAATAAGGTCCGTGTCAAATAGTATTAAATACCATGATAATCGTACTTATGGTGTGACTTTTTTCCCACGAGTGTTTATGCTTTGTCCACGAATGGTCTCATGGGAAAATCTACCATTTTCCCACGAGTTAAAACTATCATGGGAAAAACACATTTTGGACGAGTTTTATGCCACAAACATCCCACGACTCAAAATTGTGGGAAAAAACTATTTCCCTTGGAAACTATATTTTTAGCTACCATAACCCTTCTTGGGTAAAACCCTAATTTCTTGTAGTGGATCTATATATATATTAATGATCTGTTAATGCAGAAGGGAGACATATTGTGTTGAATCAACACCATACGTGATGCAGGGGGATCCGAGACAGATGATGCTGACCTGTCTGATTGCACATTGATGGCCCTGAGGTACAATAAATTGGCAGATCAGCGTAAAGGCTGGAAGTGATCGTGATCTCTTTCTAATTGAGGGAGTTTTGGGTGCGTTTCAGTCTTTTGGCCATAACTTTGGCTAGAGTGCCAGAATCGCGCATAAGACCCCAATTCGGAAAGCTCTTTTCGACGCGCACGCTATCCACATCGAGCATGGCTCTATATGCCTTTTTTTCGACCTCAAATTCCACCGTCTTCTTTTTTGAATTGTTATTTTTAGTTATTTTTTACTACTTTTGGTAATATTTCGTATGTTTGTTAGGAATTCATTTTAAATCCGATTTGTTCTGGATTTTTCGCAGATTGCTTATTTGATTTTGAATTTCAATTTTACGTTATTTTTGAGATTTTTCCATTTTTGATAAAATTCGGTTACAGACGAATTTTAACTATACAATCTGGCTTGTGGACTGATTTTCGACAATTTTTGATTTGATAATATTCGGTTTTTTCTTAGAGATGTATTATCTATATTTTGGATGAATTTCTTGTGTTCTTCTCTGTGAATTCATCTGTTGAAACTAGCTTGCAGAATAATCGCTATTCTGTCTGGCGTCAGTTGGCATCAGAGTTTCAACATCTTCCTATGGTGAAATTTCATCAGTTTCAATGGCTGGTAGTCGTGGTTGCAGTCGTCGTGGGTAGGGTCCGAAGGAGGAAGCCCAGTACCGTGATCGTAGCGTTCAGGATGCGATGATTGAGGATTTGCAGATGCAAGTCACAGAGTTAACCCAGCGTCTGGCGGCTCGCGATTTTGAGGATCATGAGGCGTCCGATCATGATTCTGAGTCCACTTTCGAAAACCCATATCACAATCGTGCTCTATTCCGAGAGCACCGTGGTAGGGAGGAGCGTCATGAAGACCTCAAATTTCGGGTCAATCTGCTCGAGTTTTATGGTACATTACAGGCCGAGGGATTCATTGATTGGATGAACGAAGTGGAGCGTATTTTTGGTTACAAGGAAGTCCCTGATCGTGTGAAAGTGAAACTGGTCGCCATCAAACTCAAAGGCAGAGCATTTGCGTGGTGAGAGCAGTTGCGATGCTCACGAGACAGGCATCGCAAGGCCAAGATCACTGATTGGGAGAAGATTGTTGAGGCAGGTCGCGAGATCAGTCGATGATTACACGGAAGTGTTTTACCAGTTGGTCGCACTGAATGATTTATCTGAGACGGATGAGCAGTTGGTGGCATGATATTTGGGGGGTTTGTGCCAACCCTTGCAAGATGTTCTCAACCTTCATTCGTTGTGGACTGTTTCGGAGGCATACCAGCGTGCACTTGCTGTTGAAAAATAGCAAAACAGGAGGCCAGTGATCAGGAACGATCAAAACAGTCGGCCAGTTCGCCCTCAGGATTCCCATCCTGTCCAGCAGCCACTACAGAGTAATTCTAACCCTACTACTAGACGTTTTCGTTGTGGGGAACAGGGACACAAAGCAACTGATTGCAGGAAGCCTGCTAATCAAAAGAGCAAAAATTTGTTGATTGAGGAGGACGTAATAGACGAGATTGGCGAGCCCGTGTATGACGATGATGAAGTTGACGATATGCTGCATGGAGATGGCCATGAGACTCTTGTCGTCGTTCGCAAGAGTCTACTGACTCCCAAGGGAGATTCAGGGGACGATTCGTTGAGAACCAATATTTTCCATACAACCTGCACAGTTGCAGATAAAGTCTGCAAAATAATCATTGACAGCGGCAGTTGCGAGAATGTAGTGTCCGAGGAAGCTATCTAGAAGTTGCAGTTAAAGACAGACCGTCGTCCTAAGCCATACAAGTTGTCATGGCTGAATAAAGGCAGTGAGGTAACAGTAGATAAGCGATGCCTTGTGTCTTTTTCAATTGGCAGAAAATATTTCGATAATGCCTGGTGTGATGTTGTATCTATGGATTCGTGTCATGTATTGTTGGGTCGACCTTGGCAATATAATCACAGTGTCATTCATGATGGACGGAAGAATACGTATTCCTTTAACATCAAATGGAAAAGGATTGTGTTGGCTCCCCGGCAAGAAGTACCCACTTCTACCCCAGTAGCCAATAATACTAACCTACTTTCTATGTCCAGGTTTTTAGATAAGATTGGGCATGGAGACGTAGTCTATGCTCTACTGCCTTGTGGGAATAGTGTATTACCCATGGACTCTGATTTACCAGTAGAGGTGCAGCAACTGCTAACAGAGTTTGCTGAACTGATGCCAGAGGAACTTCCTCTTGGGCTATAACCTATGAGAGATAATAAGCATCAAATTGACCTCGCTCCATGGTCACGTTTGCCTAACCGAATAGCATACCGCCTCAGTCCCAAGGAGGCTGAAGAGTTACAGCGACAGGTGGTGGATTTATTGGAGAGGGGTTATATTCGTAAGAGTATGAGCTCATGTGCAGTCCCTACCCTGCTCGTGCCTAAGAAAGATGGTTCCTAGCGTATGTGTGTTGATAGTCGAGCAATCAACAAAATTACTGTGAAGTACAGGTTTCCAATTCTCTACCTGGATGATATGTTGGATCAGCTGTTCGGTTTTAAGGTCTTTTTAAAAATTGACCTTAAAAGCGGATACCACCAGATCAAAATAAGGCCTGGAGATGAGTGGAAAACAGCGTTTAAGACACATGGGTTATATGAGTGGATGGTCATGCCTTTTGGGCTGTCCAATGCACCTAACACATTTATGGGATTTATGCATCAAATCTTGCGGCCTTTTATGGGGAGATTCATTGTGGTTTACTTCAACGATATTCTCATTTATAATCCGACATAGGCCTCACACTTTGACCACCTCCTTGCTGTTTTTGAGATGCTGAAAACGGAGCGCCTATTTGTCAATCAGGAGAAGTGTTCTTTTATCACTACTTCTGTAACTTTTCTTGGTTTTGTGGTGTCTACTGATGGTGTTCATGCAGATCAGTTAAAGATAGATGCAATCTTGGAGTGGCCCAAACTAAAGACCTTGCACGATGTCAGAAGTTTCCATGGATTGGCATCCTTCTACAGATGGTTCATCAGAAATTTCAGCACTCTGATTGCTCCTATCACAGAGTGCCTCAAAGGACGTGATTTCAAGTGGTCTGAGGAGGCAGAGACTAGTTTTCAACTAGTTAAGCAGAAGATGTCCGAGGCACCAGTTTTGACACTTCCTAATTTTGACAAAGTGTTCGAGGTAAATTATGATGCATCTGGTGTTGGCATTGGTGGTGTTCTGAGTCAGTCAGGGCGTCCGATTGCTTTTTTCAGTGAAAAGCTATCGGGCTTAGAGAAAAATTAGTCCACCTATGACCTTGAGTTTTATGCCATAGTTCAGTCCCTGAAGCATTGGTGTCATTACTTAGTACAGATAGAGTTCATCCTATTCACTGATCATGAGGCCCTGAAGTATATTAATGAGGCCCTGAAGTATATTAATGGCCAACACAAGCTAAGTAGACGACATGCCAAGTAGGTGGCGTATTCGCAGAAGTTTACATTTACGTTGAGGCACCAAGTCGGGAGTCTGAACCACGTCGCAGATGCCTTAAGCCGTAGTACTTTACTTCTCACCACCATGAGTACCAGAGTTGCAGACTTTGAGGCTTTCACAGATTTGTATGTAGCTGATCCTTCCTTCGGAAGGATATTTCAGGAGGTAACTGATGGTCACCGTCATTATTTTATTTTGCATAATGGTTATCCGTTTCGTGGATTACAGTTGTGCATTCCAGATTGTTCATTGAGACAACAAATTATAAGTAAACTTCATAATGAGGGACACTTTGGCCGAGACAAGACATTGACTCTCATCTCTTTTGACTTTTATTGGCCTAAGCTGACCAATGATGTGGCTCATTATGTGGACTATTATTATGTGTACCAGCGATCTAACGGAGTTCTCACCAATGTGGGCCTGTACACCCCCTTACTTGTTCCTGAAGCGCCTTGATTATATGTCAGCATGGATTTTGTCTTGGGCTTAACCCACACCCAACGGGCCTCAGATTCTATCCTCGTTGTGGTTGACAGATTTTCCAAGATGGCCCATTTTGTAGCTTGCAAGAAGACTATGGATGCTATTCAGATTGCCCATCTTTACTTCAAGAAAATAGTGCGCTTACATGGTGTTTCTTGAACTATCACTTCCGATCGTGATTCCAAATTCATCATTCATTTTTGGAAGAGCCTATGGGAGAAATTGGGGATACAGTTGAATTTTAGTAGTGCCTACCACCCTCAGATGGATGGTCAGACCGAGGTGGTGAACTGGAATTTGGGCAACCTTTTGAGGTGTTTGGTAGGAACTAAGCCGCAGCAGTGAGATTTGGCTTTACTTCAGGTTGAATTTGCCTATAACAGATCGAAAGTAGAACCATAGACTTAAGCCCATTTGAGATTGTCTATGGTCAGAACCCATCCGGGGTACTGGACTTAGCCCCTATTCCACGTATAGGACGTCTCAATACTAAAGTAGATGAGATGGCAGAGCATCTTCAGGGCATCCATGAGTAGGTGAAACAGGCTATTCACGAGAGCAATACCAAGTAGAAGACTCAGGTTGATAGTCATCGTCGCCAGGTACTTTTTGATGTTGGTGATTTTGTTTGGGCTGTATTAGCTCGTGATCGTTTTCCTGTTGGCGAGTATAGTAAGTTTAAGGGCCGGAAGACTGGACCTTGTGAGGTCTTTTAGAAGATCAATGATAATGCTTACATGTTGCACATTCCTAGTCATTTAAAGACTTCTGATGTCTTTAATGTGAAGTACCTAAGCCCTTATTTTGTGGATTCTGATGACACTACTCTGAACTCGAGGAAGAGTTCTTTCCAACCCAGGGCGATCGATGCAGGGGGATCCAAGACAGATGATGCTGAGCTGTCTAATTGCACGTTGATGGTGCTGAGGTACCATGAATTGGCAGATCAGCGTAAAGGCTGGAAGTGATCATGATCTCTTTCTAATTGGGAGAGTTTTGGGTGCGTTTCAGTATTTTGGTCATAACTTTGGCTACGGGTGTCAGAATTGCGCATAAGACCCCAATTCAAAAAGCACTTTTCGACGCGCACGCTGTCTACATCGAGCATGGCTCCATGTGCCTTTTTTTTACCTCAAATTTCATTGTTTTCCTTTCCGAATTATTATTTTTAGTTATTTTTCCTATTTTTGGTAATATTTCATATGTTTGTTAGGAAGTTATTTTGAATCCGATTTGTTCCAGAATTTTCGTAGATTACTTATTTGATTTTGAATTTCAGTTTTACATTATTTTCGAGATTTTGCCATTTTTGATAAAATTCAATTGCAGACAAATTTTAGCTATATAGTCCGGCTTGTGGACTGATTTTTGACAATTTTTGATTTGGTAATATTCATTTTTTTTTTCTCAGAGATGTATTCTCTGTATTTTGGGCGAATTTATTGTGTTCTTCCCTGTAAATTCATCTATTGAAACTAGCTTGTAAAATAATCACTATTCTGTCTGGCGTCAATATGTCAGCTGTAGAAGAAGCTAGAAGCTTGTGGAAGCATAGATGTCGCTTGAAGCTTTCTTGATGAAACAGAAAGCTGCTGGTAATTGGCTTCAGGACAACTTAGAAGAGGCTGGAGAGCTGCTGGAGGCAGCGCTGACGGGAAGGACAGCAGGAGAACAACTGGAAGTGGCGCCGATATTGATTGAACTCATGTGACAAAACTGACTTATTTTGCTCTATAAATACATGTAGTTGTACATGATTTTGTGGGTGTGATTTGCATGTGAGTTGTGGGTGTATTTGGGAGAGGCTTTAAGCACGAATCTGGTGAGAGATTGTGTGTGAGAGTTGAGAAATCTTTCCTGCAAACGTTTGATTGTGAATCAAATAATCTCCTCTTTATGTTAAAATTTTGGATCCAAATTTATTTGTGGGTGTCCGGTGGTTCCAACATATTGTATATTCAAGCTACGACTTGCATGATATCTTGTCGGTCAATGTGGTAAATGAAATAATGGGAAAAACATTTTACAGTACCCGGTGTCCAAGTTATTCTAATTCGTCCATTTGCTATTAATTTGCAGCAATAGTTGGTTTTTGAAAAGATTTAGTGTTCATCCAAATTATAAAGCAAGTTTTTTCTGAAGTGAAGTTAAAAATTGATCAGAATATGGGCTTTAATTCCCACATGCATACACCGAGAAAACGACGAGATTTGGTCAGTCGCTTTAATGTCAGCTCATGTCTGCAAGTACAGCAGCGGAGGTACACTGCTAGTGTAGTAACCCTAGACATGTATGTTTTTTTCCCCCCTCAAGCTATTCCAGCACATCCATTAAATTAATTGCCATATATCCAGCTCCTCCTCTTATCACAAACCCTAGAACTCTCCTGGCCTAGCTTTTACCTTTCAGACTTCATACCACAGTACTACTTCTTCCATCTTCTTGATCTTCACTTTTCTCCACTATGAACCTAGAAGATCAGAAAGTTACAATGGACTTGGTTCCACCACCAGAGCATCTCTGCTATGTCCGGTGCAACTTCTGCTACACTGTTCTTGCGGTAAATTTATAATGCTTATAAACCAGCCTCATCCACCTACAGTTCTCCAACCCCGGTCCCAATCTCATTATAAAATGTGTAGAGAAAAACTAAAAAAATGAACTTTTTCATTTATTCTTTCAACAAAAAAAACTCGTTTGATTTCTATGTATATCAGAAGAAATGTCAACGAAAAATAGAGGTAGGATATAGAAAATATATATATCCCTAATTCTCTGTTTAATTTCCTTCTCTCCATTCCGCATGAATCCTAGCATATTTCCCATTAAGTATTAAACACAAAGTCTTATTTACTGAAAGATTAATGGCACTGGTATATGTAGTACTGCTATATGTTGAAAAAGAATTTTGGCTCAAATTTGCATGATCTGGTAGTTAGCAGGTGATCATGATCTGATTCCTCCGCTTTGTAATTTATATATATCTGTCTTGAACTGTTGTATGATCTTCTTGTATATGTTAGGTTGGGATTCCAATCAAGAGGTTACTGGACACAGTGACTGTGAAATGTGGTCATTGCAGTAACCTTTCTTTTATCAGCACCAGAGCTCCACTCCAAGGCCAATGTCTTGACCTCCCTCTCTCCCTTCAGGTAATTACTCTTAGATCTCCAACATTCTCGTGTTCTTGCGACCCAAACAACCAAAAAACAGGGAGGATTTCTCGCTTTACGTACCCCAAGACCTACGCATGCATTCAGAAGAAAAATCTGAAAAAGCATCTTTTTCTGTTTCCCAAAATTAGTAAAACTAATGTTAGGAAAGACAGCATGCAGCACCGGCTAAGTTCATTATCCTTCTTTAGACGTAAGTGGTTTTAACATTCATGAATACCACTGCTGAAGATCATAGCATAATCTTTTGACACTCTTCAGGCTTCAAAACAACTATATATATATATATATATCGTATAACATGATTTAAATGTAGAAGTACATGAGGATATTTTCTGATCACTAATATTGGAAGGGTACTGTCTGCGTTTCATGGAGAAGCAGGGCTTTTGCAATGATTTCAGAAAGGGCCAATCCTCTTCATCGTCCTCATCAACAGGCGAGCCGTTGTCTCCCAAAGCACCCTTTGTTGTGAAACGTATGTAGATAACCTTCAACTGTTCTACCCTTCCGGTCAGTAGTGAATCCTATATATTTTCTTCTCTTCTCGAATTTATGTCGAATATTTTTTTATTTTTATTTTTGCAGCGCCTGAGAAGAAACACAGGCTTCCATCTGCTTACAACCGATTCATGAAGTAAGGGGAAGTCCTAATTTTCTCACCGATTATTTTACCACTACTTCTAGCTGCTAGCTAGTGCTCCTCATGAATCTTAATATAATTAGTGCTTTTTGAGGTTCAGTTACTGTCAATAATAATAATGTAGTTACTAGTTTTATGGTTCTATATATATATATATATCAAAGAAAGAAATTAGCTAGAGTGATGTATGTGTTTCAATTTATGCAACTTTGAAAAAAGGGAGGAGATACAGCGCATCAAATCTGCTAACCCTGAGATACCACATCGAGAAGCTTTTAGCACGGCAGCAAAAAATGTAAGTTGATTTCCATCATCATGATCAGACGTACTAGTATTTATAGCACTACTCATTTTTCATTCAAGGATTTATGGTACGAATAATGTTTGTGTCTGTGTGTGTCATCTCTAGATCTGATATTATCTAAACTGATTAATTTCTTGGGCAATATAATTAGTGGGCTAGGTACATTCCAAATTCAGCAGCTGGATCAGTTTCAGGTGGCACAAATAATTAATGTAAGATTTCTGATCTATATATTCTGATTTATAGCAGGACATCATGAGTAGTTTTCATACATATATTTGTTCATTGATCTCTCGGCCAGATTGATTAATTTGTTTACCTTGATCTTATATATATTATATGTAATATTGTTGCAGGGTGATGTAAAATATTTCCAATCGATTACAATATTGCGCGACAGTGACAGTACTCACGGACATGATGCAATTGGGAAGTAGTACGTAGTAGTAGTACTAGAAGTTGAGATCAGCATATGCAAATTAGATCGTTAATTTGATTAGCTAGCATGCATGCATGCAGTATGTCTCGAACTTTATTTTATATATCATGTATTTAATAATTTGTTTCTTGATGAACTACCATATATGCTAGAGCATGAGAGTTAACTAAGACTATGATCATCATCATGTAATGTTGTTAATTTTCTAATTAGATCAGCTTAGAGCTAGTTAGCTGAGATCAGTACTATATATATATAGATATAATTTTAGAAGTGTGGAGCTTTTAATTTTGTTGATCTGACGAAATCACATTATATATAATTATGCTGATTTCATAACACATTGGAACGATGATCAATTGTTACGATTTATTTGAGATGATGATGATAACTAATAAACTCATTTTTATAAGAAATGGTCATTTTTTTTTAATAATTACTAGCCATATATGTTCGTATAAACGTTTTTCGTGTAGTGAGATGACATGAAATATTTGAAGTTTAAAAGTATACATATTCGTTTATTTAATTGTCAGTCATCTTAAATCATCTTCTGATCGCATGAACTTATTACTTTTGAAAATTAGCACATCAATCTTGAGTCCTGTTGAATATTGAGAAATTTTGAAAATTCAATTAAGGTTTGCGCGCATGCAGATCATCATATGAACTCAATTTCTTTGTATCGAACACTGCCCTCAAATTTCTTCGCTACAACATTTATAGGTTTTTTCCACGGTGTAGAGTAGTTGGAAAAAGTTAAGATTAAGTGTTAAAAAAAAATTTTCCTCCAAAATTTTTGGTGGGACATTCGTGGAATATAATAAGTGATAAATATTATTTTTGCCACCAGATTCTTTTGGTGAGAAAACACTACAACAAATAAGATTTTTTGCTGCGTTTTATTTAGCTAAGTTAAATTCTGCCATAAATAGTAGCATTTGCTGCGTTTTCTCGCCACAAATAATAGCATTGCTACGAGAAATTAAGCATTTGTCGCGAGAAATTAGATTTATTGTCATGGCTAAATAGCCGCGGTTAACCCGCGATCTTAAAAACACCGCAAATGACCTTTTGCTGGGATTTTCAAGCTTTTGTGACGATTTTGAGACTTTTTGCAGCGATTTTGAAATTTTTTGCGGCGACTTACGAAACGCCACAAAAAGTCTTATATGTTGTAGTAAAAGACACATTTTTTCTATGGATCCAGTTTGTGGTAAAAATTAGTTTGATCCGTGGCACAAGCTATTGGGGTCCAATGTTTGTAGTGTTTTGGATTTATTTACCCACGAAATCCATGGTCAGAACAACATGTATTTCCATGGAACCAATTGATTGAAATACATCTTTATCCACGAGTTTAGCCGTGGCTGATTTGGTGACATATACATAGTTTCCACTACTAATATTATGGTAAAAGATCTTTTGGATTGATTTCTTTTTGTGAAAATTACTCATCTCAATCTTATACTTTCTGAAAAAAGATTGTTTCAAGCAGTTCATATAACTATAGTCTGAAAAGTCCAAATATCTTAACACCATATATCCAATAATTTGAACACCTTTCAACTTGTGAGACCATCCAAAAAGGAATATAAGGCACTAAAGTTTCTATAACAAATAAAAATGTACTAATTCATTCCAGGCAATTTCACAAGCGCCACCACATATATATAGCACTAAAGAAATTGCTATAAATTGGCAACACATTAGCAAAGCTAAAACCCTGGCCCTTTTGGTAGTGGCTAGCGACGATGTGTTCGTAGTGATGAGGCTAGGGTTAATGAGAGTGAAAAAGAGAAATACTGGGATGTTGAGAGGGGAAGGGATAGGGGTTGTCAAAGCGAGGTCATCAACAAAGAGAAGCTCACCAGTGAAGTGGAAAGAGAAAGAAATCGAGAGAGGGAGAGGGAGAGGAGGACTGTAAGGGTGTAAATGGTCCGGTTTGGTCCCAAAAAAATGTGGACCGGTTCCATTCGGTCCAAAACTTTTCCCATCCTAGACTGGATCGAACTCATATTTGGTCTATACTGGTCTAGTCCAATTCAGTCTAGGGACAGTCTGATCCAGTCCAAGAGTACCTAATATGATTTAATCCAAAATCTTGCAATGATAAAAAATAATTTTTAGCCCAAATTTAATTATTTTCAGCCCAATTTACATATTGATTACATATTTAAGCCAAATAATATATAAAAAAAAACTTACTCTTAAAACAATTGACAAAATAAAGAATAATCTAAATAAAAAAATTAAAAAAATATGAATTATAATTTTTATACTATAACTAGTCAAATACTATAAATTATTATATGTTAATATTATAAAAGTATATATTATATATTAATATATTATACTACCACTTTTAATCTATATTAATATTAATATTATAATTTATATACTATTATTTATATATATATAAAGAAAAAAAAAGTCATTCGGTTCATGCGAAAAATGGATTGGACTGGACCAAATTCCATTTGGTGCCAGTCTGGTCCATGCGGTTCGGTCAAGTCCACTGGTTCGATTCGATCTTCTTACACCCTTAAGGAGGAGGCACGCCTGAAGAGGAGGGAGGGGGGGGGGGGGGGGAGGAAATGAGGAGAATCTAAAAAAGCTAGAGGAAAAAAGAATGGATTTCATTTTAAAACTATGAGTAACATTCGTGGAAAAAAGTAAATGTGTCGTGGGAAAAAGCATTATCGCACGGTAGAAACTTTGTTATTTTAATCACTTTTTGCGGCGAGTTGATTCCACGGCAAAATGTAGTTAAACACGAAACAAAAAATTCTTTTTCCAATAAAGGCCCATATTAGAGGCATTTTTATATCTCATGATAGAATTTGGTGGTAAAAAATAGTTACGTCACAATTAAAATTCTTTTGTTATGAAATATTTTCGACCACTTTAATCTCGCGTGAAAAAGTCGGTGTTTATTTTTTCCAGTAATTTTCATGGCTAAAAGCGACTGTTTGCCACGATCGTATGTCGTGGCAAAAGAACTCGTGGCAAAAATCTCTGTTTGTTTTAGTGCTTGTTGAAAAAATTTATGAGTCTAACTCATCTCATAATAACGATTCAATAAGAGAGGATACTCATTCCTTACAAACATGTCCAAAATTTTCTCCATAAACAATGTGAGAATTATTCCTCAACACTTATAATTACTATTACATATATATCTATATATATAAAGTGGTTATCTAACGAAAATTCTTATTTTAACAGAAATTCTCGTTTCTCCGTTAAAGTTAACACTCCGCCAATTTCTATTAAAATTAATACTACATCTAATGAGAATTACTATTTTAAACACAATTTATTACATTTATTCACTGAAATAATGTTTTTGGTATTAAAATTAATTCCACCTCTTCAACTTTCTACAATAGTAAATATTCTATCTAAAACTCATTTAACATCTATTTAATACCACTTAATACTTTAAACACAATTCATTAAGTTCATAAATAATGTTAGAAATTTCTATTTTAGAATTGACATATTTTTTAATTCTATTTTATGTAAAATAAATATAGAATAATAATAATAATATAGAATGACACAATAATAATATAGAATATATAAATATAACAATATATATAGAAATAAACAATTTATAACAATTTATACGTTAGAAAGTTTAATTTTATTCATGAAAATTTTATTCTTATTATATGATTAATAATTTAATTTTTTTAAAATAATTTATAATTTTAAAATGAATGCATTATTTATTAAATTAACTATATATACGGTATATATAGTTAATATATGGTATATAAAATTTATTATAATTATATTAAATTGGTAATAATAAGCAATAAATATAATTAATATTATATGTTTGATATTTAATTGGAATATATATGATTAAATAAATTTATATAAATTATAAATTATAATATAACATTCTTATATAAATTATCAACTATATAATTTATTTTTTCAAAAAACTTATATTATTTCTTAAAAATACTCACATAACTAAAAAAATAGATATTTTAATATCTTCTGTTTTGAGACCGTACAAAATAATACAAATATTAAATTATCATTTTGAAATTAAAAAAATATCATCTTGAACTAATTTTTTATTAAAACTTTAATTAAAATTATCTCAAACAAGTTTGATAAAATTATATGTTATGTTTATTTATGAGACTATCTTATTGTTTTTATTATTTTTTTAATAATATATAAAAACGTATAATTATTTATCATCTACTTAATTATAAATAATTATTAAATTTTATTAAAAATTAAATTAAATAAATATGCTTTATACATTATTTTTATCTAATATATATATAAATATATATGTGAGTTTGATCAACATAGTGCCACATGATCATTAATAATTCATTAACAAATAAGGTTGACGTGTCAGCCATCTCTGATATTGAGGAAGTGCCACGTCATGATCAAACTCTATAAAATAATTTTGACTTTTATAAGAAAAAACGATTCTAATCGATCCCCAGACCATTACAAGAGATTACAGTATTTTCAAAGCCAACATTTTATCGCAAAAAGGGCCCTAAAATGCCGAAAATAGAGAATTGCAGCATTTTACTCGGTGTCGCACTTTGGATGCCACAGTAATGTTGCTTCTGAATTGATGCGGCATTTTAGGAAAAATGCCGCATAAGCACAATTAATATCAGTGCCAGAAAAACGCCGCAAATGGCCTTATTTCCTGCCGCAAATAACCATCACAGTTTGTTTAGTGCATGCCGTGAAAATGTAATTGCAGCGTTTTAAAAATGTTGCAAATACTACTTTTATCGCCGCTAACAGTGGGGCCAAAACCCGGCGTTTGAAAAAGTGATGGCATTTGGATTAACTGCAGCACTTATTGTCGCCGCAATAACACTATAATTTTGTTGCAATAAAATACTTGTGGCATAATGTTCACGCTGCTATAGGTGTCCACCCCATCGCAATAAGCTCAGAATAATATTTTTGTACCTGTTTGCATCATTTGCTTTTTCGTCGCATTCCATCTGTATATTGTCGTTTTAAGTATCATGTACATCATGATGAAGACCATTAATTCCCACTACTATTTTCGTCATTTTATAACACTGCATTGACTTTTTTTTACTATTATTATTATTTTCCGGCATATAACGTATACTATTGGACTGATTGGTATGTCATCAACCCCTGGTGTGAACATATATATATATTAAAAAAATATTTTCAAATAGGCTGATCAGTACCAGTCGGACATATCCCAATTAGCACACAAAATACCCCCTAGTTGCACATAAATATATAGTTTAATTAACATGAACTTCATCATCATGATGATAACAATCATATATGCAAAATAGACACTAGTGTCATAAAAAAATAGACATCGTTCTTCTTGTAAAATTATTGAACCAACACAATGCAAAAGAAACATAATAATTAATGTAACTCCAAAATTTATAGCATGTACTAATAGTTACATCTGGGATGGGAACAGCCCCCAATTAACACAACCTTAGTCATTCATGTGCCAAATCATCTATAGAATAGTTCATACAATAGCACCAAAACAAACACATGATGTACTCATCGATAATCAAAGTGTGAAATCCCAGATTTATGTATATTTTTACACGTTATTTTATTCTCGATATTAATTATTTTAATTTAATTTAATAATATTATTAGTCATGTTTTACTTGTTTAAAATATTTATTTGAGCTATTAATTAGTTAATATTGAGTTACGTTACTTTTCTTATTTATTTTAATGAGTTAATTATTTTAATAATTAGAATTTAATTCTTTTATTTTATCATGTGAGTTTATTTGATCTGCTTTCGTTATATTAATTAATGTTTTATTTTTAATATTGCGCTTGGGTCTAATTTATTTCTATTGATGGGTTTTAAATATCTTATTTTATTGATATTGAAATTATAGTATTTAAAGTCAGCTTTTATTTAATTTATTGTGCTTTTTCTAGTAGTTTTCCTTTTCTTCTTTCTCTTTGCATTTTCTTTTCTTTTTATTTTCTTCTTTCTTTTTATTTTTCTTCTTTCCTTCTTGGTTTCCTCGTGTGACCCGTGAGCCCCTGTTCTCTCCTCTCTCCCGCCGATTTTCTCATTTCCACCCAGGGTCGCCGTCGGCCACCCACCAGCGACACCGTCCAACCCAACCTTACCCCCACATGCCGGTGAGTCCAACGGTATCAGTGGTGTCACATTCGGCCACCCCACCGCCCTTTAGCCGAAATGGGTGTTTTAGCTTCTCTTGCATTTTCCAGCCACCGCCGGCCATCCCTTGGCACTGGCAACCTACCAGCGGCCTCCCCACCCTCCGACGAGTATAACCCACTGCCCAAAACCACCCATCTCCGCCGGTTACCCCTCCACCCGAAATGGGTCCTTAAATGGACCCATCTTCACTGCGCCGCTGTCTGGCCACTGTAGGCCTCATCACTATTACCAAAAGACTCCCCTTACCCAGCCGGTCATCCCCTAGCTCAGTTTCCAAATCCGTGGCCCCACCTTTCCGATACAACCCTAAACCCAAAAATGGGTTTTCATCCATTTTGAGCCCGATCCGCCATCTTCCGGTGGTTGTGCCGCCACACCACCACCTCCATGAGATTCCTCACCTTCTAAAGAGCATCTCCCTAAATTTTGGTGTCAAACGAGTATTGTAGCCTAACGTACGAGTGACCGCTGCGAGCGTTGCGGAATTCAAGGATTTACGCTTTTAACCGCTGTAAGTACTTTCCAAACGAGTTTCAAGATTTAAATATACTTTTGGCATCAACAGTTATTGTGTTTGATTATTGTTGGAATTTATTAATTGTTGGCTATCTGATGCATGGTTGTCTACATTGTGTATTTACGCGCAAGTTAATAGAAATATTTAGAAATTGGATTTTTGCATGATTTCAGATATTTATGTGTTGGAAATAAAAACTGAGATTTTATTGAGTTTATAGATTTTAATGGTTTTTGACTGAGTCATAACGGGAACTGCGATACATAACGCCCGTTGTGATCAGCGTGTGTGTGTGGATGACATAATGGGGACAGCGATACGTAACGCCCATTATGGTCATTGTGTGTGTGTCAGTCATAATGGGGAGCGATACGTAACGCCCTTTGTGATTGATAGTGTGTGGATGACATAACGGGGACGGCGATACGTAACACTCATTATGGTCATTGGGTGTGCATTTCATATCAGGAACGGCGATACATAACGCTCGGTATAAAATGAGTGTGTGTGAATCATAATGGGGATAACGATACGTAACGCCCATTATGATTGGTGTGTGTGTTTATTATATCAGGGACGGCGATACGTAACGCCCGGTATGATTGATTTTGAGGATATTATTTTCTGGGAAAGGATGGATGGTTTTATTGGAATTTTATTGTAGACTAAAATGAGATTTTGGCGTGTGTGGTTATTTTATTAATTTTGAGAAGGATGATTTTAAATCACATGCATATAGTGTCCTGTTATTGCGGAGTATTGTTGTATGAGTATATTTCTATCTTTTGGTTTGATTGGGTTGTACTTACCTGCGATGCTATCTTGGCGTCGTAGTTTTTGGATGCAGATTATGAAGAGGCTGAGCCTGAGGAGACGGCTCTGCCGGTGATGTATTATTGTTATAAAATTGTTATCTCGGGAAATTATTTTCCCCTTTTAAAAATATGTATTTATTTAATTTGTATTTCGGATGACTGTATTAAATCTCCTGTTGGAGAGTTTATATTAAAATGGTTTGTAAAATATTTCTAAAAAAATTCTGGTACTTAGATAATGATTTTATTATCCGCTGCGACTTATATTTTATGTATGTCACGTGTGCACACACGTTTGGTATTTGTCGTTGGGATGCTTCGTTTCTCGTGTTTATTTTAAGGAGAATTTGAGGGCGTCACAGGTAGTATTAGAGCAGTTCGACTCTAGAGTAAATCCGCACATTACCCAGGGACAGTTCAGAAAAGTTTGTAGTTTTAAAAAAAAAATATGTTTGTTTATTTGTTTGGTTATTTTATTTTATTATTCTAATTGTTGTCTAAATTTTTCTACTAATTTATATGGTAAGATTATCGTTATTTATTTTGTTGTGTTGTACTTTTTATTTTAATATTTATATTTATTTATTTTCATAATTAACTTAGTTCTGATTGATTGGTTTACTATGTTTTATTTTATTTTAATATTTCTTCAATATTGTAATTGGGTAGTAGTTAAGATTTTAGTTAGTTGATCTTATTTAGTTAAGTTGTTGGGCATTTATTTAATTATTTATTTTACATATATGCCTTTGTTTTTGTTTAAATTGGAATTTGGATATTTCGGATTAGATTATTATTTTAAATCAATCTTTTTATTGAATCTGATATTTTAAATAATTGTGTTATAGAATTCCTTATTTTAAAGTTTATTTATTTTGTTGTGGGTTATTTTATTTTCTTAAGTTTTTATTCAATTATCATTAGATTTGATTTTAATTTCAGTTCATAGGTTTCCTACAAGATAGTTTTGAATTTGGTTTATTATTTGTTTATTTTAATTATGGTTCTTGTATTTTAAATATTCCTAAAAGTTTGAAATTTATTTAGACAAAGATTTAAAATGAATCGTTGTCATGCTTTCTTTTTAAGTATGTGCTTTGAGATAAATTTAAATTTATTATCTTTTCACATTTCCGTTGTTTTATTTTGAGAGTTTATTTATTTATTTTGGAAAGTGGATTTTTTTGGCGACTTGTTGGTATTTATTTATTAATTAATTAATTTGTTTATTTTATTATGGTTCGTTTCTTTTAAAGGTTTTGAGTTCTGGAGATTTCTACAATAAATCTTTTAAGAGTTGGGTTTTGTAAAGAATTTCAAAGTTTTATTTGTGATTTTATTTGCTATTCTTATTTTAATTCAATCTCATTATTTTATTTAATAAAAGTTTTGGTGGTTTTGTGTTTACTAAAGGAGGTGGACTTGTTTTTTTTTTAAATGACTGGCTTTTACTAATTTGTTTATTAGATCTTTTTCCCGTTTTTTTTTTTTTATATAATCATTATGTGAATTACTTGAATTTTCTTTAATGTTTGGGTATATTATTATTTATAATTGCGAGATAGATTTGTTTTGATAAATTATTGGTATTTATGTAATTGGGTTTCTTTGTTGATATTTCCTATGTTATTTATGTGTAATATCTGGGTCTCGCTGAGTATTTGAGTGTCTAAGTTCTAATTTTATTTATGAGAGATGATTGGAATTGTAATTTTAGATGGACTTTTCATGTGAGTGTGAAATTGTTGGTCATTGATATATTGTTATAGAATTTGTTTTAGTAATACTTATGATAATAGGCGATTATTTGTTTTCTTGGTGAAGTTTTGATTTTGTTTGTGGATGCTTAGAGATTGATGTATAATAATTATGTGTGTAAATTTTTGGAGAGTACTTATTTTGTTTTGTGTATGACTTGGGAGAATTTGTTTGTTAAGTGATAGGGTTGAATTGATGTGATGAAGATAAATTTAAGAGATCTAAACTTTAGGCTTGTGGGCAAATTAGTTTGGGTGAGTTATTGGGGTGGATAACTTAAGTATGATATTTGGAGTATTAAATGGTTGCCTTATCGAGGTTTCTTAGGGAATTAGTTGTGACTTGAGGTCATATAAGAATTTAAATATTTGAGACTAATCGTTCCATTGGGTATTGTAGGTTCAGATGAGTGAGAGAATTACGTGTATCATGGTTACCATGCTAACTAATTTAAGTAGAGTCGACATGATTATTAGGTGATGTACATTGGAGTTTAGGTATCAACCATGGTGGTATAATCAGAATTATAAGATATTAAAATTTTAGGATTTGGGAGTGTAGTATATGATTTCTTGTAATAGGTGTTGAGCCAGTTTTGTTCAATGGTGATAATTTATGAGGACCTAATTTTAAACATTTGGTAAGTTTTTAGAGTGTGCACGGAAGCGTAATATCTTGTAATGTAATTGAAAGTTTAAGTCTTATGTTAATTTTGAGAAATTAGTGATTACTTGAAATTTGGGATGATACTTATTAGGGGAGAATTATTCTTTAGTTAGGTAAATTATATGTATTCATGGTTATGTTGAGAAGATAAACTTGGGAGTTACTTTAGGGTGATACAAATTGTTGTATGGAATTAGTTAACATTAAAATTTTGAGAGGTTGTGCTAAGGTTCTGGTGCATGTGGAGTTCAGATTAATTGGCTACCTCAGGAGTCTTAGAGATGAAATATTATTTGGAGATTATACGGTTATGATGGAATAACATTCATTTATGTTTGAGGAAAATAGATGATTGTACTAATATTTGGAATGAGTATTAAGTGTTGTGGTGGGTGAGCTATTGGAATTTTTATTAGTTGCAGCTGAGCGAATTTCGCGGACGAAATTCTTTTTAAGGGGGGAGAATGTGAGATCCCAGATTTACGTGTATTTTTATACGTTATTTTATTCTCGGTGTTAATTATTTTAATTTAATTTAATAATATTATTAGTCATGTTTTATTTGTTTAAAATATTTATTTGATCTATTAATTAGTTAATATTGAATTACGTTGCTTTTCTTATTTATTTTAATGAGTTAATTATTTTAATGATTGGAATTTAATTCCTTTATTTTATCATGTGAGTTTTTTTGATCTGCTTTCGTTATATTAATTATTGTTTTATTTTTAATATTGCGCTTGGGTTTAATTTATTTCTATTGATGGGTTTTAAATATCTTATTTTATTGATATTAAAATTATAGTATTTAAAGTCAGTTTTTTGTTTAATTTATTGTGTTTTTTCTAGTAGTCTTCCTTTTCTTCTTTCTCTTTTCCTTTTCTTTCCTTTTCTTTTTCTTCTTTCTTTTTCTTTTTCTTCTTTCCTTCCCAGTTTCCCCGTGCGACCCGCGAGCCCCTGTTCCTTCCTCTCTCTCGCCGGTTTTCTCATCTCCACTCAGGGCCACTGTCGGCCACCCACCAGTGACACCGCCTAACCCAACCTCACCCTCACATGTCGGGGAGTCCAACGGTACCGGTGGTGTTACCACCGGCCACCCCACCGCCCCTACACAGCCCTTTAACTTAAATGGGTGTTTTAGCTTCCTTTGTATTTTTCGGCCACCGCCGGCCATCCCTTGGCACCGGCAACTTACTAGCGGCCTCCCCACCCTCCGGCGAGCATAACCCACTGTCCAAAGCCACCCCTTTCTGCCGGTTACCCCTCCACCCGAAATGGGTTCTTAAATGGACTCATCTTCGCCGCGCCACTGTCCGGCCACCGTAGGCCTCACCACCGCCACCAAAAGACTCCCATTGCCTAGCCGGTCATCCCCTAGCTCAGTTTCCCCATCCATGGCCCCACCTTCCCAGTACAACTCTAAACCCGAAAATAGGTTTTCACCCATTTTGAGCCCGATCCGCCATCTTCCGGTGGTTGTGCCGCCACACTACCACCTCCATGAGATTCTCCACCTTCCAAAGAATATCTTCCTAAATTTTGGTGTCAAACCGAGCACTGTAGCCTAACATACGAGTGACCGCTACGAGCGTTGCAGAATTGAAGGATTTACGTTTTTAACCGCTGTAAGTACTTTCCAAACGAGTTTTAAGATTTAAATATATTTTTAGCATCAACAGTTATTGTGTTTGATTATTGTTAGAATTTATTAATTGTTGGCTATCTGGTGCATGGTTGTCTGCATTGTGTATTTACGTGCATGTTAATGGAAATATTTGGAAATTGAATTTTTGCATGATTTCAGATATTTATGTGTTGGAAATAAAAACTAGGTTTTTATTGAGTTTATGGATTTTAATGGTTTTTAGTTGAGTCATAACGGGGACGGCTATACGTAATGCCCATTATGGTCATTATGTGTGTGTCAGTCATAATAGAGACGGCGATATGTAACGCCCATTGTGATTGATAGTGTGTGGATGACATAACGGGGACGGCGATATGTAATGCCCGTTATGATCATTGGGTGTGCCTTTGATATCGGAGACGGCAATACGTAACGCCCGGTATGAAATGAGTGTGTATGAATCATAATGGGGACGACGATATGTTACGCCCATTATGATTGGTGTGTGTATTTATCATATCGGAGACGGTGATACGTAACGCCCGGTATGATGGTTTTGCAGATATTATTTTCTGAGAAATGATTGATGGTTCTATTGGAATTTTATTGTGGACTAAAATGGGATTTTGACATTTGTGGTTATTTTATTAATTTTGAGAATGATGATTTTAAGTCACATGCATACGGTGTCCTGTTTTTGCGTAGTATTGTTGCATGAGTATATTTCTATCTTTTAGTTTGGTTGGGTTGTACTTACTTGCGATGCCATCTTGGCGTCGTAATTTTTGGATGCAGATTATGAAGAGCCTGAGTTTGAGGAGACAGCTCTGCTGGTAATGTATTATTGTTATAAAATTGTTATCTCGGGAAATTATTTTCCCCTTTTAAAAATATGTATTTGTCTAATTTTTATTTCAGATGACTGTATTAAATCTCCTATTGGAGAGTTTATATTAAAATGGTTTGTAAAATATTTCTAAAAAATTCTGGTACTTAGATAATTATTTTATTATCCGATGCGACTTATATTTTATGTATGTCACGTGTGCACACACGTTTGGCACTTGTCATTGGGATGCGTGAACCCTGTTGTCATCATCCCGATACCTCGATTCTCGTATTTATTTTAAGGGAAATTTGGGAGCGTCACACAAAGCATCTAACACTTAATTACATGCCACAACCTCTTGATTGAATTGATATGGTGCTGGAGACATTTAATATATATCAGACTCAAGCAAGGATTATAATAGCTTGTTCATTCATGCATATTGTTGTCAAATACACCAACATGCCAAGTATTGTACAATATATTAATAACTAGAAAGGAGGGATGCCATTTACATTAATTAGCAATTTGGTTATGAAAATCTGGAACTCCCTATGAGCTTAACTCCTTAAAGTAGTTGGGAAGAAGGTGTTGAGGGCGTGATTTGAGACCCTAACTATAACCGATCATGAATCAATATGGATAGGGTCTACCTTCCACCATAAATGTCATTCATAGATACATAAATTGGAAAGCTCAAAACTTCATTGTCCAAAAAGTTGTTAGTCAATCCAAAATATCCCAAAAGTTTGCAGCCATATTGTTGAAGACAATACATGTTGTCACATAGTTTCCATCAACCCCACTGGTATGTAAATATTACCCATCAGCATATAATCAAAACCAAGCTGCCAGGAAATAGTTTAATATATTACTAGCTAAATGCACACAATGTATAACTAATGCTAGATAATACAAAGTACCATATTCATTGGGAACAATATTTTTTAAATGCCACAAAAGCTAAATTACAGTTAACCATATTCTCTTGTGGAGAACAATATCTAATTGAGAGAGACGGCTGGGAAGTAACATGCATTAACCGCATGGATAGTTGACAGTGTCCTGACTTAACAAAATGCTCTTTAATTTTGCACCAAATGTAAAAACTCAGTTGACAGAAAGGTAAATTTGTGCGAACGGCAACATTTCATATTATGCTTGTGCAACATCCCATGATTATCAACCCCTACATTGAATCAGTTACCAATGCAATGCAATAAACTAAATTCCCAGTAATCTCCTATCCTAACTTAATCTCCCATGTAGGGGTAAAGGATAGGGTCATTTGGCTTTTGACCACAACCCCCAGCTAGCATAGGAATATATATTTTCACATATGTGGTGAATTATGAGACCCCCCCCCCCCCCCCATATTATGTAGCCCACAATAATTTTAAATTGTGGAAGAAAACCCAGGTTTTTCCAACAAAAACCCAATATTTCAAAATCAACAAATAATGCCTAACATAGGTCAAATTTAATATGTGACCATAATTAGGTAGAACTGGAAAGGTGTACCTCTTAAGCTCATTACCTACTAGGGAACAACTTTCAATTGCCCTAGGGAAATCTAAAAATTGTTTACATCAACCATGTATTTTTTTGAATCAACCAACTTCAGATTAAAAAAACTAGTGTGTGTTGAACAGCTCCTCAAAACCACTCCCAATTGTCTTCATTTGTACCTATGAATACATCCTCTGGTTAACTAAGGAAAATGTATCCAATAACTTATGTCAAGCATTGACAATGTTGAAAACAACTTACCCACCTTGTGAGATCCCAGATTTACGTGTATTTTTACACGTTATTTTATGCTCGGTGTTAATTATTTTAATTTATTTAAATAATATTGTGCTTGAGTTTAATTTATTTATATTGTTGGGGTTTTAAATATTTTATTTTATTGATATTAGATTGTAGTATCTTGGCTGGCTTTTATTTAATTTGTTGTGTTTTTCTGGTTGGACCCTTTTTCCCTTCTTTTTCCTTTTTCTCCTTTTTCTTTTCCTTTTCTTTTCTTTTTTCCTTTTTCTTTTTCTTTTCTTTTTCTCTTCTTCCTTCCCAGACCCCCCAGCCCGCGCGATCCTTCTCCCCCTCCCCTGTTTGGCCGTTCGGCCTTAGGCAGCCCAGCCCTCCACCGCCGCCCACCGCCCGTCACCGCCCATACCGCCGGCACCCTTACCTGCCGGCGAGTCTACCTGCACCGGTGGTGTCACCGCCGGCCACCCCACCGCCCCTACACGGCCCCCTACCCGAAATGGGTATTTTTGCTTCCCTCCCATTTTCCGGCCACCTCCGACCACCCCTTGGCCTCCGACCACCACCACTAGACTCCCCAACCTCCGGCGAGCATAACCCACCACCCAAAGCCACCCATCGCCGTCGGTTACCCCCTCCACCCGAAATGGGCCTTAAACGGGTCGTTCTTCGCCACGCCGCCGTCCGGCCACCGTAGGTCTCACCTCCGCCACCATTCGACTCCCCTCACCCAGCCGGTCAACCCCCTAGCTCAGTTTCCCCAACCGCGGCCTCACCTTCCCGGTACGAGCCCAAACCCGAAAATGGGTTTTCACCCCTTTTGGCCCCGATCCGCCACCTTCCGGTGGTTGTGCCGCCACACCACCACCACCATGAGATTCCCCACCCTTTAATGAGTACCTCCCTAAATTTTGGTGTCAAACCGAGTGTTTTTGCCTAACGTACATGTGACCGCTACAAACGCTGCGGATTGGCGTTGTTCAAGGAAATGCATTTTTATCGCTGTAAGTACTTTCCAAACAAGCTTTAAGATTTAAATATATTTTTGGCATCAACAGTTGTTGTATTTGATTATTGCTGATATGTGATGGTTGATGTTGGTATTTGTTGGTTGATTGGATTATTTAATTGTTGGATAATTGTTGCATGGTTGTCTGCATTGTGGATTTACGCGCATGCTCATGAAAATAATTGGAAAGTGGATTTTGACATGATTTTGGATATTCATGTGTTGAGAATGGAATCTGGGATTTAAAGTGAGTTTAATGGATTTTATTGGTTTTGGGCTGAGTCATAACGGGGACGGCGATACGTAACGCCCGTTGTGATCAGCGTGTGAGTGTGTGGGTGACATAATGGGGACGGCGATACGTAACGCCCATTATGGTCATCGGGTGTGCATTTCATATCGGGGACGGCGATACGTAACGCCCGGTATGAAATGTGTGTGTGTGGATCGTAATGGGGACGGCGATACGTAACGCCCATTATGGTTTCAGGTGTGTGTGTAATCATATCGGGGACGGCGATACGTAACGCCCGGTATGATCGATTTTGAGGATATTATTTTTATGGAAAATGATGGGTGATTTTATTGTGGATTAAATTGAGATTTTGACGAGTGTGGTTATTTCATCGATTTTGAGGAAGATGATTTTGAGCCTCATGCATATGGTAATTGTTCTTGGTTGTTGTTGTGGCATTAATGTATTTTTGTCTTTTGGTTTGGTTGGGTTGTACTTACCTGCGATGCCATCTTGGCGTCGTAGTTTTGTTTGGATGCAGACTTTGAAGAGGCCGAGCCTGAGGAGACGGCTCCGCTATTGAGGTGATATTATTAATTGATATCTCGGGAAATTTATTTTCTCCTTTTTTATAATTATGTATTTGTTTAAATTGTATTTTTGGTTGACTGTATTAAATCTCCTGTTGGAAAGTTTTTATTAAATTAGTTTGTAAAATATTTCCAAAAAAATTCTGGTACTTAGATATTAATTTATTATCCGCTGCGACCTATATTTTTATGTATGTCACGTGTGCACACACGTTCGACACTGGTTGATGGGATGTGTGACCCGTGTTGTCATCATCCCGACGCCTCGATTCCCGTGTTATTTTAGGGGGAATATGGGGGCGTCACAGGTGGTATCAGAGCAGTTCGGCTCTGGGTAAATCCGCAAGTTACCTAGGGACAGTACCAGAAAAGTTTGTGGTTTTTAAAAATTTATTTGTTTGATGATTGGGTTATTTTGTTTTATTTTATTTTATTATTTTATTTGTTGTCTTAGTCTTTCGACTAATTTATATGGTAACATTATCGGTATTTATTTTGTTGTGTTGGGCTTTTTATTTTAATGTTTATGTTGTTTATTTATTTTCATAATTAACTTAGCTCTGATTGATTGGTTTGTTAGCTTTGTTTTATTTTATTGTAATATTTGTTTAATATCGTAAATGGGTAGCAGTTAAGATTTTAGTTAGTTGATTTTATTTGGTTAAGTTGTCGAGTATGTATTTAATCAATTATTTATTTTATATATATGCCTTTGTTTTTGTTTAAATTAGAATTTGGATATTTCGGATTAAATTATTATTTTAAATCAATCTATTTATTGAATCTGATATTTTAAACAGTTGTGTTATAGAATTCCTTATTTTAAAGTTTATTTCTTTTGTTGTAGGTTATTTTATTGCCTTAAGCTTTTATTCAATTATCATCAGGATTTGATTTTAATTTCAGTTCATAGGTTTCCTATGAGATAGTTTTGGTTTTGGTTTATTATTATTTGTTCATTTAATTATGGCTCTTGTATTTTAAGTATTTCTGAACGTTTGAAAACTTATTTAGACATAGATTTAAAAGCATCGCTGCCTTGTTTCTTTTAAGTTTATGCTTTGAGATAAATTTAAATTGTTTATCTTTTTACATTTTCTGTTGTTTTATTTTAGGGACATGCTTTGAAGTAAGTTTTGAAATTTATTATCTTTCCGCATTTCCGTATGTTTTATTTTAAAAGTTTATCTATTACTTTAACGAGTGGATTTGTTTTGGCGACTTGTTTGTATTTATTTATTAATTAATTTATCGATTTAATTATTTTATTGTGGTTCGTTTCTTTTAGCAGGTTTTAAATTTTAGAGATTTCTACAGTAATCTTTTAAGAGTTGAGTTTTGTAGAGAATTTTAAAATTTTATTTGTGATTTTGTTTGTTGTTCTTATTTTAATTTATCCTCCTTCCTTTATTTGATAAAAGTTTTTGGTGAATTTGTGTTTATTAAAGGAGGTGGGTTTGTTTTCTTGAATGAGTGGTTTTTACTTAATTGTTTATTAAATATTTTCCCCCTTTCGTGTTTTTATATAATAATTACGTGAATTACTTGAATTTTGTTTAGTATTTGGGTATTCTATTATTTATAATTACGATATGGATTTGTTTGATAGTTTGTTGGTATTTGTGCAATTGCATTTCTTTGTCGATATTGTATATGCTATATTTTTGTGTATTTATTTCCTGGGTCTCACTGAGTGTTTGAGTGTTTAAGTTCTAATTTTATTTCTGGGAGATTATTGGAATTGTATTCAGATAGACTCTTCATAGGAGTGTAAAATTGTTAGCCATTGGTATAGTGTTATAGAAATAGTTTTAGTAATGCTTATGATGGTGGGCAATCAATTATTTTCTTGGTGAAATTTTGATGCTATTTGTGGATAATTAGAGATTGATGTATAATAAATGTGAGTGTAAATTTTGGAGAGTATTTGTCTTTGGCTGGTGTTTAACTTGAGGAAAATTTATTTGTTAAGTGATAAGGTTGAATTGATGTGATGGAAATAAATTTAAGAGATATAAATTTTAGGCTTTTGGGCGAATTGTTAGGAGTTGATAATTTAAGAATAATATTTCGGAGAATTTAATGGTTAGTAGCATTTGTCGAGATATCTTAAAGAATTTAGTTTTGGCTTGAAGTCATATAAGAGTTTAAATAATTGAGGTTATTCCATGTCATAGGTAATGAAGGTTCGATTGAGAGAATACGGATTTAAATAATTAATCTATGATGAGAGTGAGGGATTATAATGATGGAGAAGTATATTGGTGGTTTGGGAGTTAGAAATTTTTTTTAGGCTGTAATATTGGGTGGCATAACTTGAATTGTGAGATGACAAAACATTAGGATTTGTAAATGTGGCAAATGATTTCTTGTAATAGGTGTTGAACTAGTTTTTGCTCAGCGGTGATATTTTATGAGAACTTAAATTTTTATAAATTTAGCGAGTTATCAAAGTGCGCGCGGAAGCGTGGTGAATTGCAATATAGTTGAAGGTTCAATTTTTATGTAAATTTTGAAGAATTAGTGGCGAGTTGAAATTTAAAATGATACTTGTAAGTGAGGATTTATATTTTAGTTGGGTAAATTATGGTTATTGACGATTAAGTTAGGAAGATAAACCTAGGAGTCATTTTAGGGTAACACAAATTGTTGTAAGGAGTTAGTGAATATTAAATTTTTGGGAGATTGTACTGAGGTTTTTGTGCATGTGGGGTTCAGATTGATTGGCTACCTTAGGAGTTTTAGAGATGAAATATTATTTGGAGACTATACGTTTATGATGAAATATAATTCGTTTACATTTGAGGAAAATAGATGATTGTACTAAGACTTGGAGTGAGTATTAAGTGAAGTAGTAGGTGAGTTATTGGAGTTTTATTAGCTGCAGCCGAGCGAATTTCGAGGACGAAATTCTTTTTAAGGGGGGGAGGATGTGAGATCCCAGATTTACGTGTATTTTTACACGTTATTTTATGCTCGGTGTTAATTATTTTAATTTATTTAAATAATATTGTGCTTGAGTTTAATTTATTTATATTGTTGGGGTTTTAAATATTTTATTTTATTGATATTAGATTGTAGTATCTTGGCTGGCTTTTATTTAATTTGTTGTGTTTTTCTGGTTGGACCCTTTTTCCCTTCTTTTTCCTTTTTCTCCTTTTTCTTTTCCTTTTCTTTTCTTTTTTCCTTTTTCTTTTTCTTTTCTTTTTCTCTTCTTCCTTCCCAGACCCCCCCAGCCCGCGCGATCCTTCTCCCCCTCCCCTGTTTGGCCGTTCGGCCTTAGGCAGCCCAGCCCTCCACCGCCGCCCACCGCCCGTCACCGCCCATACCGCCGGCACCCTTACCTGCCGGCGAGTCTACCTGCACCGGTGGTGTCACCGCCGGCCACCCCACCGCCCCTACACGGCCCCCTACCCGAAATGGGTATTTTTGCTTCCCTCCCATTTTCCGGCCACCTCCGACCACCCCTTGGCCTCCGACCACCACCACTAGACTCCCCAACCTCCGGCGAGCATAACCCACCACCCAAAGCCACCCATCGCCGCCGGTTACCCCCTCCACCCGAAATGGGCCTTAAACGGGTCGTTCTTCGCCACGCCGCCGTCCGGCCACCGTAGGTCTCACCTCCGCCACCATTCGACTCCCCTCACCCAGCCGGTCAACCCCCTAGCTCAGTTTCCCCAACCGCGGCCTCACCTTCCCGGTACGAGCCCAAACCCGAAAATGGGTTTTCACCCCTTTTGGCCCCGATCCGCCACCTTCCGGTGGTTGTGCCGCCACACCACCACCACCATGAGATTCCCCACCCTTTAATGAGTACCTCCCTAAATTTTGGTGTCAAACCGAGTGTTTTTGCCTAACGTACATGTGACCGCTACAAACGCTGCGGATTGGCGTTGTTCAAGGAAATGCATTTTTATCGCTGTAAGTACTTTCCAAACAAGCTTTAAGATTTAAATATATTTTTGGCATCAACAGTTGTTGTATTTGATTATTGCTGATATGTGATGGTTGATGTTGGTATTTGTTGGTTGATTGGATTATTTAATTGTTGGATAATTGTTGCATGGTTGTCTGCATTGTGGATTTACGCGCATGCTCATGAAAATAATTGGAAAGTGGATTTTGACATGATTTTGGATATTCATGTGTTGAGAATGGAATCTGGGATTTAAAGTGAGTTTAATGGATTTTATTGGTTTTGGGCTGAGTCATAACGGGGACGGCGATACGTAACGCCCGTTGTGATCAGCGTGTGAGTGTGTGGGTGACATAATGGGGACGGCGATACGTAACGCCCATTATGGTCATCGGGTGTGCATTTCATATCGGGGACGGCGATACGTAACGCCCGGTATGAAATGTGTGTGTGTGGATCGTAATGGGGACGGCAATACGTAACGCCCATTATGGTTTCGGGTGTGTGTGTAATCATATCGGGGACGGCGATACGTAACGCCCGGTATGATCGATTTTGAGGATATTATTTTTATGGAAAATGATGGGTGATTTTATTGTGGATTAAATTGAGATTTTGACGAGTGTGGTTATTTCATCGATTTTGAGGAAGATGATTTTGAGCCTCATGTATATGGTAATTGTTCTTGGTTGTTGTTGTGGCATTAATGTATTTTTGTCTTTTGGTTTGGTTGGGTTATACTTACCTGCGATGCCATCTTGGCGTCGTAGTTTTGTTTGGATGCAGACTTTGGAGAGGCCGAGCCTGAGGAGACGGCTCCGCTATTGAGGTGATATTATTAATTGATATCTCGGGAAATTTATTTTCCCCTTTTTTATAATTATGTATTTGTTTAAATTGTATTTTTGGTTGACTGTATTAAATCTCCTGTTGGAAAGTTTTTATTAAATTAGTTTGTAAAATATTTCCAAAAAAATTCTGGTACTTAGATATTAATTTATTATCCGCTGCGACCTATATTTTTATGTATGTCACGTGTGCACACACGTTCGACACTGGTTGATGGGATGTGTGACCCGTGTTGTCATCATCCCGACGCCTCGATTCCCGTGTTATTTTAGGGGGAATATGGGGGCGTCACACACCTGGAAGGACTCACTTGAACACCATCATTATGTAACCAATATCCTAAACCAACCTCGTTAGAAATACATATGTAGACATGGGTCATATATACCTAATCTTCCAGGTATACAAAAATCTATTTTAAATGGGACAGCCAATTGTAGTTCTAAAGTCCACAAAGGGTAACCCACCCACCTTGCCAGTTATCTACTTCCATGTTTCAATATATTTTTTGAGATAGACTCCCACATCATCTGCGCAAATAATATGCAAAAATCCTTTCTACCAAAAGAGCTTAAAAATCCAGTCATCTAACTACCAAAAAAAAAAAATGCCAAAAAACATATCCACAAGTTGCACGCAGCTCACGGAATGGGTGAAAAATCATCTGGAGAGTCCGGCTGCGAATCAATTGTGTGCAGCAAATTGGTTGCTGGCTGCATTTTCGATGTTGGCTGCCTTTGAAACATTAAAAACATCAATAAATTTTCAATTTGAATTTGCTTCTCCATCATCTTCCTCTCAAATTTACGTTGTCTCTCCATTATAATTCTCATATCTTCCTATACACCTTCTAGTTCAGTCTTGTGAGCTTCAGCATCTTTCTTATGTTGTTCGACGAGTTCAGCGTACTCCTTCTCTCATACACGCTCTTTTTCTCTGGTAGATTCTGGAATTATCATTTCTCCTAATCCTCTTGCATATTCTGCTCGGTTGCCAAGTACCACCCTAAATACAGTCGCTGTTGCATCATTTGTATGTTCTTCTGGTGGAAGAGCATGCCTTTGGCATTTCAAATTCTCCTGTAAAACCAAGGACCCACCTTTCTTAGTGGTTTGCATTTAACTTATTTCGGAAAACAATTTTTGCTACTCACATAAAGTACTTCTGTTTTCGGTGTCCATCTTGTTTGACCAACAAGTATCCATGAAGAAGCCTACTAAGTTGGTCCCTCCTACTTACTAATTTAGTTAATTCCAAGAAAATGCAAAGAAAATATTATCATGACATAGAAAAATCAGTATTGGGTTTTTCATTATCTAAATGTGGTATGATGGTAAGAAATGGAAAAATGTAACATGTCATACAATAAAAAAAACCAGCTAGCAACAAATGCTCTGTGATGTCAAATCAAATATATCTGATACATTTGCGAATTGATGCTGTTAAACAAATCCATACCCACCATAAATTTCTATTTCTAGAAAGCATACATTCGCCCCAAATGCACCCGATTCATATATTTATGGCCAGACCATGGACCATAGAGCACATAAAGGATCAACTGAATTAAATATCCATGAGGAAAATCAGAATGATTGTTCGTAGCATACAAATATCATAGATGTTTCTAATATACATTCAAAACCTATGCTGCATAGGGCCAACTTAGTACAATATATGGTTTGTGCAACTATATATTTCGTTTATTAAAATACACCGGCTAATTGAAATTGCATCCATGTTCTCGAACATTAGTTGTCCAGAACATGGTACTTAGCTATTCATTAATTGATCACATTGTGAACTTGGTAATCAGTTAGTGAAAAAAATGTTTTTTGCCAGACTTATATGAAAAATACATAACATATGAAAAAAAAAATTGAAAATGGCTAATGCTTGTAACCAAATCAGGCAAAAGAAAAATTAGTTGATGCTTGTTAATAAGAATGTGATAAATATGTGTGTAATACATAATCCTATTGAATTCTATAATTAGGACACCTTTTCCTCGAAGACCTTAGCAAATGATTTACACCCTAAAGTGTGATTAATGTTGAGTTTCTTACGACTCTCTATTGTTCTTGGACATTTTTAGCCATGTTCATACAATGTCGAGTTTATTAAGACCGAGCAATAAATTGAAAGTCATACATGTCTAAACTTCAGCATATACATGTATAGGTTCATCCATGAATTTTAAATAAATACCTTATAGAAATCACTTCTTCATTTCTCACATAGTTTAGTCCATACTATTAGGTTCACCAAACTTGTCTTGGAAGCCAATGCTTCCTCATGAGTGCCAAAGTTCAGATACTTCTTGTGCAATTCATGGTGATATGCGTTAAACTGCTTATGTAGGGCTTTCCAAACGGCCATGTGATGATTGTTCTTTTCCCAATCCAATTCAAAGTCATCCTACACATTTTAAAGGAGATTACTTACTTTAAAATATCCCATTGACTACTTCAAGGATTTTACCATGCATGTGATTCAACTTACTCGGATGCACTGGATCAACTCATTCTTCTCAGATTGGGGTACATTTGTCCAACTTGAGTGGCTCATGTCCGCATGGCGTTTTAATATCTACGTGATCCTAGTTGTAAAGACCCCAGCGTTAGAATAATATGGTGCCATCTCTGCATCGTTGATCTTCAAATGTATAGGCCTGTGCTTACGAAACTTCTCAAACTCGGTGCATTTTACTGGCCCATGTCAATGTAACTTTTGTGTTGGGGCAGATATTGGTACTATTACATCCTCAGCAACCCTCGGGCCTAAACAAGAAAATTATTACTTCATTCCTTGACATTCACTAAAAAATGAGGACCACCCTGAAAGTATAGGTTCAACAATCATAAATGGTTAGAAACTAAAAACCTTCAGGTTACCATTACTAGCTGTTGTGTTGCCCAAATGATTAACACAAGAGGGGGGTGAATTGAGTTATATTATAAAATTAACAATTATAAACCAAATACATAATATAAAATATGAAAAGAATATGAAACAATAGGAAATATAAAGAGTAAGGGTAAGAAAAAGCAAACTCAGTATTTTAACGAGGTTTAGCCTCACTGCCTATGTCTTCGTCTCAAGCTACTCTTTGAGAATTTCCAAATTCACTATTCAATCTCTTTCAGATGGAGATAGAAATCTATTACACTTTTGAGCAACACCGCTACAAAGAATCCGTGTAGAACACCCTCTATACTTGCAATCACCTTACATTTGGTGATTTAACTATTTTCTATGTCGAACACCTTCTACACATACAAGCGTTATACGCACCCACCCTCTTATTGATACAAGAGCTGATAGTAGGTATATTATCAGAATACACTCCTTAATGAGTGAAATAAAAACAATACAATGCAATCTATATCTTTCTCAAAATGAACAAGGATTAAAATTTAAAACTTAGAGAAGAAAAAATAAGTGTTTTGAATGAATGATACAAAATTTAGCAATTGATGTGTAAGCTTTTATTATTATTTTTGCAAAACTCAAGTGAGCTTTTTTTAGGTAAATGAGTATTCATTTTCAGAATTTAGCAAATTTGAAAACATCATTCATATTTCAAAATATTTAAATAAAAGTATCTCTTTTCAAGACAACACTATTCATATTTCAAAATATTCAAATAAAAACACATATTTTCAAGATAACATCATTCATATTTTAAAATATTCAACAATATATGCACATATCAAAATATGACACTCAATCATCTTCCAAATTCAAAATTCAAATCTTTAATGATGTTATGCACATGTCATGCACATGTAAAATATAATTTTTGAAATCAAACATTTTGATGATATCATGCATATGTGAAAAATATAGTATTCGAAATTAAATCTTTTAATAATGTCATGCACATGTGAAAATCATAATTTTCAAAATTAAGACTTTTAATAATGTCATGCATATGTGAAAAATGAAATCTGATATATGTGAAAAATGAAATCTGATACTTTGTAAGATAAGATTAATTTTGAGTCTTAATCCAATTTCAAATTTTATCAACAGATGTACAAAATTACTTTATAAGTTTCATTTGTAGACTTGTTTTTTTTCTTACTCGTGCTTGATTTCTTGATGCGCTTAACTCTTCTCATGCGTAGATAACTTGAACTTTTTTTGAATTTATTTGTTATCATCAAAATCTATACGTAGATACGAGATTTGAAATCTTTGGTTCAACAATCTCTCATTTTTTTATGATGATAAATACTTAGTAATACTTAAACCCTTTCT
This sequence comes from Platycarya strobilacea, assembly GCA_036898215.1. Classification (NCBI taxonomy): domain Eukaryota; kingdom Viridiplantae; phylum Streptophyta; class Magnoliopsida; order Fagales; family Juglandaceae; genus Platycarya; species Platycarya strobilacea. Next base: position 15,292,452 of record CM072554.1, on the reverse strand, counting down.
GAAATACTTAAACCCTTTCTGAAATATGCGTTAATTTCTCAAGTAAAATATAAATATAGTTCTAGCATATAGAACAAGGTAGTATAATACTAGTATAAGACTTCTCCCCCATTTGACACTATTAAAAAGGAATCGCAATTGGCTTCAATAAGATTTCTTCCAGTAATAACTAATAGATGAATAATTAGAGCAACCTATTTTCGACAAAAGCTGCAAAGGCTGAGGCCTAGCACTATCATCTCGGTGCAGAGATTTGAAATTCACTTGATATTGTTGACAAATGATATATTACCGAGATTTGAAAGTTTTGAGTTTCTGTTTAAATGACATTTTTCACCCATCGGATACTTAAAGAAATTTACATTTCTCATTGATCCAGTTTCTGTTAATAGAATGACTGAGAAAATTTCTTTCGGTAATCTTTCGGATTTGAATCAAGAACCATCTCAGCCAGTTATTTTGTTTCCTGAGGCTGTCAATACCATGATAGAAATAGATATGCATTTTTCTAGTAGAACTGATTCTGAGGTTATTGTAGGATCAAGAACTCTCAGTGCTTAATATACTGCATATGTTACGACTAAGTCCCGGAGGTTATTAACGAGGGTGAATGAGGTTGATCGACTTAACAATCAAATATCTGTATTGCATCAAAAGTTTGCAAATAAAACTAGAAAGAATAAGAGGTTAAAGCAAGAAAATAGGATTTGACAAAATTAGCTCGTGTTCTGAAACTACAAATAGTGGAGCTGGAATGAGTGAGAGCTCAAACATAGAGGCAACATCAGCAAATAATGACAGCGTTTCAGCATTTACAAGAAAAATAGGGACAATTGTAATTAATCTCGCTGGCTTAGCTAAGTAACTTTTGACAATATGCATCCAGCATATCTTGTAAACTTGACTAAGTAAGATTTGAAAATATGATAGTTTGTCTTATACTTATTTTCATCTCTATAAGAGCAGTTATCAACTTTATCTAAATCGCGTCAAATCTTATTCTCATTTTTGTAATTCATCTTTATTCTCATTCTACAAATAATGACTTATCAATGTCCCTTTAGTACTTCTCATGATCAAGATATGAGATATTCTTCACCTTAGTCCAAATCTATTTTTGTATCTGTCGTAGGTATCATGAAGTAACAAGAGACTGATTTGGCTAATAAATCAAATCATAACGCTATTTATGAGCTTGTGAGTCATGGAACTTGATACTCATCATCCATTGTCATTTTTTCCGCTCGGTTGCAGTCTAAAACTTGCAAAATCGAGAAATTTATTGAAATGATTTCCATATTTCAACGACTTATTTATGAGTTAAATAGAAATATAGTAGAGTTAAAATAATAGAATAAGAATTTAAAATCCTTACTTGCCTCTTCATTTTGACTGCCTAATCTTTTAGTTGAGAATAACATGTTGATTTATGAAAAGCAAATGCAGTTAAAAGATGAGATTAGAAGTCTCAAATTTTTATAAGTCATTTGAGATAATGAAATAAAAATATTTAACAGATATTTATGGCATATATCATTCCTATTTCTCTTCTAATCAAGCATAGTCTATCTTCTAGTAGGAGTTTTATGAAAATGTATGTCAATTAATCATATGTGCTTGTGAATTCTAACATAATATCACCCTTTTGCACATGATCTCTAAGAAAATAATATCTAATTTCAATACGCTTAGTCTTAAAATGTTGTATTGGATTCTTTAAAAGATTTATAGCACTTGTATTATCACATTTGATTGGAATGTGATTGTACATAAGTTTAAAATCCTCAAACTGTTGCTTCATGTAAAGAACTTGAGTACAATAGCTACCTGCAGGAATATACTTTGCCTTAGTAATAGATAATGCAACATAATTTCGCTTTTACTAAACTATGAAATAAGTGCATGACCTAAGAAATGACATGTTTCACTAGTGTTTTTTGGATCAGCTTTGCAACTAGTATAATCTACATCTGAATAACTCATAAAATTGAAAGAAATGTGCTTAAGATACCATAACCCTAGATCAATGGTACCAGCAATATATCTAAGAATACGCTTGACTGCAATCAAATGAGATTTTTTTGGAGATAATTGAAAGCGTGCACATAAACATATACTGAACATAATATCTGGTCTAATGGCTGTCAAATATAATAGATTACCAATCATACCTCGATATACCTTTGAGTCAACTGGCTTACCATTTTCATCTTTATCAAGTTTAGTGGTTTGACTCATTGGTGTTCTAATTACTTTCGCATATTCCATCTCAAACTTTTTAAGTAATTCTTTGATATATTTTGACTGAATAATAAATGTTCTATTTTTTACTTGCTTAATTTTTAATTCAAGAAAGAAGTTAAGTTCCCCCATCATGCTCATTTCAAATTCTTCCTACATACTCTTAGTAAAATTTTGGCATATATTTTCATTAGTAGCACCAAATATTATATCATCCACATAAATTTGAATTAGAAGAATATCATTTTGGTCATATTTGATGAATATAGTTGTATCGATTTTTTTTCTTGAAAAATGTTTTTAATAAAAAAATCGCTAAATCTCTCGTACCAAACTTTTGTTTGAATCCATATAATACTTTTGTGAGTTTAAAAATATGATTAGAAGAAATATAATTTTCAAAACCTTGAGGTTGCTCAACATATACCTCTTCATTTATAAAACTATTTAAGAAAACACTTTTAATATCCAATTGAAAAAACTTGAAATTTTTATAACATGCATATGCAAGTAACATTCGAATAATTTCTAACTTTGCGACAAATGCATATGTCTCATCATAATTAATTCAATCATCTTGGTTGAAACATTGGACAACAAGTCGAATCTTATTTCTAGTGTTGATTCTAGACTCATCTTTTTTATTTCTAAAACCCATTTTGTTCTAATAACATTATAATTTTTAGGTCTAGGAACAATTGTCCAAATATTATTTCTTTCAAATTGATTTAACTATTTTTGCATAACTAAAATCCATGATTCGTCAATAAGTACTTCATCAATATTTTTTGGTTCAATTTGTAATAAAAAAAGTAGTGTGATTGCAAATATTTCTTAAAAAATGGAGTACTTACACCTCGTGAAAGTTCTCCTAAAATTTGTTCTACTCAATAATCTTTCGCATGTTTCTACTGTTTGGTTGTATCTTGTACTAAGTTTTAATGATCTTTCCTGATATCTTCATTTTGGACTTCTTCTATTGTATTCTCTTTGTTGAGATTGAGACTACTTGTGTTACTTATACATTTTATTTTTTCATCAATAGATTTCTTAGAAAGAAGAGGGTTAGATTCATCAAATACTACATACATAGACTTTTGTACAGTCAAAGTCTTTTTATTGAATACTCTATAAGTTTTACTATTCGTAAAATACCCAAAAAAGATATTTTCATCAGATTTTGTATCAAAATTTCCTAAATTATCCCTATCATTGAGAATAAAACATTTGCATTCAAATATATGAAAGTAAGTAATGTTGGACTTTTTCTCATTTCAAAGCTCATAATGAGATTTATCTAATTTAGATCTTAACATAACTCTATTTATAACATAATATGCAGTACTTACTGCTTCGACCCAAAAATAAGTAGGTAATTTATTCTCATTAAGCATTATTCTTGCCATTTTTTAAAAAGAAATATTCTTTCTCTCTACTACCCCATTTTGTTGAGGAGTTTGAGGAGCAGAAAAATCATATACAAAACTATTTTCATCATAAACAAATTCAAAATCTTTATTGACAAACTCTTTCTCCTTGTTATCTCGGATGTTTGAAATAGTATAACCCTTTTTATTTTGAATTCTCTTGCATAACTTGGTAAATACATTATATATTTTATTTTTATGAGAAAGAAAGATGACCCAAGTATATCTAGATAAATCATCAACAATAACAAATGCATAATATTCTCCTCTCAGACTCGCAGCTCTGTTTGGTTCAAACATGTCCATATGTATTAGTTACAATAATCTAGTAGTGGAAATATGTTTCTTGGTTTTGAAAGAAGATTTTGTTTATTTACCAAACTGACATGCACCATATATTTTGTTTTTAAAAAAGTTCGCTTTTGGCAAACCTCTCATAAGAATATTTTTTGAAAGTTTGAAAACAATTTCTATGTTTGTATGACCTAACCTTCTATGTCATAACCAACTATTTTCATTTTGAGCTGATAAACAAATAGCATTTTGTGGAGTAATTTTTTCAAATTCAATTAAATAAACATTATTGTTTCTAAGAGTAATAAAATAAACATTGCACTCAAGATTATTCAAAAAAATACACTTATTATTTTTGAAAGTAACTATAAATCATTTATTACATAATTGACTTATACTCAAAAAATTATGTTTTAGACGTTCAACAAGTAAAACAACTTCAAATATGAGACAAACTTTATTGCTAATTTTACTTATTCCCACGACCTTTTCTTTTGAATTATCTCCAAATGTCACGTGTTTTTTTTTATATGTTAGGTCAATGAACTTTGTTTTGTATTTTGTCATGTGTCTTGAGCATTCGCTGACTAAAAACTATTTATTTTTATTTATGAAGGACTTCATGCATACCTACAAAAGCAATTAAAATAATTTTTCTTGGTACCCAAGTTTTTTGGGTCCTTTATTTTTTAGTATTAAAAGAAAGAAGATTCTTTGGTGTCTATGTGACCTTAATAGTCATTGTATATTTTCTTCTAATAGGACACCCATGATTATTATGACTATTTTTATTGCAAAAATTATAAATAATATGTGACATATTTTAGGAAAAGAATTTTGAAAATATGACTTTGATTTAATAGGTTTATCAAATAAATTTTTATAGGATTTGAGTTTTTCTTTTGGCATATATTTCAAGCCTACCTTATCAATCACACATATTTGACTACCAAGAAATTTTTCAAAGTTTCTTTTTCCATTTATAAATTTTTTTAACATTTTTTTCTAAATTATTCACTTTTTTCTTCTGCTCATCATTATCATTTTTTGAAACCATATATTTTTTTTTAAATATCAATTTCATTTGTTAAAAAAGAATTTTTATTTTTTAAAGCGGTATACTTGATATCTAATTTTTCAAATTTCTCATATCCTCTTTCAAAACATTTTGCAATTCTTCATAAGAAATTTTTTTAATATTTTCAAAATTTGTTACTTCAAGATTATCTTTAGTCATAAGATAAAAATTTGCAGATATTTTATTGCTTGCATTGCTGTCTGAGTTACTTGAGTAATCATCTATGTAGTTTTTATTATTTTTTTGCCTTTGTATCGATCATTCTTTGGTAAGGGACAATCTGTCTTGATATGTCTAGGCTTTTTACATTTATAACAAATTAATGAATTATTTTTACCTACATTTTTATTGGAAGACTTTTTGAATGATTTTCTTGGAAGAGTTTTATTTTTTAAGAATCTCTTAAATATTCTTGTAATCATTGCAATTTCTTCATCTTTATTATTGTTTTCCTCATCTTCATTGCTTTTGCTTTCATGGGGAACAGTTTTGAGTGCCAATCTCTTCATTTGTTTTCCTTCTTTTTCTCCTCTTTTCAATGTGTACTCATGGTTAATAAGTGACCTGATGAGTTCATTTATTTCGAGTTTTTTAAAATCTCTAGTTTAAGGAATTACTGTCACTTTTGATTCCCAACATTTTAGTAGAAAGTCGAGAATTTTCCTTACTATCTCCAAGCTGCAATAAACTTTATCAAGAGCTGTCAATTATTTATAATATTAGTAAAACAAGTATACATAAAGGAAATATATTCATCATCATTCATTTTGAACATTTCATATTCATGTGTAAGAATATAAATTTTTAATTTCTTGACTTACGAAATTCTTTCATAAATTACTTTTAAGTTGTCCCAGATTTTCTTTGCTATCCTACAAGTTATTATTAGGGCTGTAAAAATACCGGATTGGACCGGTAGACCAGACCAGACCGGTTCTCCTGGACCGAGACCGGGCCTGACTGAATGGAATTCGGTCCAGTCCGGTCCAAATTTTACATGGACCGATTAATTCCGGTCCGGTCCAAAGGATTTCTCCCTCTGGACTGGACCGAACCTCACATATATAGATATATATTTATATATGTATATATAAAAAAAAGTATATAAATTATAATATTAATATTAATATAAATTAATATAATAATATATAATATATATTAACATATAATATATAATATATATTAACATATTAATATATAAATATACTCTTATAATATTAATATATTATTATTTATAGTATTATTAGTTATAATTTATTAACATACTTAATATATAATATATACTAACATATTAATATATAATATATATTCTTATAATCTTAACATATTATAATTTATAGTAGTTAAATTTGGACAAAAAAAATATTTGATCATTATAAAATTTTAGATTAAATTTACCCCATTAAATCATATGGGGCACTCCTGAACTGGACCTAACCGCCCCTGAACCGAATTGGACCGGACCAGTATGGACCGAACTCCTGTTTGGTCCTGTCCAGGGTGAGAGAATTCTTAGACCGAATGGAATCGGTCCATAAATTTTTCGGACCGGACTGAACCATTTACACCCCTAGTCATTATTCTGTTAAATTCATTTCCATTGAAAGCATTACACAAAATTCATAGCTATTACATTCACTGCATAAAGTCTATCATTTTCACGATTAGACTCTTCCTCTTCCTTTTTGACCTTTACTCCATCAACAATTTTTGTTGGAATATAAGACCCATTAATAATGCATTTTCAGATTTATCAATCTTGAGATTGAAGAAATATTTTCATTTTAACTTTCCAGAAAGTATAATTGTATATAAAAAAAAAGTGAAAGCGGACTACTAAATTGATATTCAGCAAAAGTAACTACAATGTTAGGCATATGATTTTAACTCAATGGATGATTGATCTTATAACAGAGCCCTTACTCTGATACCAATTGTTGTACAGATGACTAATACAAGAGGGGGTGAATTGTGTTATATTTTAAAATTAATAATTATAAATAAAATACACAATATAAAATATAAAAATAATATGAAACAACATGAAATATAAATAGTACGAGTAATAAGAAGCAAACTCAGTATTTTAACGAGGTTCAGTCCCATTGCCTACGTTCTTGCCTCAAGCTATCCCTTGAAAATTTCTAAATTCACTATTCAATCTCTTTTAGGTGGAGATAGAAACCTATTATACCTTTGAGCAACAGCACTACAAAGAATCCGTGTAGAACACCCTCTATACTTGCAATTACCTCAAACTTGGTGATTCAACTATTTCTTGTGTAGAACACGTTCTACACACATAAGGGTTATACGCACATTCTTATTGATACAAGAACTGATAGTGAGTAGATTATTAGAATACACTACTCAATAAGTGAAATAAGAACAATACAATGCAACTTATATCTCTCTCAAAATGAACAAGAATTAAGGCTCAAAACTTAGAAAAGAGAAAATGAAGGATTTGAATGAATGATGCAAAATTTAGCAATTGATGTGTAAACTCTTGTTATTATTTTTGCAAAACTCAAGTGAACTATTTATAGGCAAATGAGTCTTAATTTTCCAAATTTAGCAAATTTGAAAACATCATTCATATTTCAAAATATTCAAATAAAAGTATCTCTTTTCAAGACAACATAATTCATATTTCAAAATATTCAAATAAAAATATCTCTTTTCAAGACAACATTATTCATATTTTAAAATATTGAAACAACATGTGCACATATCAAAAGATGACACTTAATCATCTTCCACATTCAAACTTCAAATATTTGATGATGTCATGCACATATAATATATAATTTTTAAAATTAAACCTTTTGATTATGTCATGCACATGTGAAAAATATAATTTTCGAAATTAAACATTTTGATGATGTCATGTACATGTGAAAATCATAATTTTCAAAACTAAAAGTTTTAATGATGTGAAGACCCGTAATTTTACCTCCTATGTAATTTATTATTTTAGTATTAAATATGTATTGTTGTTAATATAAATATTGGATGTTGTGAATTGGTTACAATTAATATTATTTTATTAGGCTTGTATTTAAAATATTTGGATATTTCATTTTCATTTAAAAATTATATCCTTGTATAATTGTAAGTTAATTTATTTTCTTTTTTAAATTGTTGTGATGCATTTATATTATTGCTTGAATTTAATTTCCTTATTTTATTATGTTGGTTTTTAAATTAAAGTGTTATAATTTATTTTGTTTTATTTTGATGTGCTTTAATTATTTTATTTTAGTGTTTTTTCGGTTTGGGCTTTGATATGTGTGTGTGTGTGTGTGTGTTGGAGGGGTTAGGTTTGTTTTAGTTTTTGGACCCAAGTGAGCCCAGCCCAACCCCTTTTTGCTCATGAAACGGCGCCGTTTTAGTCATGCCTTTAAGTGATTTTCGGTTCCTTCATTTTGTTGGACGCAGGCAGCTTCATTTCTTCTTCTTCTTCTTCCTCTGTTTCCTGTCTCTGTACACCTGTGAGTCAAGTTTCAATCTTGCAACGTTTTGCTTTAGTGTTTATCCACGTGTTACTTCATCAAACACCCAGTACCTAGATGAATTTTTCCCCTCAAATTTTGTAGTCGATTCGTGCATCATGTGCTCGGATTTTCTCCTCAAACAGTGAACGTCTAGCCTTGTTTGTCTCTGGTTTTTTATCTGTAAGGCTGATGATTCTTCTCCTTTTTCAGCATGGTTGTCTTGGTTCCGTGTTGGTGAGTTTTCACGTGAATAATCCTGCCCAAAATTAGTGATCTATAGTTGGGTTCATGCCTATAAAATACCTGTTGACCCTTGTGATAAACCCACACTGAAAATCACTCTTAATGCCATGTTCTAGCCTCCATTTGGGTTAATTTCGAGCTCTATCTTTTCCCACAACTTAGACTTAAGTTTTTCTCCTGTCCAAACCCTTGTAATCCGAAAATTTCAAGTAAGATTTTAATAGTGTTTTAATCACCGTTTCATTTACCGTGTTTCACCGCATGGGATATCTTTTGGTAAGCTTTTTACTCGTTTTAATGTTTAATTAATTATGTGTTGCTCTTAATTTTATTTATGTTGATTTATTTTATTTATGAACAAGTGTTCAGTTTAGTTAAATAATAATTGCATTTTAATTATCTACACTAAGATGATTAATTTATTCAGTTTATAATGATTGAGATTATTATCTGAGTTGATTATATATAAATAAATATCATTTTATTTATGTTAACTGTTTTAACTTGTTTGTTAATATTATTTTTTTTTATTGATGTCTCTTTATTTATATTTATTTATTTGTGATGTTTATATACATTGGCGCGACTTTAGTGGCGAGTTTGTGGGTGGAAGTATAAGGTCGTTGTTCAGCATCTTCGCTAACATTTGGGATTTTTAGCGAGCGTATTGTAAGTGTTTTTCAAATAAAATTTGAGATTTAAATATATTTTGTATTAATAATTCAGTGTTTGGTTGATGATTGGACTTATTGAATATTTGATATTTTGTATATGGTGATACGCATTATGTAATTGCACGTTTGTTCATGTGTATATTGATATTTGAGGTTTTAATGTGAGACTAGTTCGTTAGTCATAAAAAAAAAAAGATTTTTGGTATGTTGAAATGATTTAATTGATTGGTTTTAATAGTGAGGTACTGTAGGGATAGTAGTATAGTCCTGCCTGTGATTCTCGCCTACAATATTATTGGATTTGTGAATTTTAACGATTTTGGATAAGTCATAACGGGGACGGCGATACGTAACGTCCACTATGATTGGTATGTGTATGTCATAGCGGGGATGGCGAGACGTAACGTCCGCTATAATCAGAGTGTATAAGTCATAATGGGGATGACGATATGTAACGACCGCAATAATTGGAGTGTTTATGTCAATACGGGGACGGCGATACGTAATGCTCGTATGACTGGCATAAATATGGTGGTAAGCAGGGATAGTGGTAGAGTCCTACCTATGATTCTTGCCTACAGTGCACGCAGTAGGGATGGTGGTAGAGTCCCGCCTGCGATTCCCGCTTACAATGTTAATTGGATTTGTGAGCTATTTTTTAGGAAAATTGCGGGTTTTGATAAATGGATTTGTGGACCATTTTTTGGAAAGATGGTGGATGTTTTCAATGGATTTATTTTAGGCCAAAATATGATTTTGGCATGTGTGGAAAACTATTCATTTTTAGAAAAAATGATTCTTTTTTAGCATCATGCATATGATATTACGTTCGTGTATTTTGTTGTTGCATGAATATATTTTATATCTTGTAATTTGTTTGGATTGTATTTACCTGCGATGCCATTTTTGACATCATCGATTTGGTGCAAATGATGAAAAGGCTGAGCCGTTGGAATAATTTGTTGTAGTTTGTCTATCTTGGGGAATGTTATTCCTGTTTTCGATAATTATGTATTTTAATGTATTAATTTTTAGATTTATTGAATGTTGGATATTTTGTATATGGTGGTACGCATTGTGTAATTGCACGCTTGTTCATGTGTATATTTGATATTTGAGATTTTAATATGAGACTTGATTGTTGGTATATTGAAATCATTTGGTTGAATGATTTTAAAAGTAGGGTACTATAGGGATGGTGGTAAGTAGAGATGGTGGTATAGTTCTGCCTGTGATTCCCGCCTACAGTATTATTAGATTGTGGATTTTAATGGTTTTGAATGTGTCATAACGGGGACGGCGATATGTAATGTTGCTATGATTAGTGTGTGTGTGTGTGTGTGTGTGTGTGTATGTCATATCGGAGACGGCGATACGTAATACCTGATATGATTAGAGTGTGTTTGTCATAACGGAGACGGCAAGACGTAACGCCCACTATGATCTGAGTGTGTAAGTCATGACGGAAATGACGATACGTAATGCACGCTATGATTGGAGTATATCATTACAGGGACGGCGAGACATAACGCCCGTACTGGCATGAATATGGGGGTAAGCAGAGATAGTGGTAGATTCTGCCTGCGATTCTCGCCTACAATGTTAATTGGATTTATGAGTTATTTTTTGAGAAAATGATGGGTTTTATAAATAAATTCGTAAACCATTTTCTGAGAAAATTGTGGATGTTTTCAATGGATTTAATTTGAGCCAAAATGAGATTTTGGCGTAAGAAGAACTGTTTATTTTGAGAAAGATGATTTTTGAGTCTCGTGCATATGTTGTTTTGTTCATGCGTATAGTTGTTGCATGAATATATTTTTATCTTGTGATTTGTTTGGATTTTACTTACCTGCAGTACCATTGTTGATATAGTAGATTTTAATGCAGATGACGAGGATGCAGAACTTGATAATGCAGTTCTGTCAGAGGGGTGATCGGGGATCACTTTCTCGTGGGATGGGATGACTATATTAAATCTCCTGCTGGAGAATTTGAGTAAAACTGATTTGTATTATTTTAAAATTCTGGTACTTAATTATCGACTTAGTTTATTCGCTGCTTCTTTTATTTTACACTGTCGCTTTGTACACACACTTAGCACTTGTCGTTGGGGTGTGTGACCCTAGTTGTCATCATCTTGATGTCTCGATTCTTGTGCTTTTGTATACGGGAGTTAAGGGTATCACAAATAATGTCATGCATATGTGGAAAATGAGATTTGATGCTTTGTAAGATAAGATTAATTTTGAGCTTTAATTCAATTTTGTTATAAACGAAGTCGGCAGCCGCCTTCCTGTCCCACCATTAAATTATGTGAATGACCCCACCACTATTATTTTAAATCTGCATAGTGACTTGCATAGTGACTTGCATAGTAACTTGCATAGTAATTTCAACGCCTATAAATATGGGCTTCAGTTGTAATGAAATTTATAAGAAAAAAATAGAGAGAGAAAGAAAGCTTCAGTTCTTAAGAGTTTCAAGAGAATTTCTTATTTCTCTTTTGCAATAGTAGTTCCTTTCTTTAAGTTTCATAACACGTTATCAGCACGACGGTTCTGCCAATTCTGAAGCTAGTGGCCTTATTCCTCTAAAATGGCAAATCTTACAAAATTGGAATTTGTTGCTCTTGATATATCTGGGAAAAATTATTTATTCTGGATACTTGATGCTGAAATACATCTTGATGCAATGAACCTGGGAGAAACTATTAAAGAAGGAAATCAAGCATCCCTGCAGGAACGTGCTAAAGCAATGATTTTCCTTCGCCACCATCTTCATGAAGAATTGAAAACTGAATATCTCACTGTAAAAGATCCCTATATTTTGTGGAACAATTTAAGGGAGAGGTATGAACACCAGAAGACTATCATCCTCCCAAGAGCTCGTTCTCAATGGATGCACCTGAGGTTGCAAGATTATAAAAGTGTTAGTGAGTATAATTCCGCACTTTTTAAAATAAGCTCAGTATTAAAATTATGCGGTGAGAAAATCACCGATGAAGATATGCTAGAGAAGACTTTTACTACATTTCATGCCTCGAATGTGCTCCTGCAGCAGCAGTATCGAGAGAGAAAGTTCAAGAAATATTCTGAACTTATATCATGTCTTCTAGTAGCTGAGCAGAATAATGAGCTCTTATTAGAAAGCCACCAGTCACGCCCTATTGGCTCAATATCATTCCCTGAAGTGAATGGTAATAGGTTTGCATCATTCCCAGAAGTGAATGGTGCATCCTTTAGAAGAAATCGGAGGCGTGGACGTGGTAGGAGAAATTATAGAAATGTTGGTCCCAGGAGTGACAACATTAAAAGGGATTATAATATACCATATCACCAGAAGTGGTACAATTCAGAGAGGGGTAAAAATCCTCAGAATAATTCTTCAAAGAAAAGTGAAGAGGTGTGCCATAGATGTGGAATGACTGGACATTGGTCACGTACCTGTCGTACGGCCAGGCACTTAGCTGATTTATATCAAGCTTCTATTAAAGGAAAGAATAAAGTGCATGAAACAAATTTAGTAGAACCATCAGATGATTTATTAGATTCAGTAGATGTAGACGTTACTCATCTTGATGTATCTGATTTCTTTAATCATCCTGATAGTAGTATTGAACACTTAATTGGAGATGGAAGTGTTCCACTCAATTAATGTATTTTCTTTCTATCAATAATAAAAGTTTTGTATATTTTGTAGAATCATGGATCACATTGATGAGCTTTTTATCTCTGAGTTGAATGATAAAGATATATGTCTGGCTGACAGTGCTACAACTCACACAATTCTCAAAGAAAAGAAATATTTTCAAAATCTAACACTAAGTAAAGCCTATGTCCATACCATATCAGGTTCATCGGATTTAATTGAGGGCTCCGGAAGAGCTTATATTGTGTTGCCTAATGGCACCAAATTTTGTATTGATGATGCTCTATTCTCTTCACAATCCAGAAGAAATTTATTGAGTTTCAAAGATATACGTCGTAATGATTACCATATTGAAACAACCAATGAAGGCAGTAAAGAGCATCTTCTTATTACTAAAACAGTATCGGGCCAGAAGCTCGTATTAGAAAAACTGCCTGCTCTATGTTCTGGATTGTATTATACAAAAATGAGAACAATTGAATCATATGTGGTAATGCACCAGAAGTGCATTGACCCTAAAGTATTTATGACTTGGCATGATCGCCTTGGACATCCGGGTTCTATAATGATGAGACGAATTATTGAAAATTCGCATGGGCATCCCTTAAAGAATCAAAAGATATTTCTACCCAATGAATCTCCGTGCTCTGCATGTTCTCAAGGTAAGTTAATTATTAGACCATCTCCCTCAAAAGTCATTGTTGAATCTCCATCCTTTTTACAAAGGATTCATGGAGATATATGTGGGCCTATTCATCCATCAAGTGGACCATTTAGATATTTTATGGTTCTAATTGATGCATCTAGTTGATGGTCACATGTTTGTCTTCTTTCCACTAGAAATGTTGCATTTGCTAGCCTTCTTGCTCAGATAATTAAACTTCGAGCACAATTTCCTGAGTATCCAATTAAGACCATTCAATTGGATAATGCAGGTGAATTTTCATCTCAAGTTTTTGATGATTATTGCATGTCAATAGGAATAGATGTTGAACATCCTGTTGCCCATACACACACACAAAACGGTTTAGCTGAGTCTTTGATCAAAAGGCTTCAACTAATCGCTAGACCTTTACTTATGAAATCAAGACTACCTATTTCTGTTTGGGGACATGCTATACTTCATGCAGCATCTCTAATTCGCATTAGACCATCTGCATATCATAAATATTCTCCATTACAGCTTGCATATGGTCAACAACCAAATATTTCTCATCTTCGTACTTTTGGATGTGCTGTATATGTTCCAATTGCACCTCCACAACGTACAAAAATGGGCCCTCAACGTAGACTTGGGATATATGTTGGTTTTGATTCTCCATCCATTATTAGATACCTTGAACCCCTTACAGGGGATATGTTTAAAACACGTTTTGAGGATTGTCATTTTGACGAATCAAATTTTCCGTTAATGGGTAAAGAAAAGTCGGTGCCTGAAGCACGACAAGATATTACTTGGGATAATAAGACCCTGTCTCATTTTGATCCTCCTACAAATGAATGTAAACGGGAAGTTCAAAGGATTATTCATTTGCAAAATGTTGCAAATCAGTTACCGGATGTATTTACTGACACTAAAGGTGTAGTAAAATCTTATATTCCTGCTGTTAATACTCCAGCAAGGATTGAAGTCCCTGAAGGACAAATTGTCAAAGCAGCAATAGGTGAATCTAAAATACGCCTGAAGCGTGGAAGACCTATTGGTGCAAAAGACAAAATTCCCAGAAGGAAAAGAATACAAAATGAATTTGGTGTTCCTGAAGAACACGTACCCACAATACAGGCCACAAATATAATTGGTGCTCCTAAAGAGCTTAAATCTTCTATTCCAGAACCTCCTGAAGAGGAAACTCTTGAAGAGTATAAATCTCCTAAAAAGGGACCTCCTGAAGAGGTGTGTCATGAAATGTTTTCCCCTGAAGAGGAACAGGTACCTGAAAATAATGAGATCTCAATACATTTCATGAAAACTGGAGAAATTCTGGATAGAAATAAAACTGTTGTCGACAACATATTTTCATATAAAATGGCCCTTGACATTACCAGAAGTAATGAAAAAAGTGAGCCAAAAAGCGTCGAAGAATGTCGACGTAGAAATGATTGGCAAAAATGGAAAACAGCTATTGAAGCTGAATTAAATTCGCTAGCAAAACGAGAAGTATTTGGACCTGTTGTCCAAACACCAAAGGGTGTAATGCCTGTTGGATATAAGTGGGTATTTGTACGAAAACGTAATGAGAAAAATGAAATTGTGCGATACAAAGCACAGCTTGTCGCACAAGGTTTCCTGCAGAAACCTGGGATTGATTATGAAGAAACATACTCTCCCGTTATGGATGCAATCACATTTAAATTTTTGATTAGTCTGGTTGTTACAAAAGGATTGGAAATGCGGTTGATGGATGTGGTCACTGCATATTTATATGGATCCTTAGACCATGACATATATATGAAAATCCCTGAAGGATATAAGATGCCTGAAGCATCTACAAGTACATCTAGAAATATGTACTCAATCAGACTACAAAGATCTTTATATGGGTTGAAGCAATCCGGACGCATGTGGTATAATCGCTTAAGCGAATATCTATTGAAAGAAGGATTTGAGAATAATCTTATATACCCATGTGTTTTTATTAAGAAATCAGAATCTGGATTTGTCATTATTGCGGTTTATGTTGATGATTTAAATATTGTGGGAACTCCTGAAGAGATCTCAAAAACTGCTATATATTTAAAGAATGAATTTGAAATGAAAGATCTTGGCAAAACAAAATTTTGTCTCGGCCTGCAGCTTGAGCACTTGCCAAATGAAATTTTTATTCATCAGTCCATGTATACTGAGAAAGTCCTAAAGCATTTTTATATGGACAAATCTCATCCCCTGAGTACTCCAATGATTGTTCGAACACTTGATGTGAAGAAAGATCCATTCCGTCCTTGTGATGACGATGAAGAAATTCTTGGTCTTGAAGTACCATATCTCAGTGCAATTGGAGCTTTGATGTATCTTGCAAATTGCACTCGACCAGATATTACATTCTCAGTTAATCTGCTTGCAAGATATAGTTCTGCACCAACTCGAAGGCATTGGAATGGCATTAAACATGTCCTTCGTTACCTTCATGGTACGGTTGATATGGGATTATTTTATCAACGTGGTTCAAGTCCAGAATTGATTGGGTATGCAGATGCAGGTTATCTTTCAGACCCACACAGAGGTAGATCTCAAACTGGATATTTATTTACTTATGGAGATACTGCCATATCATGGAGATCTGTTAAGCAGACACTATCTGCTACTTCTTCAAATCACTCAGAAATCATTGCTATTCATGAAGTAATTCGAGAGTGTATTTGGTTGAGATCAGTTATTCAACATATCCAGGAAAAGTGTGGACTTCCTATGATCGATAATAGCCCAACAATCTTATATGAAGATAATACTGCTTGTATCACTCAAATCAGAGGAGTATATATCAAAGGTGACAGAACCAAACATATTTCACCTAAATTCTTTTATACTCATGAACTTCAAGAAAAAGGTGAAATTGATGTCAAGCAGATACGATCTAGTGATAATCTGGCAGATTTATTCACAAAGGCGTTACCAACTTCCATATTCAAGAAGATTGTGCATAACATTGGAATGCGAAGACTCAAAGATCTTTTGTCATGCACTTTTCAGGGGGAGTAAATGTGCTGATTGTACTTTTTTTCCTTCGCTGAGGTTTTGTCCCACTGGGTTTTCCTCTGCAAGGTTTTAATGAGGCAATCTTAAAGCACTTGTGGATACATAAGAAGACTGTACTCTTTTTCCTTCGCCATTGGTTTTTCTTCCCACTGGGTTTTTACTTGGCAAGGTTTTAACGAGGTAGATTCTTTATGGGTGGTCATTCAAGGGGGAGTGTTATAAACGAAGTCGGCAGCCGCCCCCCTGTCCCACCACTAAATTATGTGAATGACCCCACCACTATTATTTTAAATCTGTATAGTGACTTGCATAGTAATTTGCATAGTAACTTGTATAGTAATTTCAACGCCTATAAATATGGGCTTCAGTTGTAATGAAATTTATAAGAAAAAAATAGAGAGAGAAAGAAAGCTTCAGTTCTTAAGAGTTTCAAGAGAATTTCTTATTTCTCTTTTGCAATAGTAGTTCCTTTCTTTAAGTTTCATAACAAATTTCAAATTTTATCAAGAGATATACAAAATTATTTTATGGGTTTCATTTGTAAACTTATTCTTCTTCTTGCTCATGTTCAATTTCTTGATGTGCTTAGATCCCTTTATGCATAGATAACTTGAACTTGAATTTTGAATTTATTTGTTATCAGCAAAATCTATACGTAAATACGAGACTTAAAACCTTGAGTTCAATATGTTAATCTCTAGGATTGGAATTGGAGCCCGTCTTGGAGTCTCCTCCTCTATGATTGGAGATTTCGGAAGAAGATTAAAAGTAGGTTACACAACTGGCTCCGGGGTGCCTTCCCTCAGAATAGCACCGTGTGGTCGGTGTATAGGGCTGTATGATCCAGGCCGTATAGGACGCACACCCCCTTCATCTTCCCCATCCTTGGCCACCTTGTCCCTTGTGTTAAGCTGAATAAAACAGATATTTTGAAGTATCTCAATAACCTATAGACATGCATGGATAGGTACAGTAAAAGCTTTGTTTACCCATGCACAATTAGTTACCAAATAGAGGGCAAGGATGACTAATGGATGTGTTAGTGAAACTATACTTTCTTCATTATTGTTGGTCCTCATATCACCTCACGGCTGTGCTTCTTGCCTTAAGCAAGCATGTTGACCATTGGTTGCTAATGAGTGCACAAAAATGCACTCTAAATACTCTATTTAAATGCTAAAATAAATGAGAAAATAATGGATATAACTCATGTTATTAAAATTAAAGGTCATTTATCTTGAGATAGAGATAAATATGATTTAATATATTGATGAGAATATAAAATGCCATATTTTTCTCTCTTAATGTTTAATATTTTATTCTTATCTGATGCCTAAATATACTCATTATTCTTATATTTTAATTTAGAATACAAATAGAGACATTATGAGCAAATGAAGATAATTGTGAAATTTTAGATAGTTCTGACGTCTTTTCATAATATGGACATAACTCTCTCATCCAATCTCCAATTGAGCTGATTCAAGATGATATAGAACCGCAAGAGAAATATCTATAACTTTTATGTTTTATATTTTAAGAGTTATTCGCTCGATCCAAGACAAAAGCGACCATCCAGTGGACAAACCTGCACTTGATGTTCCTGAATATTCTTCAGTCACTTACATCAAATCCAAATGTCATCATAATATTTTACAGCAAGCACTCCTACACCAACTTAGAAATTCAATGATCAAATCATATGCAAGATGAAGTATACTCAAGTTTCTTCAAGACAAATTATTTGACTACAAGATATTAAGTCATACAAGACAACTAATGGATAGAGAAGCAAAATTGAAACACTCAATCTACAAGTAAAATTCAGTTCATGCATAGTGAGAAAACAAATGATCAAAATGACAACTCACAAATTACTTAGATTCAAGAATGGCACATGGCAAACCAAGTTGAAATTGTGATGATTTTGTCATGACAACTTGCATGAAGGATGCTTATAATTAAAAGGGAGGGGTGTGTGTTCTAAGACAATAATTAGTGTGCTTGGATTCCTTGGAAGAGATATTGTTTTGAGAGCTTGAGAAAAGAAAAGAAAAACCAAAGTAGAGAGAAGAAAATAATGGTTGGCTCTTCCATATTATCCCTTGGAGAATTTTTGTTGCATATTTTTAATATGTGTAACTAATTTTCTAATAGAATTAGGGATGAATTTGTATATATGATGGTATTTATAATTATTTTTTATTCATATATGTGTTCTTCAAATATTAAAATCTTTTGTTTAGTCATTCGAAATTTATTATAAATATTTTCGTCACCAAATAATTTTAGAATTTATTTCATTTATAGATTCAGTCATACTTATTTTGTTAAATGGAATAATCCTTTGATTATGTTTGGTTCAATTGGTTATTTATATTAATTTAATTCTCTGCTGCAATATTACTTTATGAGTATATTGTCGACGTTGAATTTCCTTAATATCGATAATAATTCCCGTTCTTATATTGCGACGAATGATTTTTCGAAAGATTACATTCTATTTAAATCTGGTTATTGATGTTTTATTTTCCGATTGAAAATTTGGACATAGAATTTTCAATTGAGTTATTAATGAATCGAAAATAATTAAAATACCAATTATATACAAAGGATTCCCGATGCTATACTTTTCGTCTCATTTTTATACTTTTCAATTACTCATTTAGTTTTAATTTACGTTACACCCTAAAATTTACTTTTTGTACACGTCTAAATTTTTTTGTTAATTTCGTTACTATTATTCAATTTCTCAATCAATCTCCTTGTGGAATCGACACTCCAAAGCTATACTGCAAATGACCGCGTTATTCTTTAGGCGTAATCAAATTTTGGTACCTTTGCTGGGGAGACGGTAGAAGAATTTGTCCTTTTTTTTAGCAGTTTGTTAAAAAAAAAAAAAGCGGTAACTTCGTTCTTTTTTTTTTAACTTTCTGCATTTTTATTTTATTTTACTTTTCTTTTCGTAATTATTTTTTCAGTATTAAGCTTTTCTTTACTTTGCATGTGCAGGTACAGAGACGCTTTTGGATGGTTTGCTAGTAGACCCGTGCTAGAATCAGATTCAGAATCTAATTTTTCTAATCGCTTGTTTGATAATTCTTCTAATTCTGACGCGATGAGTGAACACGCAGACCAATCTATTAGAACTCTCCAAGATTATCTTCATCCCGCACGAACAGCTACAACATCCTGGATTGTGTTCTCACCTAATCTTCGTCATGTAGATTTCAAAACTGGAATGATACAATTACTTCTGACTTTTTATGGTCTAGAAAATGAAAACCCCTATGTTCATATTAGAGAATTTGAGGAAGTAGTTGCAACATTCCACAAAAATACCACTGACGACACGGTAAGGCTAAAGTTCTTTTCTTTTTCTTTGAAAGATAAAACTAAAAGTTGGTTGTACTCACTAAGACCACGGTCTATTGGAACATGGAGTGAGATGACTCAAGTTTTTTTTAATAAATACTTTCCCCAACATAAAACCAATACTTTAAAAAAACAAATATCTACCTTTGCACAAAAGGATAGTGAGATTTTGTACCAGTCTTGGGAAAGATTTAAAAAATTATTGAGTATGTGTTCCCACCATGGATATGAGAATTGACGCTTAGTGAGTTATTTCTATGAAGGGCTTACGCCCAGGGAACGTCAATTTGTGGAAATGATGTGCAATGGAGAATTTTTACAAAAAAATCCTGATGAGGCTATAAAGTACCTCAATGAGCTTGTTGAAAAAGCTCATACTTAGACTGGACCTAGTGCTACTGATAGCACAAACAGGTCACGACTTACAAGAAACCAGAGTGGTGGTATTTACCATCTAAGAGAGGAGGATAACCTTAAGGCTAATGTTGAAATGCTCACCAGAGAATTTGAGTTATTGAAAATCAAAAACTCAAAACCAACACACATGGCTAATTATGCAGAATCTTTTAGGCCATGTATTGTCTATGGTGGGATAGATCATCATGCCCAAGAGTGTCCTACACATACTAAGATGAATGGTATGTATGAGGAATAGAGTAATGCTCTGGGTATGTACAAAAAGCCCTTCACACCTTATTCTGAAACCTACAACCCAGCTGGAAGTTTGCAAACTAGCAGCCTGCACAACTCTCTAAATCATATCTTGCACCATACCATGCACCTCAATCTTCTAGAAATTCTTTAGAAGATACTTTGCATACTTTTATTGAAATACAGGGTAAGACTAATCAGAAATTTGAATATTTGATTACGCAGGTTGTCGAAGAAAATAAGGAAATAAAGAGTCATGTGTCTAAAATAATGAGTTCTTTGACTATGAATGAGAAATGTAAGTTTTCAAACTTAGTCTGTACCTCATGGTCAACATATGGCACAAGGAGACTTGAAGGACGTAAACGCCATTGTGACACGAAGTGGTAAGTCTTTACGTGATCCAATAATAAACAAAATAAAGGATGTAGAGAAAAATCAAGATAGCAGCAGTCCTGAGCTTCCCAAATAACTTGAGATAACAAAATCCGAGGAACCTAAGGTAACAAAAAATCCTGGTAAGGTACGTTTTCCTCAAACATTAAAGTCAAGAAAACAAACTCTACATTATAACAATGATATTTTGGAAAATCTTAGACAGGTAAAAATTAATCGTCCTCTTTTGCATGTAATTAAACAAGTTCCTACTTACGCAAAAATTCTCAAAGATTTGTGTACAGTTAAGAAGAAGCATCATGTGAAGAAGACTGCATTCTTGACAGAGCAAGTTAGTGCTCTAATTGAACAGCGGATTCCCCCTAAGTACAAGGATCCTGGATGTCCAACCATCACATGCAACATTAGCAATCATGAGCTTGGACAGGCCTTGCTAGATTTAGGGGCTAGTGTAAATTTGATATCATATTCTATTTATTTGCAATTAGGATTGGGAGAAATCAAACCAACTTCTGTGGTATTGCATTTGGCTGATCATTCAGTCAGATCACTACGGGGTGTGGTAGAGGATGTTTTAATTCAAGTTGACAAAATTTATTATCCTGTTGATTTCTTAATTCTAGACACTAGTTCTGCTGTAGAAACTACCTCTAAAATTCCATTAATTCTAGGTTGACATTTTCTTGCTACTTCTAATGCGCTTATCAATTGCAGAAATGGATTGATGAAACTCTATTTTGGCAATATGACTCTTGAGATAAATATTTTTCATATTGCAAAACAGGCAGAAGAGGATGTCTAGTGTCATCAAACATACATGATTAACCCACTTATAGAAAGGGAAGTTCTTACAACTCATGACTCAGATCCCCTTGAATACTTTATTGTTAATTCTAAATTTAATCCTATAAGTGATTCATCTGATGTAGTTGACATTTGTGCTATTTTTGACAGAACTCATGATTATAGCACACAGACATGGCAACCAAAGTTTGAAAAGTTGCTTGAAAAAAGAGAAAGACAGATTCCTTTAAGTAGGGAAGCCCCTAAAGTTAAATTAAAATCCCTACCTAAGGGTTTAAATCCTGTTTTTCTTGGTCCAGGTGATACTTTTCCTGTTATTATTTTATCTGAATTATCTGAATCCCAATGTGAGAAATTAATTCAGATTTTATGCAAGTATAAATCAGCCCTAGGATGGAGTATTGCTGATATAAAAGGAATTAGTCCCCTGATCTGTACTCATAAAATAAATTTAGAGGAATAAATTAATCCTCGAAGAGACCCCCAGCGTAGATTTAATCCCACAATGAAAGAAATGGTGAAAAATGAAATATTGAAACTATTAGATGCAAGAATGATATATCCTATTGCTGATAGTAAATAGGTAAGTCCTACGCAGGTTGTTCATAAAAAGTCAAGGGTAACTGTGATAAAAAATGACCTCGGAGAGTTGGTCTCTACAAAACTGATGACTGGTTGGTGGATGTGCATTGACTACAAAAAGTTAAATGCCGCCACACGAAAAGACCATTTTCTGCTTCCTTTTATTGATCAAATTCTTGAGCGGGTGGCTGGTCATCCTTTTTATTGCTTTCTGGATGGTTATTCTGGTTATTATTAAATTGAAATTGCATTAGAAGATCAGGATAAAACCACTTTTACTTGTCCTTTCAGTACTTATGTTTTTCGTAGAATGCCATTTGAACTGTGTAATGCTCCAGCTACTTTTTAATGTTATATGATGAATATCTTTAGTGATATGGTTGAAAAGTGTATAGAAGTTTTATGGATGATTTGACTATTTTGGGATCTTCTTTTGATGCATGCTTAATGAGTTTAGAAAGAGTACTGACTCGTTGTGAAGAAAAAGAATTGGTTTTAAATTGGAAAAAATGTCACTTTATGGTACCTTCAGCTATTGTTTTAGGGCATATTATTTCTTCTAAAGGAATGGAGGTTGATCAATCAAAAGTTGAATTAATCTCTAAATTGCCTACACCTAGGACAGTCAAGGATATAAGATCATTTCTTGGTCATGCGGATTTTTATAGGAGATTCATACATAATTTTTCCGCCATATCTAGACCACTATGTAACCTCTTAGTTAAGGATGCCCCATTTGAATGGATACAAGCCTGCCAAGAGGCTTTCAAAACATTAATTGGCAAGCTTACCTCAGCACCAATAATGCAACCACCTGATTGGAATTTACCTTTTGAAATTATGTGTGATACTAGTGATTTTGCTGTAGGTGCTGTTATTGGACAACGAAGAGAAAGGAAACCTTTTGTCATTTACTATACTAGTCGAACTCTAAATAGTGCCCAAATGAATTACTCCACCACTGAAAAAGAGTTGCTAGCTTTAGTATTTGCTTTGGATAAATTCTGCGCTTATTTGATTGGTTTTCCTATCATTATCTGTACAGATCATGCAGCCCTCAAATACCTTCTTACAAAGAAGGAGGCTACAGCACGATTAATACGATGGATTTTGCTTTTGCAGGAATTTGACATCACCATCAAGGACAAGAAATGAGTGGAGAACGTAGTGGCAGACCATCTCTCTAGACTCACATTCGAGGACACTTCTGACCACATACCAATCAAAAATGATTTTCCCGATGAGCATTTACTTTCTATTACTTCTCTACCATGGTTTACTCATATTGTGACCTATTTAGCTGTAGGTGAAATACCAAAGGATTTTAGCACCCAAGACAAAATGAAATTCATGATTGAGGTACGAAAATTCTACTGGGATGACCCTTACCTTTTCAAATACTGCCCTTATCAAATTGTAAGGCGTTGCATCCCTGATGAAGAGATTGCAAGTGTTTTGGAATTTAAGCTTGTGGTGGCCACTTTTCAATGAAGAAAACTGTTGCCCAGATGACTAACACAAGAGGGGGGGTGAATTGAGTTGTATTTAAAAAAATAACGATTATAAATCAAATATATAATATAAAATATAAACAAAATATGAAACAATAATAAATATAAAGAGTAAGGGTAAGAGAGAAGCAAACTCAGTATGTTAACGAGGTTCGGCCCCACTGCCTACGTCCTCGCCTCAAGCTACCTCTTGAGGATCCCCAAATCCACTATTCAATCTCCTTTAGGTGGAGATAGAAACCTATTACACCTTTGAGCAGCACCGCTCCAAAGAATCCCTGTAGAACACCCTCTACACTTCCAATCACCTTACACTTGGTGATTTAACTATTCCCCGTGTAGAACACCTTCTACACTTCCAATCACCTCACACTTGGTGATTTAACTATTTCCCGTGTAGAACACCTTCTACACACACAAGGGTTATACACACCCTTTTACAAATATAAGAGTTGATAGTAGGTAGACTATCAAAGTACACTCCTCAATGAGTGAGATAGAAACAATACAGCGCAACCTATATCTCTCTCAACAAGAATAAGAATTAAGGCTCAAAACTTTAGAAAAGAGAGAATGAGAGCTTTGAAGAAATGATGCAAAACTTAGCAATAGATGTGTAAGCTCTTGTTGTGAATTTTGCAAAACTCAAGTGAGCTATTTATAGGCAAATGAGTTTTCAATTTCAAATTTGAAAAAATTCCCATGTCAAAAACATCATCATTCACTTTTCAAAAATTTCAAATCTAATATTTTTACTTTTTGCATGTGACAAAAGGAGCACACTTTACTTTTCAAAAATTTCAAACATAATCTTTTCCTTTTTGCATATGACAAAAGAAGCACACTTTACTTTTCAGAATTTTCAAATAAAGACATCTACCTTTTGCATAAGTCAAGAAAAACATCCACTACTTTTAAAAATATTCAAATAAAACATGCACATGTGAAAGATAACAATCAAACATCTTAATATTTTCAAAGTTTAAACATTTAATCATGTCATGCACATATGAAAGATGACAATCAAGCATCATAATATTTTCAAAATTCAAACCTTTAATCATTTCATGCACATGTGAAAAATGACAATCAATCATCTTTCAAAATTTTTAAAATTCAAACATTTAATCATGTCATGCACATGTGAAAGATGACAATCAATCATCTTTCAAAATTTTCAAATTTAATTTTCAAAATATTCATGCACATGTGGAAAATATATTTTAATGCTTTATGATAAAATATTAATTTTGAGCCTTAATCCTAATTTCAAATTTTTTAAGAGATTTACAAAATTACTCTATGATTTTAATGTGAACTTGTTCCCTTCTTGCTCATGCTTGCTTCCTTGATGTGCTTGATTCTATTGTGTGGACAACTTGAGCTTGAAACTCCTTTATTCTTTGAATTCATTTGTTATCATCAAAATCCATGTGTAGATTTATATGAAACTTGAAACCTTAAGTTCAACAATCTCCCCCTTTTTGATGATGACAAATGCTTGATAGAATTTGAAACCTGTATGAATACTTAAACTCCCCCTGAGAATGTGCATTAGTTTTTCAAGCAAAAATATAAATATAATTCCAAGCATATATAACAAGTTTAGCAATTTAAACAATGTTAATGTTCTAGTCTAAAACTTCTCCCCCTTTTGGCATCATTAAAAAGGAATCATAATTAGTTCAATAAGATATATTCCTACAATAACCAATAGATAAATAAAACGCTGCGTTAGTAGAGACTGTAGAGAATTCAGTGTGTAGCCACACGTGTTCGACAAAACCTGCAAAGATTGGAGGTCTAGTTTCAGTAATTCGGTGCGGAAGGAGATTTTGTAAAGAGCTGAATAATTGAAACCATCCGTGCCCGACAAAACCTGCAAAGGTTGAAGCCGAATTTTATCATCTCGGTGCGGAAGAAGATTTAAATCTATTTGATGTTATTGACGAATTAGATGTTTCAGAGATTTGAAGATGAATAATTAAAATTATTCGTGTCCGAAAAGACAGCAAAAGCTGCAGGCCTAGCTTTGGCAATGCGGTGCGGAGCCATACATGTCCGACAAAACTTGCAAATGTTGGAAGTCTAACTCTGGCAATTCGGTGTAGAGCCACGCGTATCTGACAAAACTTGTAAAGGTTGGAGGCCTAGCTCTAGCAGTCGGTGCGAAAGCAGATTTAAATCAATCGCCTGATGTTGTTGACAAACGGGTTTGAAGGCTCTGAGTTTCTATAAAAAAAAATCATTTTCACCTATCGGATACCAAAAAAAAAACGTCGTTTCTTGACCTAAATTTTGTTTTTTCATAACGATAGAATGACGAAAAAAATTTCATCTGATAATCTTACGGATTTGAATCAGGAACCATCTCAACCAATCATTTTATCTCATGAGGTTGTCAACACCATGATAGAAGCAGAAATACATTTTTCAAATAGAACTGATTCTGAGGTTGTTGCAGCATCAAGAACTCTTAGTGCTCAATATGCTGCCTCTGTTACGACCATGTCTCGGAGATTACTAGCGAGAGCAAATGAAGTTGATCGACTTAACAATCAAATATCTGTTCTGCATCAAAAGCTTGCAAATAAAGGTAAAAAGTATAAGAGGTTAAAGTAAGAAAATAAAGATTTGACGGAATTAGCTCGTGTTTTGAAACTTCAAATAGAGGAATCAGAACGAGTAAGAGTTCAAGCACAGAGTCAACATCAGCAGATAATGGCAGCGTTTCACGAGAGAAACAGGGACAATTATAATTAATCTCGCTAGTTTCGTTCGGTAACTTTTGACAATATGCATCCGGCATATCTTGTAATCTTGACTAAGTAAGATTTGAAGAGATGACAGTTTGTCTTCTACTTATTTCCATCTTTATAAAAGCAATCTTTGGTTTTATCTAATTCGCATCAAATCTTCTTTTCATTGTTGTAGTTCATCTTCATTCTCACTTTACAAAATCTTAATGGCTCATCAATTCTCGTTCAGTGCTTCTCGTGATCAATCTATTTCTGCATCTGTCGTAAGTGCCATGAAGCAGCAAAACACTGATTTGGCTAATAAATCAGATCATGATGCCATTTACGAGCTTGTGGGTCTCGGGACTCGATACTCATATTCCATTGTTGCTTTTTCCACTCGGTTGCAGTCCAAAACCCGCGAGATAGAGAAGCTTAATGAGAAGATCGATATTCTTCAACGACTTGTTCAGGAGTCTAACAAAAAAATAATAGACTTAAAACAACAGAATAAGGATTTAAAGTCCTTACTCGCCTCTGCATTTCGATTGCCTAATCTTTTAGACAAGGATGGCATGATGATTTATGAGGAGCAAATGCATTTGAATGATGAGGCTAAACATCTCAAGTTTCTGTAGGTCATTTGAGATAATGGAATAAAAGTATCTAGTAGATATTCATGGCATGCATAATTCCTATTTATCTTCTAATCATGTATAGTTGATCTTCTGGTAGGAGTTTTGTGAAAATTTCTACCAATTGATCATGTGTACTAGTGAATTCTAATACAATATCGCTCTTCTGCACATGATCTCTAAGAAAATGATATCTAATTTGGTCTGAGAATGTCGTATTGGATTCTTCAAAAAATTTATAGCACTTAT
Organism: Platycarya strobilacea; assembly: GCA_036898215.1. Classification (NCBI taxonomy): domain Eukaryota; kingdom Viridiplantae; phylum Streptophyta; class Magnoliopsida; order Fagales; family Juglandaceae; genus Platycarya; species Platycarya strobilacea. Next base: position 15,264,712 of record CM072554.1, on the reverse strand, counting down.
ATTTATCACATTTGATTGGAATGTGATTGTACATAAGTTTAAAATCCTCAAGTTGTTGCTTCATGTAAAGAACTTGAGGACAACAACTGCCTACAGCAACATACTCTGCCTCAGTAATAGATAATGCAACAGAATTTTCTTTTTACTAAATCATGAAACAAGTGCATGACCTAAGAAATGACATGTTCTACTAAAACTTTTTCGATCATCTTTGCAACCAGTATAATCGGTACATGAATAACTAATAAGATCGAAAGAAGTGTGTTTAGGATACCATAACTCTAAGTCAATGGTATTGGCAAAATATCTAAAAATCCGTTTGACTACAATCAAATGAGATTGTTTTGGAAATGATTGAAAATGTGCACATAAACATATACTGAACATAATATCAGGTCTTCTAGTTATCAAATATAATAAACTACTAATCATACCTCGATATACATTTGAGTCAACTGGCTTACCGCTTTCATCTTTATCAAGTTTAGTGGTTGGATTCATTGATGTTCCAATTACGTTCGCACGTTCCATCTCAAATTTTGAGTAACTCTTTGATATATTTTGACTGATTAATAAATGTTCCACTTTTTGCTTGCTTGATTTGCAATCCGAGAAAGAAATTAAATTCTCCTATCATGCTCATTTCAAATTCTTCCTGCATATTCTTAACAAAATCTTGACACATATTCATTAGTAGCACCAAATATTATTCTATTCATACTTGATGAAAAGAGTTATATCAATCTTTCCTCTTGAAAAACATTTTTCAATAAAAAAAGCTATTTAAGAAAACACTTTTAACATCTATTTGAAAAAGTTTGAAATCTTTATAACAAGCATATGCAAGTAGCATTCGAATAGTTTCTAATTTTCCGACTAGTGCATATGTCTCATCATAATCGATTCTTTCTTCTTGATTGAAATCTTGGGTTACAAGTCGAGCCTTATTTCTAGTGATGATTTTAGACTCATCTTTCTTATTTCTAAAAACTCATTTTGTTCCAATAATAGCATAATTTTTAAGTGTAGGAATAAATGTCCATACATTATTTCTTTCAAATTAATTTAGTTCTTCTTGCACAAATAGAATTCATGATTTATCAATAAGAGTTTCATCAATATTTTGGGTTCAATTTGAGATTAAAAAAAAAAGTGTGTGATTGCAAATATTTCTAAGAGATGATCGAGTACTTACACCTCGTGAAGGTTCTCCTAGAATTTATTCTGCTGGATGATCTTTCACATGTTTTCACTATTTGGTTGCATCTTGTATTAAGTCTTGATGATCTTTCCTTCTATTTCCATGATATTCCCTTTTGAATTGTCTCCAAATATCACACATCCTTTTTCTTTAGAAGTGAAGTCAATGAATTTAATTTTGTCTTCTGTCACGTATCTTGAGCATCCGTTATCTAAAAATTATTTATTTTTACCTGTAGAATACTTCATGCATACCTACAAAAGCAATTAAAAACAATTCCTGGTACCCAAGTTCTTTGGGTCCTTTATTTATTAGTATTAGAAGAAATAAGATTTTTAGGTACCCATATGGCCCTAATAGTCATTGTATGTTTTCTTCTAATAGGACAAGCAAAATAATTATGATCATTTCTATTACAAAAAATTGCAAATAGCATGTGACATATATGAAGAACTTGAGTGATTATAATAGTATCCTTTTTTAACAAAATTATTTTTATGAAAAGAATTTTGAATATTGGATTTTGATGTAGAAGGATTATCAAAGAAGTTTTTATAAGATTTGTATTTTTGTTTTGGCTTATATCCCAAGCTTGCCTTATCAAAAACACATCTTTGACTACCAAGAAGTTTTTCAAAATTTCTTTTTCCATTCGTAAAGTTTTCAATAATATTTTCTAAATCAGTTTTCTTTTTCTTCAACTCAAGATTTTCATCTTTCAAAACAATACTTTCTTTTCTTAAAATATCAATTTCGTTTGTTAAAGAAGAATTTTTCTTTTTCAAAACAGTATACTTGATATCCAATTTTTCAAATTTCTCATATACCTCTTCTAAAACATTTTGCAATTCTTCATATGAAAGATCTTCAATATTATCAAGATTTGTTATCTCAATGTCATCTTTAGCCATAAGACAAAGATTTGCTGATTCTCCATTGCTTGCTTCACTATCTGAGCTACTTGAATCATCATCCCACGTAGTTTTCATTGCTTTTTTGCCTTTGTTTCGATCTTTCTTTAGCAGAGGACAATCTGGCTTGATATGACCAGGTTTATTGCATTTATAACAAATTAAAGTGTCATTTTTACCTGAATTTTTCTTGGAAAACTTTTTGAAGGATTTCCTTGGAGGAGTTTTATTTTTCTTTAAGAACCTCTGAATTCTTCTTGTTATCATCGCAACTTCTTCATCTTTGTCGTCATTTTCCTCATCTTCATCACTTTCAATTTCATGTGGAACAGCTTTAAGTGCCAAGCTCTTCTTTGACTTTCCTTCTTCTTCTCCTCTTTTCAATGTGTACTCATGGGTGATAAGTGACCCGATGAGTTCATCCACTTCGAGCTTCTTGAGGTCTCTAGCTTCAAGAATTGCTGTCACTTTTGATTCCCAACGTTTTGGTAGAAAGTTGAGAATTTTTCTTACTATCTCCACTTTGGAATAAACTTTGCCAAGAGCTGTCAAGATGTTTATGATGTTAGTAAAACGAGTGTACATACTAGAAATAGATTTATCATCATTCATCTTAAACATTTCATATTCATGAGTAAGAATATAAATTTTTGATTCCTTGACTTGAGAAGTTCCTTCATAAGTAACTTCCAAGTTATCCCAAATTTTCTTTGTTGTAGCACAAGTCATTACTCTATTAAATTCATTACCATTGAGAGCATTATATAATAAATTCATAGCAGTTAAATTCAAAGTATAAAGTCTATCGTCTTCACGATCAAACTCTTCTGCTTCCTTTTTGACCTTTACTCCATCAACTACTTTTGTTGGAATATAAGGTCCATTTACAATGCATTTCCAGATTTCTCGACCTTGAGCCTGAAGGAATATTCTCATTCTAACTTTCCAGAATGAGTAATTGTCTTCACAAAAGAGTGGAGGCCGACTGCTAGATTGACCTTCACCAAATGAAGCTACAATGTTAGCCATAAGATCTTAACTCAAAAGATAGTTAATCTTATAATAGAGCTCTAGCTCTGATACCAATTGTTACCGATCATAGGCCGCACCTATGTCACCTAACAACTGTACCTACCAGACTAGCCAGCTACCGTCTCTACCGGTGCACCGTCACCCATGGTCGGAGAGTCTTGCTTCGGTGACACAGTCACAAGCGAGAGTTCCCATGAGTGATCTGCCTGTATGAACAGTACAGGTCAACTAGCTCTGATACCAATTGTTACTGATCATAGGCCGCACCTATATCACCTAACAACTGTACCTACCAGACTAGCTGGCCACCGTCTCTACCGGTGTACCGTCACCCATGGTCGGAGAGTCCTGTAGGTACAGTTGTTAGGTGATATAGGTGCGGCCTATGATCAGTAACAATTGGTATCAGAGCTAGTTGACCTGTACTGTTCATACAGGCAGATCACTCATGGGAACTCTCGCTTATGACTGTGTCACCGAAGCAAGACTCTCCGACCATGGGTGACGGTGCACCGGTAGAGACGGTGGCTGGCTAGTCTGGTAGGTACAGTTGTTAGGTGACATAGGTGCGGCTTATGATCGGTAACAATTGGTATCAGAGCTAGAGCTCTATTATAAGATTAACTATCTTTTGAGTTAAGATCTTATGGCTAACATTGCAGCTTCTTTTGGTGAAGGTTAATCTAGCAGTCGGCCTCCACTCTTTTGTGGAGACAATTGCTCATTCTGGAAAGTTAGAATGAGAATCTTCCTTCAGGCTCAAGGTCGAGAAATCTAGAAATGCATTGTAAATGGACCTTATATTCCAACAAAAACTGCTGCAAAAATCCTGCAGTGTGGATTTTATTGGCCCACCTTGTTTAAAGATACAAATATATATTGTCGCTCATGCGAAAGATGTCAAAAGTTAGGAGTTATGACCCGTCGTAATATGATTCCCTTAAACCCAATTTTAGTAATTGAAATTTTTGACTATTGGGGCATTGATTTTATAGGACAATTTCCTCATTCTTTTGGATATTTAAATATTATTGTGGCAGTAGATTATGTGTCAAAATGGGTAAAGGCAGCACCTTGCAGAACCAATGATAACAGAACGGTAATTAAGTTTCTCAAAGAAAATGTATTATCTCGATTTGGTACCCCACGTGCTATCATTAGTGATTGAGGTACGCATTTTTGCAACCGTTCTTTTGAAAATTTAATGAAAAGATATGGGGTGATACATAAGCTTTCTACTGCATACCACCCTAAAAAAAGTGGACAGGCTAAACTTGCGAATAAAAAAATTAAACAAATTTTAGAAAAAAGGGTCAATCCGAATCGGAAAGATTGGTCTTTAAGACTAATCGATGCGCTTTGGACTTATCGTACAGCTTTCAAAACTCCCTTAGGCATGTCACCTTATATACTTGTTTTTGGAAAATCTTGTCACTTGCCTGTGGAGCTCGAGCATCGAGCATATTGGGTCATTAAACATTTTAATTTTGACTTGGAAAAAGCAGGAAAACTTAGAAAATTCCAATTGACGGAATTAGAAGAATTGAGAAATGATACTTATGAAAACTTCAAGATCTATAAGGTTAAAATGAAAGCATTTCATGATAAAAATATTTTGAGAAAAACCTTTAAGCCTAATGATCGAGTATTTTTATATGATTCAAGGCTCCATAAGCATCCAGGAAAATTTCGATCTAGATGAACCGGCTCTTTTATAGTAAAAAACGTTTTCACGAATGGGGTGGTAGAAATAGAAAATCCAAAAGATGGATGCATTTTCAAGTAAATAGTCAGCGTCTCAAAATCTTAATTGATAGACAAATTCTGGAAGTGGAAGACATTCCACTTATGGATCCAGTATATCAATCTTGACCATCTCGAGATATGTTTTTCTTTCATTTTCTTTTCCTTCATTTTTTTTGGTTTATTGTTTACTTTATTTTGTTATAGGTTAATTTTGACAAATACCATCTTTGAAGCCAAGCAAGCCACCCACATCCCACATCAGGTGTATTCTACCATATTTAGTTATTCAATTCTAAATCTTAAACATTGAGAACAATATTTTATTTGAGTTGGGGGTGAGAATATATAATCTGTTTTTTAAACTTTGTGGTATATATTAAAAAAATTACATCACACAGGCATCTTTTCACGCATGATACTCATACTCATTTATAACCATCTTGGTGAATTCAACAAACCCATCTTAAATCATTTTGCTAAGGCATCCACAGAACTATTTATGCACTTATCCAAATTTTGTGGTAATATGGTGATTTGACACATGTAATTAGAGAATTATTTTGCTTAAATATTCATGTGAATTTTGGTGAGAATTGAGAGCTTATAAATACAGAAATTGTGATAAGTATCCATTGATCTGTTGAATTGGACACTTCTTTTGAAAATATCATTATATGGCTTGTGGTAAGATGGTGGATATACTTGGGATATGACGAAAGTCAACTTAAGATTTACGTTTGAACCTTTCAATCTAACCCTTTTCATCATAGACCCCTAGCAGCCACTTTTGAGCCAATATATGGATATGACCTTTTCTTTTCATATCTACATCATCCATACCTCTCCACATTAGAGTATAACTTATACACTAATTTTTCCTACCATTTTATTTCCAAGTGTGTACTAGGTGTGAAATTATCAAAAAAAAATGACAAAAATGACATGGTGCTAAACATGTCCATCAAATTATTCATAAAAGAGTTCATCAAATTGCAAAGACACCAGTGGCAAAAGAAGAAAGAAAATCATTCTTAGTCAAAAATTTGAAAAGTTGAAAAGTACATCAAAAGGAGAGTATAGTCTATTGAAAAATTTAACAGATTCCCTTTTGTGTATACTTGGAAGTTTTTAAAATCTCTTCACCCTTTTCTTCTTATGAACCCCAAACCTAAGCCACATTACAACCCTTTGTGTTGATTTTTCCGATCCTAAGTATGCTTGTAGAAAAAATGGTGGAAATCTCATTTGTTAGTATTCCTATCATAAGTTCAATGTTTACTTATTACTTATATATAATTGCCTGAATTTCCATGAGAGTAAATGTACACCTTTGTCAACTTCATAGAGAGAATCCTTGCATAAAAACACTTATGTACCCATGAGTTATGAAGTTGAACCTTTTGCTTAAGATATTCCTACTGTTGTATGTGTTGGAACCTCTGATTTGATAAAAATAGTTTGGAACACATACACACTCTGTGGATTGCTATATGAAAATTACTTGTGAAAGGGTTATTGAATTCTTAAGATTGTTTTGATATGCAAATTTGAAAATGTGTCTTGATGGCCCCTATGTGTGATTTTCTTCGGTCTTTCTCATCATTTTGCACGAAAATTGCTAGGGACTAGCAATGAGTAAGTTGGGGGGTGTGATGAGTACACAAAAATGCACTCTAAATACTCTATTTAAATGCTAAAAGAAATGAGAAAATAATGAATATAACTCATGTTATTAAAATTAATGGTCATTTATCTTGAGATAGAGATAAGCACGATTTAATATATTGATGAGAATATAAAATGCCATATTTTTCTCTCTTAATGTTTAATATTTTATTCTTATTTGATTTCTAAATATACTCATTATTCTTATATTTTGATTTAGGACACAAATAGAGGCATTAGGAGCAAATAAAGATAATTGCGAAATTTTAGACAATTCTGATGTCTTTCGTAATATGGGCATAACTCTCCCATCCAATTTTCAATTGAGCTGATTCAAGATTATATAGAACCGCAAGAGAAATATCTATAACTTTTATGTTTTATGTTTTAAAAGATATTCGCTCGATTCAAGACAAAATCGACTATCAAGTGGACGCACCTGCACTTGACGTTCCTAAATATTCTTCAGCCACTTGCATCAAATCTAAATATCATCATAATATTTTCCAGCAAGCACTCCTACACCAACTTAGAAATTCAATGATCAACTCATATGCAAGATGAAGTGCACTCAAGTTTCTTCAAGACAAATTATTTGACCACAAGATATTAAGTCATACAAGACAACTAATGGATAGAGAAGTAAAATTGAAACACTCAACCTACAAGCAAAATCCAGCTCATGCATAGTGGAAAAACAAATGATCAAAATGACAACTCACAAATCACTTGGATTCAAGAATAGCACATGGTAAAACAAGTTGAAATTGTGATGATTTTGTCGTGACAACTTGCATGAAGGATGCTTATAAATAAAAGGGAGGGGTGTGTGTTCTAAGACGATGCTTAGTGTACTTGGATGCCTTGGAAGAGATATTGTTTTGAAAGCTTGAGAAAAGAAAAGAAAATCCAAAGAAAAGAGAAGAAAATAATGGTTGGTTCTTCCATATTATCCCTTGGAGAATTTTTGTTGCATATTTTCAATATATGTAACTAATTTTCTAGTAGAGTTAGGGATGAATTTGTATATATAATGGTATTTGTAATTGTTTTTAATTTATATATGTGTTCTTTAAATATTAAATTCTTTTGTTTAGTTATTCGAAATTTATTATAAATATTTTCGTCACCAAATAATCTTAGAATTTATTTCATTTATAGATTCAGTCATGCTTTTTCTATTGAATGGAATAATCATTTGATTATGTTTGGTGTAATTGGTTATCTATATTAATTTAATTCTCTGCTGCAATATTACTCTACGAGTATATTGTCGACGTTGAATTTCCTTAATATCGATAACAATTCTCGTTTTTATATTGCGACGAATGATTTTTTGAAAGATTACATTTGATTTAAATCTGCTTATTAATATTTTATTTTCCGATTGAAAATTTGGACATAGAATTTTTAATCGAGTTATTAATGAATCGAAAATAATTAAAATACCAATTATATACAAAAGATTCCCGATACTCTACATTTCGTCTCATTTTTATATTTTTCAATTACTCATTTAGTTTTAATTTACGTTACACTCTAAAATTTACTTTTCGCACTCGTCTAAATCGTTTTGTTAATTTCGTTACTATTATTTAATTTCTCAATCCATCTCCCTATGAAATCGACACCCCAAAACTATACTGCAAACGACCGCGTTATTATTTGGGCGTAATTAGTTGCTATGTTTATTGTCCATGTAGAATGAATTAGTTAGACTTATTAAAGAATAAGTAAGCAATTTCGAATCGGCTTGTCTCTCACAATCAGTACTTATAAATGCTAAATTAGGAATGCACACAACTCACTTGGAATATGTGTGATACTCACTACCTATAATGACCAATTGTGTACGTCGGGAAGTTTTTGTTTTAATTGAGAGTTAGGCAAAAACAAATAACCATATAGAATAACAAGCGTACAATGCACCATCAAATCATGCACATCTCTTACCGTATAAATCAAGAGTAACACTTCAAAGCACTTTTCAGAAATAGCTAGCAGTCCCTTAATAGCAATGGTAAGATTTAAAGCAACTGTAAGCATGTAAATGCTTCTTTCAACCCCACAAATGTATATATTGGTGAGTAAGTAGCTCCTATAATTTTTAGGTTCGACCACTACAAAATAAAAGTGTTGTAAGTAGCCCCACCAGTGCATATTAGGAACTGGGATTTTTCCTATTTTGTGTATATCATTATAAAGCAATGCATTTTGTTCAAATAACATTTTATGCTTATACCCTTTTCTAGCTCAATATGGCTTATTTTTTGCCTAGAATTTTCAGCCCAAAGTGTCGATATTATACTCCTAAGGACCAGTGAGAACCGAAATAACTCCAATTTAAGTAAGAAAGAAATGTATAAACCCGGTTGTGCAATTTTCAGTTCCTATCAAGCAGCCCTTTGCCCCACAAAATGAGGAAAGCAAAACATGATATTAGCGGGCACATATTCCAGCCTATTCATGCCCCACAAAATTTACCAAAAAAAAAAGAGAAAACCATGCACCTAGTTTTTTGGCTTGTGTGGAGTAAGATGAAAAAAAAAAATTGCAACGCAAGAAAATGCATCAGTAACATGCGCTACCTACCTGTCACTACAAGTTATTTGCCACTGGACACTCAGGATTTAGACCACAAGCACACCCAAAGTCACCAACCAACTGGCCCAAGCAACAGGTGCATGGTAGACAGCAAACGCTCCAAGGAGACTCCAACAATGGTTGAAACCAATGGACTACCGAAAAGAATGAAGCTTTTGAAGTAGTGGGAGAGCTGGAAGTAGCTAGGATTTCCTGAGCAAGAGACTTGTGTTTGTGTGATGCGAACAAAGCTTGTATTTTCCTATGAAGTTTCTGAAGTTTTGAAGGGATGGGTTCAAATTTGTTGAGCAGATTAGTCGAGATTATAGATTTACCCTATTCATTTGTAAAAAAAAAAAAACAATGATTCTTGTCGTTGTCATGCGCCAACATATTTTTCCTTCTGTTCTTAAAATTTTCCCTCCTGTGTTAAAAACCTTTTCTTGTACCACCTAATAAGATCAACAATACGACATCAGATTTTTTTATTAGTGGTGTGAAAATATACTGAAATCTATTTTGCTTCGGTAATAGGTGGACACAATAATTGAGATGATTTTTCCTTAAACCAATGAGAACCGAAAATTAACCTTGACTCTATTATTAAAATTAGTGGACCCATGTTTTATCAAGTTCTATTTTCATTATTTTATTCATTTTTGGAGTCAACCAAGTTTGCACGTTAAAGTTGAAAAATTAGATTAGCATGCAAAAACTTGATGACCACATGGAATTGAAACTTTGTTGCTCCCTGACCAATTTGTCCATGTTGCAAAAAACAAAGGGATAATGTACACAGTCACGTTGTTGTTATATCAACGTCTTGGTCTTATTTACCTAATAATATTATTTTATAACTTGTTATAAACGAACATCGGCAGCCGCCCCCCTATCCCACCACTAAATTATGTGAATGACCCCATCACTATTATTTTAAATCTGTATAGTGACTTGCATAGTAACTTGCATAGTAATTTTAACGCCTATAAATATGGGCTTCAGTTGTAATGAAATTCATAAGAAAAAATAGAGAGAGAAAGAAAGCTTCAGTTCTAAAGAGTTTCAGAGAGAATTTCTTATTTCTCTTTTGCAATAGTAGTTCCTTTCTTTAAGTTTCATAACACGTTATCAGTACGACGGTTCTGCCAATTCTGAAACTAGTGGCCTTATTCCTCTATAAGTTTTTCAATATATTATTTAAAATATTTGATATATTTTATTGATGATTATCTGTGTAAATTTATAAATATATTTTCTGAGATACACATATTTATTATTTATATGTGTAGAAAATGGCAAATCTTACAAAATTGGAATTTGTTGCTCTTGATATATCTGAGAAAAATTATTTATCCTGGATACTTGATGCTGAAATACATCTTGATGCAATGAACCTGGGAGAAACTATTAAAGAAGGAAATCAAGCATCCCTGCAGGAACGTGCTAAAGCAATGATTTTCTTTCGCCACCATCTTCATGAAGAACTGAAAACTGAATATCTCACTGTAAAAGATCCCTATATTTTGTGGAACAATTTAAGGAAGAGGTATGAACACCAGAAGACTGTCATCCTCCCAATAGCTCGTTCTCAATGGATGCACCTGAGGTTGCAAGATTTTAAAAGTGTTAGTGAGTATAATTCCGCAATTTTTAAAATAAGCTCAGTATAAAAATTATGCGGTGAGAAAATCACCGATGAAGATATGCTAGAGAAGACTTTTACTACATTTCATGCCTCGAATGTGCTCCTGCAGCAGCAGTATCGAGAGAGAAAGTTCAAGAAATATTCTGAACTTATATCATGTCTTCTAGTAGCTGAGCAGAATAATGAACTCTTATTAGAAATCCACCAGTCACGCCCTACTGGCTCAATATCATTCCCTGAAATGAATGGTAACAGGTTTGCATCATTCCCAGAAGTGAATGGTGCATCCTTTAGAAGAAATCGGAGGCGTGGACGTGGTAAGAGAAATTATAGAAATGTTGGTCCCAGGAGTGACAACATTAAAAGGGATTATAATATACCATATCACCAGAAGTGATACAATTCAGAGAGGGGTAAAAATCCTCAGAATAATTCTTCGAAAAAAAGTGAAGAGGTGTGCCATAGATGTGGAATGACTGGACATTGGTCACGTACCTGTCGTACGGCCAGGCACTTAGCTGATTTATATCAAGTTTCTATTAAAGGAAAGAATAAAGTGCATGAAACAAATTTTGTAGAACCATCAGATGATTTATTAGATTCAGTAGATGTAGACGTTACTCATCTTGATGTATCTGATTTCTTTAATCATCCTGATGGTAGTATTGAACACTTAATTGGAGATGGAAGTGTTCCACTTAATTAATGTATTTTCTTTCTATCAGTAATAAAAGTTTTGTATATTTTGTAAAATCATGGATCACATTGATGAGCTTTTTATCTCTGAGTTGAATGATAAAGATATATGTCTGGCTGACAGTGCTACAACTCACACAATTCTCAAAGAAAAGAAATATTTTCAAAATCTAACACTAAGTAAAGCCTATGTCCATACCATATCAGGTTCATCGGATTTAATTGAGGGCTCCGGAAGAGCTTATATTGTGTTGCCTAATGGCACCAAATTTTGTATTGATGATGCTCTATTCTCTTCACAACCAGAAGAAATTTATTGAGTTTCAAAGATATACGTCGTAATGATTACCATAATGAAACGACCAATGAAGGCAGTAAAGAGCATCTTCTTATTACTAAAACAGTATCGGGCCAGAAGCTCGTATTAGAAAAACTGCCTGCTCTATGTTCTGGATTGTATTATATAAAAATGAGAACAATTGAATCATATGTGGTAATGCACCAGAAGTGCATTGACCCTAAAGTATTTATGACTTGGCATGATCGCCTTGGACATCCGGGTTCTATAATGATGAGACGAATTATTGAAAATTTGCATTGGCATCCCTTAAAGAATCAAAAGATATTTCTACCCAATGAATCTCCGTGCTCTGCATGTTCTCAAGATAAGTTAATTATTAGACCATCTCCTTCAAAAGTCATTGTTGAATCTCCATCCTTTTTACAAAGGATTCACGGAGATATATGTGGGCCTATTCATCCATCAAGTGGACCATTTAGATATTTTATGGTTCTAATTGATGCATCTAGTCGATGGTCACATGTTTGTCTTCTTTCCACTAGAAATGTTGCATTTGCTAGACTTCTTGCTCAGATAATTAAACTACGAGCACAATTTCCTGAGTATCCAATTAAGACCATTCGATTGGATAATGCAGGTGAATTTTCATCTCAAATTTTTGATGATTATTGCATGTCAATAGGAATAGATGTTGAACATCCTGTTGCCCATACACACACACAAAACGGTTTAGCTGAGTCTTTGATCAAAAGGCTTCAACTAATCGCTAGACCTTTACTTATGAAATCAAGACTACCTATTTCTGTTTGGGGACATGCTATACTTCATGCAGCATCTCTAATTCGCATTAGACCATCTGCATATCATAAATATTCTCCATTACAGCTTGCATTTGGTCAACAACCAAATATTTCTCATCTTCGTACTTTTGGATATGCTGTATATGTTCCAATTGCACCTCCACAACGTACAAAAATGGGCCCTCAACGTAGACTTGGGATATATGTTGGTTTTGATTCTCCATCCATTATTAGATACCTTGAACCCCTTACAGGGGATATGTTTAAAGCACGTTTTGAGGATTGTCATTTTGATAAATCAAATTTTCCGTTAATGGGTAAAGAAAAGTCGGTACCTGAAGCACGACAAGATATTACTTGGGATAATAAGACCCTGTCTCATTTTGATCCTCCTACAAATGAATGTAAACGGGAAGTTCAAAGGATTATTCATTTGCAAAATGTTGCAAATCAGTTACCGGATGTATTTACTGACACTAAAGGTGTAGTAAAATCTTATATTCCTGCTGTTAATACTCCAGCAAGGATTGAAATCCCTGAAGGACAAATTGTCAAAGCAGCAATAGGTGAATCTAAAATACGCCTGAAGCGTGGAAGACCTATTGGTGCAAAAGACAAAATTCCCAGAAGGAAAAGAATACAAAATGAATTTGGTGTTCCTGAAGAACACATACCCACAATACAGGCCACAAATATAATTGGTGCTCCTAAAGAGCTTAAATCTTCTATTCCAAAACCTCCTGAAGAGGAAAATCTTGAAGAGTATAAATCTCCTAAAAAGGGACCTCTTGAAGAGGTGTGTCATGAAATGTTTTCCCCTGAAGAGGAACAGGTACCTGAAAATAATGAGATCTCAATACATTTCATGAAAACTGGAGAAATTCTGGATAGAAATAAAACTGTTGCCGACAACATATTTTCATATAAAATGGCCCTTGACATTACCAGAAGTAATGAAGAAAGTGAGCCAAAAAGCGTCGAAGAATGTCGACGTAGAAATGATTGGCCAAAATGGAAAACAGCTATTGAAGTTGAATTAAATTCGCTAGCAAAACGAGAAATATTTGGACCTGTTGTCCAAACACCAAAGGGTGTAATGCCTGTTGGATATAAGTGGGTATTTGTATGAAAACGTAATGAGAAAAATGAAATTGTGCGATACAAAGCACGGCTTGTCGCACAAGGTTTCCTGCAGAAACCCGGGATTGATTATGAAGAAACATACTCTCCCGTTATGGATGCAATCACATTTAAATTTTTGATTAGTCTGGTTGTTACAAAAGGATTGGAAATGCGGTTGATGGATGTGGTCACTGCATATTTATATGGATCCTTAGACCATGACATATATATGAAAATCCCTTAAGGATATAAGATGCCTGAAGCATCTACAAGTACATCTAGAAATATGTACTCAATCAGACTACAAAGATCTTTATATGGGTTGAAGCAATCCGGACGCATGTGGTATAATCGCTTAAGCGAATATCTATTGAAAGAAGGATTTGAGAATAATCTTATATGCCCATGTGTTTTTATTAAGAAATCAGAATCCGGATTTGTCATTATTGCGGTTTATGTTGATGATTTAAATATTGTGGGAACTCCTGAAGAGATCTCAAAAACCGCTATATATTTAAAGAATGAATTTGAAATGAAAGATCTTGGCAAAACAAAACTTTGTCTCAGCCTGTAGCTTGAGCACTTGCCAAATGGAATTTTTATTCATCAGTCCATGTATATTGAGAAAGTCCTAAAGCATTTTTATATGGACAAATCTCATCCTCTGAGTACTCCAATGATTGTTCGAACACTTGATGTGAAGAAAGATCCATTCCGTCCTTGTGATGACGATGAATAAATTCTTGGTCCTGAAGTACCATATCTCAGTGCAATTGGAGCTTTGATGTATCTTGCAAATTGCACTCGACCAGATATTACATTCTCAGTTAATCTGCTTGCAAGATATAGTTCTGCACCAACTCGAAGGCATTGGAATGGCATTAAACATGTCCTTCGTTACCTTCATGGTACGGTTGATATGGGATTATTTTATCAAAGTGGTTCAAGTCCAGAATTGATTGGGTATGCAGATGCAGGTTATCTTTCAGACCCACATAGAGGTAGATCTCAAACTGGATATTTATTTACTTATGGAGATACTGCCATATCATGGAGATCTGTTAAGCAGACACTATCTGCTACTTCTTCAAATCACTCAGAAATCATTGCTATTCATGAAGCAAGTCAAGAGTGTATTTGGTTGAGATCGGTTATTCAACATATCCAGGAAAAGTGTGGACTTCCTATGATCGATAATAGCCCAACAATCTTATATGAAGATAATACTGCTTGTATCACTCAAATCAGAGGAGGATATATCAAAGGTGACAGAACCAAACATATTTCACCGAAATTCTTTTATACTCATGAACTTCAAGAAAAATGTAAAATTGATGTCAAGCAGATACGATCTAGTGATGATCTGGCAGATTTATTCACAAAGGCGTTACCAACTTCCACATTCAAGAAGATTGTGCATAACATTGGAATGCGAAGACTCAAAGATCTTTTGTCATGCACTTTTCAGGAGGAGTAAATGTGCTGATTGTACTCTTTTTCCTTCGCTGAGGTTTTGTCCCACTGGGTTTTCCTCTGCAAGGTTTTAATGAGGCAATCTTAAAGCACTTGTGGATACATAAGAAGACTGTACTCTTTTTCCTTCGCCATTGGTTTTTCTTCCCACTGGGTTTTTACTTGGTAAGGTTTTAACGAGGCAGATTCTTTATAGGTGGTCATTCAAGGGGGAGTGTTATAAACGAACGTCGGCAGCCGCCCCCTGTCCCACCACTAAATTATGTGAATGACCCCACCACTATTATTTTAAATCTGCATAGTGACTTGCATAGTAACTTGCATAGTAATTTTAATGCCTATAAATATGGGCTTCAGTTGTAATGAAATTCATGAGAAAAAAATAGAGAGAGAAAGAAAGCTTCAGTTCTAAAGAGTTTCAGAGAGAATTTCTTATTTCTCTTTTGCAATAGTAGTTCCTTTCTTTAAGTTTCATAACATAACTTATGTTATATTCAACTTAAATTTATGTAACAGTGCCACAACTGTACTTATAAAAAAAATAGTCCCACAAATCTGTAAGTACTCCAGTTTTTGCAAATTATAAATTAAAAGTAAATTAACTAATTTCATGACTCCAACACCAGGAAGGTAAATTGGAAGTCATTGAGGTGTTGGAACACATAAGGACATCATTAAATATTGAGATTTTATGTATAACTATGTGGTAGACCTGCTTGCAATTTTCAATCCCTATCTATATGAAAATATGAGTCCTCATCTATAGGCACATGCCGACATTAGAAGAGCTCATTGTTCAACATATACGTAGGAATGCAAATTATACTCTAAATTAATATATTTATATATATATATATCAATGCCTATATTAGATGAGCTCATTGTTCAAACTACACCATGCACTTAAGAATGAGCCATTGGGATCAATCGAATCAGCTTTTTTTTTTTTTTTTGGTGAGACGCAGATCAAATCATGAGTAAAACCCATCGGAGTCCATCAAGCATCACCACATTGGCACCAATAATTGCTTTCTGGAATAGAAATTTGGATGCTTAGTCATGGCCTATACCAAATAATATGAGTATTAATATGTGAGCTTCTTAATTCATAAAACAACAAAAACTAATGAATCAATTACCAAATTATGAACCCCGATCCCATTGGGTTCTCCTTATTTTCGTACGATTGGCAATTATAACAATCCAATGACATTGTACATGGAAATACATAACCTATGTGAACACACAGAGGACTCGCAACGTAAATACAAAACAACATCATCTTAATTGTTAGTTTCAATAACATATCATAAAATCATTCTTACCGGTCTACTCTAACATAGTATCCTTATCTGTTGTAAATTCATGTTCTTCTGAATTTTCCCCTTACCATAACCCTCTCTTGATCTAGAACTAACATCGGCATCGTCGATAAAATCTTCAAGTCTTGCACTATTCACATCCATGACTTCTCGTGCATCAACATGCCTAGGTTCAATATCAGTTCTACTCAATGGGGTTGGGACCGTCTTATCATGCACATGGATAGGTGCATAATGATGTGACGTCTCATTTTCTTGATAGGCATCAGCTTCACTTGACTCATGGTCATTTTTTTCTTCCACCATTGGGGCGGGTGGAATATCATATATATTTCTATTGGTAAATTTCTGCACAACATATCAATTACTTTTGACCCATATATCTTTTATGTAAAAGCATTGGAAAACTTGGCAGACCAACACAAAGGGTTCGTTCTTATACCAAGTCCAGTCAATGTTAACACTGATCATATGATTATTTGCTTGTACCTTTCATCTCCGATGACCAACATCAAACCATTGACATTTGAACAGGTATACGCGACACCATCCCATATAGCGTAGCTCCAATACGTCATGGATAACACCATAGAAGTCAAAATTATTCGATTAATTGTCACCAGTTATCAGAACATCTGAATTCTGTGTCCGCCGCTTGCGTTCATGTTGCTTTGTGTGGAATCATTTTCCATTTACGATGCAGCCAGCGTATGGTGCAACCCAACTTTTAGGACCAAAAGCAAGTACATATAGATCAGCGAGCACATCAAGTGGGTTGATAGTACGCTAGCTTGTAAGCTACAACAATAAAAATAAATTGAGCCATTGTTTTAAGAAAGTCATGGTATAAACAAATGGAAATTTACCGCACGACAAGATAATTTAACTGTTGCAATCAGGAAAGCTTACACGTGTCTTGAACCATGTTTCGAAATCCCTCTTATGCATGCGTTCCACAGTAGTTGGATTCAAAAGCTGACATATTTTATAATGTTCTCTGCCCACAAATCACAGTGCGGTTCCCACAAATCGGCAACATTAGGAAGTGCTGATATTATGTAAAGACATTGTAGGTAGTATCAAAGCTCATAATTAAATACATAATTCAGCTAGATAGTAGGGAAACTTACTGTACGTAGGACTCTATCTCTGTGTAGCTATTAAGCACATATTAGCGGATTGCAGTAAGGAGTTTATAATCTAAAGGGATAGTAGAGGCAGCACCCAAGGGACAGACTTTCTAGTTGAAAATTGCAAATCCATCTATAGTCTCCTCTTCTTCGCCATCGACGTTGCGGTCCACTCAATTGAACTTCGTCTCAATATCTTCTAGGTACATTGAGCAAAATGTCAAACATTCAAGGTGAATGTATGCCTCCACTATTGAACCCTTTAGGCGGGTCTATTTTTAACATATCGCTTGAACTAGTCAAGATATCGCTCAAACAGTTACATCCACCTATATTGCACAGAACCACCCAATCTTGCCTCACGGGATAAATGAATAGTAAGGTGGACCATGACATCAAAAAATGAAAAAGGAAATATCATCTCCAGTTTGCATAAAATGACGGCAATATCAATTTCCAACTCGAATAGACAATCCCTATCAAGTATTCATGAATAGAGTTCTTTGAAGAAGCTGCTAAACTCAATTAGAGCCAGTGCAATGTTGTTTCTCAAGTACCCGCCTACTGCAATAGGAAATAGTCGTTCCAAAAACACATGATTGTCTTGGCTTTTGAACTTTGAGATTTTGCAATCATGTACAGAAACACACCAAGATGTGTTCGTAGCGAATCCATCGGGGAATTTTACTAAACGAAGTCACTCACAAAATTGCTTCCCTTCCTCTCCATGAAATGTGTAAGAAGCATGCGGCACTGTAAACCGTTCCCCTTCACGCTTCAAATGTAATTCCTTTCTTATTCCTAAAATCTCAAGGTCACGTCGTGCATTCATATTATCCTTTATTTTTTCAGGAATGCTCATCAAAGTTTCAAAGATGTCACAAATATTATTTTCGATATGCATAACATCCAGATTGTGTTGCAGCATAAGTGTTAACCAGTTGGGTAACTTGAAGAAAATGTTGCTCTTGGTCTGGTTCAACTGTTCAGCACTTTGTTTTCTCTTCTTGTGAGTTTTACCAAATTCGAACTCAGGGAGCATATGTAGTTGACTAAGAATATATGAGGCAGACAAGCATTGTGGTCGTAGTCGGTGACATCGAACAAATGCTTTCTGCCTCTCGAAATTTGGTCTAGTGGCAAAAATCGACGGTGTCCCATATAACTATGCTTTCTGCCATACTTCAACCAAGTTGATAGTGCGTTGCACGATAGACATGCAAGTTTTCCTTTAGTTGACCACTCAAAAATATTTTTCAGGGCAGGAAAGTCATTATTGTCCATAATAATGCTGCATGCAACATGAATATTTTCGATGTGGAAGTGTCATACTTAGCTATCCCATGTTTTCAGAGTTCAAGCAACTCATCAATCAAAGGTTAAAGGTAAACTTAAATCTCATTTGCAAGTGATTTCGGCCAGGGAATGACATAGATGTCATGAAGAACTGGTCTTTCATGCATAACCATGAAGACAAGTTATACGGTACGAGAATGACTGGCCATATGCTATAAGGTTTCTCCATATTGTTGAATGGGTTGAAGCCATCACTTGTCAAACCAAGTCTAACATTCCGAGTATCGTTTGCAAATCATATATGATCATTATCAAAACTCTTTCAAGAGTCTGAGTCGGTCGTGTGCCGTATACACATCTCATCTGAAATTCGTTGCTCTTTATACCATCTTATGTTGGCTGCTATCTTTGTAGATATATATAACCGTTACAATCTAGGTTTCAACAGGAAATGGCGCAAAACCATCTAAGGGAAAATGCGCGTCTCATGTGTATTTAACATCCACCTCGAAGCCTTACATATAAGGCACTCATTCTTATTGGAATTTTCCTTCCAAAATAGCATGCAGTTGTTGGGGCATGCTTGTATTTTGTTGTACTTGAACTCCAACCCATTCTCTAATGCCCTTGACTACTCATATGACTGTGGCAACTCAGTATCTGGAAATGCAGATTGCAACAAATTAAGGAGCATATTGAATAACTTGATTGACCAATGGCCAAGAGTTTTAATATGCAGCAGCTTGACAACGGATGATAACTTTGAGTATTTTGTACAGTTTGGATAAAGTGGACGATGAGCCTTATCTAGTAGCTGTGCAAAAGATGACATTGGTATGGGTTGAGCCATGGGTGGTTGAGTTTGGATTGATGTTGAGTCTTGCAGAGGGTCAAAGAATGTACTCGCATACACGTCGTTCAACATCTGGTCCATGTCATTGATATATTCTTCTCCATCATTATATTCCAAATCATCATCGATTGCAACGATGAATTGTTGTGTCTCCTTCTTCTCATGAATTATCCACTGGGTATAGTTGGGGTTAATCACATTGATGAACAAATGACTTTGCACCTCGGGGATAGGTAGCCATAGATTATTACAATGAATGTGGCATGGACACTGGATGCGGTCACATGCCATTGCATGGCTTTGTGTGAGGGTGAGGAATTGATTAACTCTTTCGGCGTATGCAAGTTACATCAGCCTATCACTCAGATTCATCCAACTCTTGTCCATCTATAAATGGTTAGAAATATATTAATGTTAGTTACCAAGCAATGGGAACAAGTTAGATTCATGGAGTGCATAATGAACATGCACATATGGAAAATTAAATTAATTGGACAAACCGGTATTCCCATAGTTGAGGCATACATAGTAGCCCATTTATGCCTAGAAATTTATAACATATAGAAAACTAGGTCCGTGGGTATTAAGATTTGATTGGTGGACACATAGCACCAATTCTATCTATGAGTTTTGCAATATTCACCCATTTTGTTGATATTATGTTGCTAACCAAAACATGGATAGGGGGCCATTACACGTAGGAAATAAAAATCTTTAAAAGCAACTCAGTAGATAGTTTCAAGTGGTTAATGTGACTCCTAACTTATCACAGATCATAATTTGAAGAACTACTATGGATAAAAGAAAGGGAGTTGAAAAATGAACCATAGGTGGAGGTACATTTAGTATTGATCCAACAAATCACATCCATATTTTATCCTAATTCTGCAATTACAAGAATTAGGCATCTCTCTCATTAAAGCAAAGCATAGCCAAAAAGAAAACCAAGTTAATGAAAAGCTGGTTTGAAGGGGCAAAAATCAGATAAGGAGGATGACTTAGATGAAAAGAACACCTAGATTATTAAAGCTTTATGTTTATAAAGAGCACTTTAATCTGATAAAAAACTAAAGGAGTAACATGTGAACTCATGAATGAGTTACTCGGTCAAATAAACTAAATGAGATAGGGAAAAACAACATCACCTCTCAACACTCACAATATATCTCGAGAACAGATGGTATGCAACATTTATTTATATTCCTAGTTATAAGTACCCAAAGCAATAAACAATGATTTCTATGGTTCACTTGTGTAATAATGGGTTTGAAACACATGTGATCGCAAAAAAAGTAAACAAACTTACAATTCTGAGAGTCATACAATAGATGATTGATGTATGAATGCTCACTCGAATAGAAGCTCACTACAAATTACAATGTTAGGCCGTATGGTTTAGCCCGTCTTGAGCATCAATTAAGAGCTGCATGGATAACCGGGATTAACATAATGGTCGTGTAACGCCCCAATGAAATGCCCAAACCACAAGATCCATACTTTAAAAGAACTAGTTAACGATACAATTGGAGCCCTATTGGAACCTTATAAAAAGCAAGAACTTCTCATTTCCAAATAATGTGAGATCTCATACACCACCTATCTTATCATTTTCATATGGGGTATCACAATCTACCCCCCTTAAATGCCCAATGTCCTTGTTGGGCATGTTCCTTTATAGGTGACATGGCTCAAGTCCCACATTTTTTAATGGGATAGTCTCTGATACCATTTGTAATGCCCCAATGAAAGACCCAAACCACATAACCCATACTTCAAAAGGACTAATCAATAATATAATTAAAACCCCATTGGAACCTTATAAAGAGTAATAACTTCTCTTTCCCAAATAATGTGAGATCTCATACACCACCTACCTTATCATTCTCATATGGGGTATCACAGGTCATTAATCAGATTGTGGCCCAGAGCCTATGTAAAATAAGCATAAATAGATCATTCGTGGCAAAATGATTTTTCCCAACTATAGTTCATAAGGAGTGGACAAGTTATGACAATCGTCAAGTATTTTTGCAATGAATGGTCCAATTTAAACAACACTATCCTGCCGAACACATGATGGCAAATTTCAACACAGACTTGAATGCCCCATTTTTTCTAATCTACTAGATAGAAGAAAGCACACCCAAAATTGAAATCATCCCAAAAATGGTTTATTAAAGATGAGCGAAAAACAAAATGACCCAAAAGAAAAGTGAAATTGGTATGAAAATTCTTAGTGAAGGCATAAGATTAAGATTGATGCAAAAAGAGCCATTAAGTAGACTGGAATACTATAATCATAATACATATATATTATCTTTTGATATTTATAGGATGGTTTGTATAAAGAAAATGTGGGAGAAACTGAAAAATTCTCCCTAAGGCAAAAGAAACAGGAGTTGATGCCAAAAAAGCCTTAAAGCAAAGTGGAATACAGTGATCACCTACATTCTATATTATCTTTTGATATATATAGAATGGTTTGTCAAAAAATGATCATGAATTTGAGGACTTGGTTGTTTCAATTTGACCAAAAAGTTCTCTACTCTAGGAGGCGTAATTGTTAGAAACATCATGTCTAACTGATAGGTCTAGGTGATATTAATTGCGCTACACTTTGATTAATGCTATTAAAAAGAAATGGTGAACATCTTTCACTAAGTTACAAATTAATGAGGAGCTCTCATATGCAAACATGTCTGAAATATCACAAGTTTTGCCAGCAAATATTAATCAGAATCCACATTTTAAAGAAGATAATAGGCAAAATATTATCATAGATATTACTTTTTCTAGAAACAATTGGTATGTAAAAATATTTATACAAAAATCCACAGTCAAAGCAACTTTGAGGTAATAAATAAATTACCTTAAAGCTACAGACCAACAATGGAACCTCAATATAATAATGGTTAAGGTTGCAATGCATAAAACTTTTGTTGAACCCTATAGCCATCCATTTCAACTAACACTCTTTTCTAAATATGTTATGCAAATACTATTTAAATGGTATCTTTAAAAATTGAATATATAAATATATATCATCCTATTTCATTTTCAAAGTAGGGGAAGTAATAATATTTGGTATTGATTTCATTGTATATTGCCTAGCCAAAATCTCTAGACTCCAACAGAGGATTCAAAATTTATATGCAGTTTAATATTCGACCTTCTAATGGAGTGGTTCTACCTTTTATATTGTCATCGAAAATATTTTTTTAAAGGAAGACATTTCAAAAAAAATGAATTCGTATAGCTCATTTAGTGCTACTAAATTTTTGCTTTGGACTGTGGAAAGGGAACCACCCTTCTGAGGTTGCTTAAGTAAGTCTAACCATGCAATCATTTTAAATTAGGCAGATATTATGGTTGGCCCCTTCTATGCAATAACCAAATGGTCTAATCACCCAAATTACATTGTTCTGGGTAGCAAAATCCCACTTACACACTCTATTACAACCAAATCAGCAAATTAATACTAAAATGATCTTAACCAAGTGGCCTTATACTTATGATATAAACGAGAAGATGCCAAACAAGATACGAAAAGAAAGCCGATAGCAAATATTTTCCTAGTTAGCACTGTAATACCATTAAATTACATAATAATGTTGTGTGAGCAAAACGCACCAAAAGACAGCATTGGTTATGAGATTTTACATATACTGGACACTACACACTAAACAAAACTTATCCACGAAAATAAGAGGACAAAATCAAAACCAAATTAAAATAAAAAATAAAATAAGGTAAAAAAATATTGTTCACTTCATTTGACCCAAAACATGAATGGTTCAGTAGTTAATGTAATGGTTCGATGATCATTACACCGTAGGTAGTTAGGGAGTAGCTGATTTCAATATCCTCCAAAATGTGTAGTAGTGGAAGAACCAGAAAAATCAACCTATTCTAGCATTGAACAGTTAAATGCCTCTTCATTTATGGACATGGTAGAGGCATTGCAACCAGGAAACTTGATGATTGTATAGTCATTTTGTGACATGGGGGTCAATAATGAATATTGGAGATAATAGAGAATACATATGTAGACAAGGCTTTATGTATAACATATTTATCATAATGTAAGGATTATAACTGGAAATAGAAGCAAGTGTTGGACAGTGCATCAATCCATATAGAACAACAAAGTCAAAGGTGAACAACATTAACATGGGTTCATTCCATTCTTGGTGTAGGGGTATCAATGCCCTAGTTGCAATTCTAAAAAATGCAAAGAATTTATGGATGCCCACTACACTTAAAAGATATGACATGAAACTCAAATTAAGATAAGAAAAACTTTGGAGACTACGAAATAAAGAACACATATAAATTTTATCAGACGAGCACATAATAGAAAAATGAGATTTTGTAACATACCAATAATTTCATTAATAGCGTTTATCTTCCTAAATAGCAATTACAATTTGCTATTGTGTAAGAAGCAAAAGGCAATTTGTAAGATCGATGCCAAGCATCATGATCTGCTTTCTATTGACAATGGTGGAATCATTAGGGAATAGGGCAAGAATCGGACAATTAATCTGAAATGATGCGAAGAAGAAGAAGTGGCTAAGAAGAAGCCAAACCCATAAACAAAGTGCTTAACCCATAATCAAAATCAAGCAAAAACCTTTCACATTACCATGGAAGGAGCTCACGAGAGAGAAATTCATGCAAAACAAATCTCCTTGTTTAATTTGGGAGAAAACGCCAAGAAATTGGAAGAACTCTGTGTTTATGGGGATGGAAAATCGGTGGGAAAATTATTGAGAACACTGATGATGGAAAAATTGCTAAGAACTGTATGTTTGTGGGGATGAAATGTGTGTTTCCATGCGAAGGGGTAAGGGTGAAAATTTGAACCCTCTTGTAGCGGCCAATGGTAAGACGCCACATTAATTGGTATTAGCGATGTTTACCTTGTGCCGCAAAACAAAATTACTAGTTGCGACACCAACAAATGTCGTAATAGCATAACAAGTTGATGGAAAAAGACGCAAACACTGTTCACTTACACTAAAGTGGTTCATTCGCGCGGTAATCAAGCATTGACAATTGCTGTGACGTAATTAGGATGAATAACTGGTATTTTTTTTTTTTACAATACACCAGAAAATGCAGCAATAGCCACAATTTCTTGTAGTGATCCCTGATCACACATTTTAGGCCTTGTAGTTCTTTGCTTAATATTAGAGCATCATCATTTGATTCTTCATAATTTTTTTCAATTTTAACTACAAACTCCACTTCCTATAAATTTTACTCATCTTCAACAAATCTCCTGCGTCTCATTCCCTATATATTTTCTCATCTATTACAATAACATTATTCTATTATTTTTTTATTACTTTTCAACTACTTTATTTCACATCATAATACTATTCCCAATAACACAACATAATATATACATAAATAATAATTTGAGGAGTGAATAATAGATCTTTAAATTTGAGGAGCTAATATTCACCATCTCATATAGTCCCCTCAAAATAGGGGACCGGATGAAGGTGTATTTTGAGATAAAATCCCATAACACACCTCATAATTTAAGTATTGGGGGCATTTGATATCCCCAATGCAAATACTCTTACTTATTAGCCCATGCACTAGTAAAGAGAATGCATGATTTTGGTCGAATATGTATAACATATCTAGGTGATTTCTTCTGCTTCCAAAGTACCAAACCCAATTGAGCTGTCAAATTTGATCCACATAATGTGTATATAAGTAGAATTATTTATTTTCTATATTAAATTATACTAGGTCAATAATGTGTGGAATTCTTTTTCAAGACAATGCCTTTATATCCCCACACAATACAACATGGCATAGTTTGATTAGTAAGAATTCAATTTTCAAATCTTAAAATAATAATAATAATATTAAAAATAATATTTTAATAGTATTTTATTCAACTTTCAATTTTCATATAAAATCATCTCATTTAATCTTCTATCCAAACAACTTGGGCCTCATTTATTTTCACAACCATTCTTATCTTATTTCATCTCATCTAATCATTATAACTTTTTCACATTCTCACACAAAATAAAATAAACAATTAAGTTTTCAAATTTCAAAACAAAAATAATATTATATATTTTAAAATTATTTTATTCAACTTTCAGTTTTTAATTTTTCTTTTAATTCATCTCGTTTACAAAAATAGCAAACTTTAAGGAAATGTTTGGAGAATAAGATGTGATGAGAATTAATTTTGTAAATAGTAGTACGATGATTTGTGAATAGTAGTAATATTGTTTGAGTTAAATATTTTTTGGATTTTGGGAAAGGAGAAAAAAAAAAGTTGAATAAAAAATATTATAAAATTAAAATATTTTTATAATATTATTATTTTAATATCAACTTTATTTAGAATTTAAAGAAGTTGAATTGTTTTTATTTAAAACTTTAGAAAAATTATAATGATTAATTTGAAAGTGTTTGTATTTAAATAATGCATGAGAATTAAATGAGATAAGATGAAACCCTTTTCAAACATTCCTTGAATCTTACATCAAATTTTACAATTTACGTGATATGTGTTTTACACACCGGCTTGATAATGAACGACTTCTATTTTTTTCTTTAGAATTATAGAAATTCTGTACAGATATTGGGGGTGTATATATACATATATATTATATAAAATAAGATGTAGAAAAATTAAGGGAAAAAAAGTACACGGGGAATATTGGGGCACACACATGTCCGATTATATATATATATATATATATGTGTGTGTGTGTATACATATATATCCGACAATGTCCCGTTTGATTTATATTCTAATATCAAGCAAAGTGATAATTAAATCGAGATAAATGTTAAGTTAATTTATTCCAAAATCGAGACGATTTGAAGAAGTGAAAGTGAACATTTACAGCTTTTAAATTTAAAAAAAAAAATGTGAACATTTTCAAAGTCTCTATATGCGGACTGGCAAGATTTTAGAGTTGGGTCCTGACCGACCCAGCCCAAACCCCCTTCATCAGTCATCGCCATGGGGAGAGTCGGATACAGGTTTTCCCTGCTCTTTGAAAATTTCTTTATATTATTGGATGGAAATCTTCGATATTGAGATGAGAGCAGGGCTACGATGGCCACCTTGACCTTGCCTAGGCGGAGGCAGGGGGAGGGAAAGTTTGCTACTTGCCCACTTAAGTTGGTTGGATGACAACATCTGTAATTAAATTGTTTTCAAATGTGATTTAAATTTCTTACCTAACTTTAAGATTTAGAACAAATTGTTAAAAAGTGAATAAATATGAGCACCATACAAAAAAAATTAACTTTTTAATTGTAAATCTTATCTTTTTCAAAATATTTGTATGACATTTATGCACTCTACAACAACATTGTTAATATAATATAATATATACAAAGAATACGAATATTAATTTGAAAAAACAAACACTTTGGTCTCAGAGGGCGTACGTAAAACAAATCCACTCGTGGGAAATATAATAATGATGGAAGTGTGCATGATCTTAGTGCCTTTTAAGATGCGATGCGTAAGCAGTGACGCCAGAGGGATTGAAACAGGTTGAGCTCGAAGCACGACGGCAACAGCTTGGCTGCAATGCAATTGTATACTGCTGTGTCCCCATTTGCAAGCGGAAGGGGAAGGGGCATGCATAAATTAATGAGTGCATGTCCACTTTTACTTCATTTGGAAGTGGATAAAGTTGAATAAACTTAAAGAGGAACAACATAGACGAACATGTTTTCTTTTGTGATATAAATATATATATATATATATATGTATGTATGAAAAGCATAACTTGAGCAAAACCAAGAACTTTTTAGGAGAATTTTATGACCATATAGTGGTTGGAAAAAAGATGCAGAAAAGTAATCATGGCACCAACCGCATGCACGCACACTCCCACTGCAGCATTATTTTAATAGGTAAAGACGACGACAATTTATATATGCTGTGAGTAATGCCAATTACCCTACCAACCGATCTCGTATAAGAATGATATCTTTAAGATTCTAATTAGTGGCAGATGACTTTCTAATTTCTTCTGGCGCTCGTCTCATTCTTTTATTGCATTTAACTTTTGTCTCCTCAAACCTACCCACTAGTGCAACCAAAAGAGATTGCAGGTTGGGACTTTTTAAAGAGCATCAACAAAGGAAGATTCTCCATTATTGAGATATCAGTTTTGACTGAAATGCTTTCGTGTGAGCAGGTTTACTAGCTACCAACTTTGCTGTTTCGTTTCCCCTCTCATTACTTGTATGATACTAGGTGTATGATAGCTAAAATCCTTGGATTGGCATAATATTTGTAGAAACAAAGGTAATAAAGGTTCTTTGAGGGACTTGCAGATGCAAACTTGCATTACTTTACAGTAGTGAAAGCCGCAAATCATTCTTATTTACCTTTTTTAGAGTAGGGAATGCTCCAACTTACGGTATCCAAAGTTTCTATGATCAATCGAAAACAGCACAAATGAAGTTAGTGAATCATTTGCAGCATGTCCTAAACTGCCTCCCCTTAACCTGCACCAACAATACAACGTGTAATCAACATACAAAAAGTTATTTACCTTTCTTATGAGCTTACTCATTTTGCTGGAAAAGAAGAAAAATAAAAAAGCTTACTCATTCTAACGAAATTTAGTATATCAAAATCCTTAAGTCTCTTTTAGCTGACATCAAATTTTGGATCACTCCCAAAGTAAAGGACCAACATATATATACTCAACAAAATTCTTCATCTCAACAGCTTAAGTAGCTACGTGCTCTTATTTCTTCCTATAATATACTGATGATGGTACACGATTTGATGATAGTCATAAACTTGTCTTAATTATGTTTCGACTTCAACATGCACTACCATAAATCCTCATACCCCTGCCAACACGGATGCACTGTCACACCATAACAAGAATTTTACCTGGGAAGGATCCTCACTTTCAAAGTGTCACAGAAAAGACCAGTCAATAGGGATATGTTATCGTACCTTGTTGATTGCATACCACCCTAAAGGTTGGGAAGTAGCATGAGTCCTCATTTTCCTGCTTTACTTGAATGGAATTTTTCTGTCGTTCTACTCTTTGAAGATGTGATGACAATTGGAGCCAATCAACTGTGGATCCATGTTCAGGAGATGGACAATACTTGGCATTCAGCATATCCGAATCTTGAAAACCTCCTCCAGTACAAACTTGAAAATCAGCAGCCTGACTAGCATTAGAAAACATTATGGATCCCATCTTACCAACATCCATGGAGTTCAGCCCACGTGAATAGAGTCCATTTGGTCCGCATTGTTCCATAGAGCTTGCCCTTAACGGCTTCTCCAAAATTTGAACACCAACAAGATGGGCAGAGTCACCTTGCATAATCTGAGGGCTAGCCATTGGAATTCCTGTCAAATGACTTGAAAAGTCCTGCGATTGGGCTGACAGAAGAGAGAGAGCACGACTGGAGATTGAGGCCCCAGATAGTTCCTGAATGGTAGAGACAGTAACTTCGCAGTTTTCAGTTCCTGCTGAAGGCACTCCCAAACTCTGTTGTTTCCCGATGTCATGCAGATGGAGGAAAGATTTTGGTATCAACTGCCCATTTGCGAGAGGTATTGCCGATTGAGGACTGTAAAATGACTCCCCTTCTAACTTGATATGAGTAAACCAATTAGCTTGATCAGATTTTCCTGGATGAACAATGCCAGCTCGAAAGATGTCTGGGAAAACGAAGGGTGTTCTCTTAGGGAAGGAAGTCTCTAGATATCCAACATCTGCAAAACCCTTATAATGTTAGAGAAATGGTAGAACATCCATTACCAATTGAGATTTGACAGTCAAAAATGAAAAGTAACTCATTGCTAGAGGAAGGTTAGATCTCAGAACATTTAGGGCCCATTTGGAACTTGGACTAACTTCAGTCTAATTTTAAGTTGAGTCTAACATCTAAACACCCAACTCTTAAACATTGTTTGGTTTTCCAACTTATCTCATCTCATCTCAAATTCATCATTATATTTTTTCAAATTATCATACAAAATAAAATAAACAATTCACTTTTTTCAAATCCCAACACAATTATTTCAAATCTCAAAATAAATTTAATATTAAAAAAATATCTTGCAATTATTTAATTTTATCTCATCTCTAAAAATAAATAGTCTTAAATTACTACTCAACTCAAAACCTCTTTATATGTAGGACTCACGACCTTTATCAACTTAACACCTCTTTACACGCAAAACCCACAACCTTTTTCAACTTTTCATACATACATTTGCATTCATTTTAACATCCAAACATATCTAAACCTATCTTAGGTGGGTTCTATAAAACTTATTCCACAATCTCAACTCACTATTATTTATAAAGAATTCAACTAATCCTAACTCAACTCAACATCCAAATGGGGACTTAGCCTTTGCATATTTCAGTTTATGATCCCTTACTGATCATGCCATTAGCTCTTAGATTTCATGAGTCTTAACTACTAGATAATCCATACAGAAAGAGGTTAATATGCTAAACCAAAATACCCTCTATATTTAAATCTATCAATTACTGCTTATACAATTATATACAACAGGCTCATACAATTCTTTTCGGTCAAACTTCATAAACAGTTCGTATCCCTTTACTAGATCACAACCATGCATAATTGGTCTATAGCCTATGCTTATCTGGGCATAGTGCACCTGTATTATGAAAAGTAGTATCAGCAGATATAATATTTGTCCCCCATATATACCAATATGTTGGTAGAAAGTGAATCACAGTGGTCACAACGTTATAAAAAGCAATTGGATAGACAGCATTAAGAGGAGCTCAATAATGATGGCTGATGTGGCCACTTCCCCCAAGTTCTCATTGAGGGAAAATTACTGCTTATATTTCTTTTCTTTTGATATTTATAGAATTGGCCTGGTCAAAAGGTTCAATATCTATGATAAATAACAAATATATAGTGGGATAAAAAAATTATTGAAGTCAATTACCTCTAATGACAAAGTTCTAACCACAGAAATAGTCATTGTGCTCCAAAAAAGGTAATTAAAATCAAATTAGTTGATCTGGCATCTTGAGGCCGTACAAAAACTTATCTCACACTCCTTCTCTACTTTTAGTAATTTTACAATCTCATCAGCAAAATATCATTTAAGACAAAGTGTCAATACTTCTAAATGAGGAGCTAGGCCATGCTGCCACTGTCTGGTGCAGTAAACTACTACTGAAAATAAAATGAACAGCTAGCTAGAGATGAATCTCTGAAATGTACCTTTAAGAGCCCAACATCTAAATTCGGCAAAATCAATTTTTTTAGTTTCTTTTTTTGGGAGATTGAAAGTCTTATTAAAGTTTTTTTTTTGTCTATTAAAGTTATTAGGGAGATTGAAAGTTTTATACCTTGATATGATTGAAGCATCTTATGTTTACCAGAAAGGGTATCTAACTGAGGCTTCCTTCGGCGTTCGTTATGGCCTGCTAAGCGTTTACGACAACTTCGCTTCCCTTCATCAAATTCGGCCAGCAAATGAAACCTAATTAAAGAATAGAGACCACAATTCGTATCAGACTAACAAGTAAGCACTGTAACTAAGCTAGGGTGAATAATGATCTTGAAGTTAAGTCGATCAAATACAAAGGTACTTGGGGAAAAAATTGCTCATTTAAAAAGGTGATTGGTTGTATTAGATTCTACAGTTAATACAATCATAAGGCTTTGCCTCCTTCTATGCTTTCTTTATCTCCTCTGTGAACATAGGGTGCATTTCATTTCTTGGCTTCTAGATCGTTTTACATCTGAGTCCCTAAATAAATGTATATTTTGCAATTCGATCACAAGTAACGAATATTTCTCCTACATACTCTATGAAATAAAAAGAATAGGATCATCATTAATGGTGCATCCCAAACACATCGCATGAATAAGAATCGGTCATATAAGGATCTGCTAGGCTAACCATTAAAACTCCTAAACAATTCAAAAGCCAAAGTGAAAAGCATGACAAACCTGCTACACTGTTGACAAAACCTTTGTTCAATGCCGTTAACAATAACTTTGGTAGTCTTGGAGTGAACATCACAAACTTTATGCCTTTTGTGGTAATCCTTTGAGGAGTTCAAATCCTTGTTACAACCATGGACTTGGCAGAAGGCAGCCTGATTGTGTGAATTTGCTTTGCGGGCTCGCTTTGTCAGCACGGATGGTGGTGAAGATGACAAAACCGGTCTGTGTTTAAAAAGATTGCTACTCTCTGCACCTTTGCAATCAGCCAATCTCCCTAGCTTCAAATCAATAAGTGATAAATCTTGGTTCTTAGTTGCCATGCCTGAACTTGAAAGCTTTTCTTCAGAAGCCACTTCTTCAAAGCATGAATTTGAGGTAATAATACATGATGGAGAAACTGCTCTTTGACTAGAACTACTGCCAATCTCACCACTTAACATCTCTAATCCTTGGTTACCATGAAATTGTTTTCTCACAAAGTCAGGAAATCCCAATTCGACAAAATCCATGCTCTCAACCGCCTCTCTATCAGATACAAGCCCGTTGCTCTCAAAACTAAAATTGGGTTTATTGTCCCATTCCATTAATGGTTTTTTACTTCTAGCAAAAGCATCAACTTGTAAATCTATTTCATCAGGAAACAAAAGACCTTTCCCTTCTGATGTGTAACTCCAAGGCTCCATCACAGAAAATAATCAAACCCGCAGATATTATGCAATGATGTAAATGCCTACATAATTCAGTAAGAGAACACATAAATAACCCTACTGTAACTTACCAAAAGAGAAATCACTGTCTTGCAATTCGACCCAGAAGGTAAATTTCATTCTACCATGTAATGATATTAGTACGAAACATAAATACAGAGAAAACTGTTAAAAACAAATGCATTTAGACATAAATACAGATATATATATATATATATAAAATAAATACAGAGATATATAAGCGTAGCAGAAACAATACAAAAGCAATGGCAGTAAAAATCATAAAATTTGAAATGCTCCAGAACTAGGATTAAAGATAGCGACCAACATTGGTCGTACACCATTCCATACCAAAGTCAAACCAAATATTCCA
The DNA here is from genome assembly GCA_036898215.1 of Platycarya strobilacea. NCBI lineage: Eukaryota > Viridiplantae > Streptophyta > Magnoliopsida > Fagales > Juglandaceae > Platycarya > Platycarya strobilacea. The sequence continues at coordinate 15,231,868 of CM072554.1, read as the reverse complement.
TTTTCGGGTAGCCCAAAACTGAAAATAACAAACAAGACTCCAAACGTATCACAGGAGCTATAAGGATTATTAAAATGCAAAATCATTCTCCGTTTGGCTTCTAGGAAAACATAGGAGAAGAAAGGGAAATCAAACGTTCCGTTACCGAGAAAATTTTAGGATAAAAATCAGTCGCCAAAAGATTGACAAGGTTATTTATCTTTTACCATGCTTTCTCGGGAATCACAAGCAATATACAATGAAAAAGGATAGCAGAAAAGACGGGGAGTATGGGTAAGAATGGTTCTTTGCATACCAGACTGAAAAGACCGGGGAGTATGAGTATGGGTAAGAATGGTTCTTTGCATACCAGACTGAACGGTCAGAGAGAGAGAGAGAGAGAGAGAGAGAGAGGGGGTTTTCAGGTTTGTGGAGAGGTCGAAGCAGATACACTACTACGAGTCAACACGATTTCCACTACTCTCAGTCTGTCCAAAAGCATGTCGAGGTCTTTTGTAGCTTTTGAGAGACTTCGAAATTCCGTTTGAGGACCCATCTTTTGGCTCCATCACAGGGACAACTTGGGAAAGGCGGTTCTTCAAGACTTGACTCCTATATATTATTTTAATTACCAACCACCTTGTTTGTTGTTTTGGAGTACGGTCCTCTTGCTCTATGTTAGTGGGACTCTAAGGATTTTTTCTATAATTAATTAGACTTTTTAAAATATTGAAGATGTAGTTTAGACTTTTTTTTTCTCCTAAAGACAAGCATATATTAATTAAAATAAATATAAAGATATAAAATTAAATGAGGTGAAAGTCTTCAATAATCATCCGAAAATAATAAAAATGTAAGAAACACTTAAATAAAAAACAATTTCAAAATTACATGTGTGGCTTTTATTAATCCAATGAATGAATGCCGCCTAAAATAGTTTTAAAATAGTCTGATAAACAGGTTATTGAACTGTGACAAAAAGTTACAGTGAGAGGAGGTATGCTGCATTCTATTAGATTGCTCTGGCTGTAGAGGAATCTCACGTCCACTAACACTTAATCCCTAGTTACGAAAATCGGAAAACAGACACTGGAAGAAAAATCGATGCACTAGAAAAGGACTACCACCAGCTATGGTGGCACGTGGGGAGCAAACGCTACTTTAGGGAGAAAATTGGCTGTCGCTTCTGAAAAAACTGAGGCTGTTGAATCCAAAGGTGCTGTGTTGGCGGCAAAAGAGCAAATCTGGCACGGCGGTACGTGAGTGTCACGCGCGCATCCCCCTGCGCGTGAGTCTAATGCACCGTGTGTCTGTAGGGGTGTTCAACCGGACCAATTTTTTTCTCGATCCGGTTTGAGATCCGGATATAGTTTCGATTTTCAACCCATATTAAATTAAATCTGGATCCATATATTAATGATCTGGATTAATATGGTCCGGAACGGTTTTAAGTCTGGGACCAGATTTATAAACCGGTGCCCGGATTTTAAGTGATTTACGTAACTTACCCCCCATGTTTTACTCTCTCTCTCTCTCTCTATCTATCTATCTCTCTCTACCTTCAAACCCTAACATCGCCATCGATTCAAACCCTAACCTCGTTGTCAAGCAAAAATCGTGCCGATCTTCGTGATTATGATCATTCGTTGTCGACGTTTGAATTTAAAATCACGCCAATCTCCATCGATTCTAGAATACTCGCTCGCTCTCTCTCTTTCTCTATGTTTCTATGGTATGATTTGTGGGTGCATAATGGTTTAAGTTTATGAATCATTTATGGCAAATCTTTGGGTATTTGATTGATCATCTTGGGGCTACACCTATCAAACTGCTTAGACAAGTCTTTTGTTTTGTTTTGTTTAATGAATACTTGGTTTAATGACATCGCCAAGTGCTAATCAATACACTTTTAAGTTGTTTGGATTTTTATTTATTTATTTCATTAATTCTGGAATCTATATAATTACTTCCAAAGTACCAACTCAATATGTAGAAAGTTGCTTCCAACGTATTAGTGATCTGATACTCTGGTTGTTTGAGAATAAAAGAATGCTCTATATTGTTGAAGTAGGTAAGCTAAATTCCATGATTGAAGCTTTGGAATCAAAGTATTTGTTTGTGAATTCTAGTATCATTGAATGTTTATGGATGGAAATTTATTGCTGGATATGTGTAAAAATAGCTTTAAATGAGTGGATGGGAATTTATCAATTGTCTTGAAACCAAGGAAATGGTCTATTCGAAGCTAACGCACACAGAAAGACGTTTTCAATTAATAATCTCAAATATAACAATGCCTAAAAAAGCATGCATATAACATCTTAAGTAAGAACTAAAAGCCTAAGTTTGTTGATTAACAGAATAATATGTAAAAGTCACTAATTTGTATGGAATATATGCAAAAGTCAGTGATTTTCCCATAAACAAATATGGTACTTATTGAATTGAAAACTTTTTTTTTAATTGAAATAATGCTGCAAATCAAATTGAACTGATCTTCTTCATTCATGGGTGCAATCCAATTCAGTTTTTAACAAATGGATTGCATCTAAACATCTTTCTAATGAGTGAATAGAGCGATATTTGGAATCCCATTTGCCAAGAAATCTGAGATTGAAGGTTTGGTGAAGCTACAAGAATCTCAAAATCCAACTCTAGACCCTACTTCGAAACAAGAGAATGTATATTATTCCTTTTTTATGTTTTAGTCCTTTTGATTAAGAATTTTCTACTTTTCGTTCTTGTTCTCAATTCTTGTTCTTAGTCTACATGTATTATTCCTACTTTAGTTTTCTCTTTAATTTTATTATTAATTTTTCTTATTATTGTATTTCAAAATACTCTACTATTTCTAATGTTATTGTATTTGATTATTATTATTATTATTTTTGTGGTTGTAATTTTTCAATAACAGATGGAAGAAGATTCTGTGAGTTGTAATGTTAGTACAACTCAATAGTTTGGTAGTGATTCTTCTATTCTAGTGGATGTGGAGGAACAAAATCATACTAGTTCCATGCCACCTGTACCAAAAAAATTCAAAAAAACACCTAGTAATAGATCAATAGATTGTGATAACTTTACTAAAGTAGAACCTATCAATCCTGATGATCCAAAAGCTAAGTGTAATTATTGTGGTAAGAAATACAAGTGCCAATACAAGAATGACACTTCGATGCAGAACAACTTAGAGTGTCAACCACTAAGTTTTTTATTATGTGTGAATTACTTTTTATACTTGTGGTGAATGAATGGTTTATTGATTATGTGGTTACTTTAGAGCATCAGTTTACCTTACCATCTCAAATCACTCTAAAAAGTGATTGTATTAAGCTGTATAATGAAGAGAAGATACAACTGAAAAATTTGTTGCGTGGTCAAAGAATATTTCTTACCACCGATACTTGGATGTCGATGTAAAACTTGAATTACATGTGCATTACTGCACATTTTATTCATTCCCATTGGAGATTGCATAAGAAAATACTCAAGTTTTGCTAAGTTCCTGACCATAAGGGTGATGCCATTGGAAGGGTGTTAAAATCGGCATTGCATGAATTTGGTATTAATAAGATCGTGATCATCACAGCTGACAATGCCAATTCAAATAAAGTTGTTGTTGATTACATGAAGAGAAAAATAAAAGACAATAATCTTACGATTTTAAGTGGTGGATATCTTCACATACAGTGTGCTGTCCATATATTGAATATGGTTGTAAAGGAAAGTTTGGAGGATAATTCTAATTTAGTAATAAAGATTAGGGATACTATCAAGTATGTGAAATCTTGGCTATCAATATTTGCCAAGTTTAAGGCTTATGCAGCAAAAGAAAATATTAGCAGAAGAATGATTTTTTTGAATATTTCTACTAGATGAAACTCTACGTATTTGATGTTGAGTGCCACTGAACAACATAAACAAGTATTTGAACAAATTGTGTTTATGGATAAAAATTTTAAGAACCCCCCACTACTGATGAATGAAAGATTGTATAGGTTTTTATAGATATGCTGAAAGATTTTTATGATATAACATTAAACATATTTGGTTCTCTGTATGTGACGAGTAATATCTACTTTGAGCAATTTTGTATAATTGAAGATACATTAAATGGAATGATACTGACTAATGATAATATCATTAGTTCTATGGGCGCAAGTATGAGACTGAAGTATGACAAGTATTGGGGTAATACAAATAGATTCAACTTGATAATATCCATTGGTTTTGTGCTCGATCCAAGATATAAAAAGATGGGAATAAAATGTTGGTTAACAAAGTGCTACGGAGGCAGAGGTGATAAAGAAAAAAGTTAAACTCTTTTTAGACCGCTTAATTGAGCAATATAACACTTTTTGTATGGCTAGTAGAGGGAATTCTAATCTGGCTCAAGGAAGGCCACACACTACTAGCGGGAGGAGTTATGATGTGCCGGCACTGCCTTCAAATAAATTTGGGATCTTTTTCAACCAATATCTTGAAGAACAGGGTGGTATGAAGTTTAAATCAGAACTAGAGATGTATTTATCTGATGTATGTAAAAGACTCGTTTGATTTTGATATTCTGAATTGGTGGAGAGTTAATGTCGTCAATTATCATATACTTGCTGAGTTAGCACGTGATGAATTAGCCACCCTCATTTCTACTGTTGCATTGGAGTCTGCATTCAGTCATAGAGAACGCTATTAGATCCCTTTAGGAGTTCGTTGTCTCCAAAGACTATTAAAGCTCTCATTTGCACATAAAACTGATTGAGGACCACACATTTGGACCTTGAGGAGTTGCAAAAATACGTACAGATGATGGACCTTTAAGATAAGTTTAAAATTTGAAATATTTTTGTTAATATCTATTGAACTCAATATATTATCTATCTAACTTAATGTTTAATATTTTTTTAAATGAAGATATAGTTTCATCTTCAATCGAGGCTATTGCGAGTCTTTCTTCCTATTCATGATAATCTAGACTAAGTACTTTATTCTCTTTTCTGTGTGCGTACAGAGTTTGTAGTTATTTGATGATGTATAATATTTAATCTATTTGTTTAGCCTAAGGGATAAAGGTTTTAGCCATTTGTTTGGTGTTTTGTATCTTCATGCTGGGTTTGAATTTGTCATGCAGGTTATATATCTTAATGCTCCTATTTTGTTGGTGCGAGTAGAGTGTCATCCTGTTCATACATTGAAATATGGGTAAATGCTCCTACTTTTATACGAATGTAGTTTTTTTTAGTTTTATTTACTTAATTTATTAACTTTCTGTTTTTGGGTTATGGCTTTGTTGGATTCTTACTTCAAACATATTATATTGCAGGTAAATGATTGCACAAGTGAAACAATCAGCGGTCGCTTGTATAAACTCTATGTTATTTAAGAAAATATGCTTTTTTTTTCTTTTTCATTTTAATATCGAAGTGAGCACAACAATAGGCGTTTTTATATTGTTTATTTCATTTCTTTTCAGAGATTTTTTTTTGTCATTTTTAGGTTGTTCTTTGAAGTGTTTGGTGCTTTTACAACCCTTCAATGTGGTGGTTCTACGTTTAAACCGATTCCATTGAAATGATCGATATACATTTAAGGATAAGTTGCTATTGAAATGTGTTTCTTTCAACTACAAAAGTGACATATAAGAGATTACAAAGAGTATTTGATTATTGCTTTTGTTTGGGTGCAAAGGAAACTATTTGGCTTCTTGTATGGTATTTGGTAAAATGCAAATAAATATTATTAAAAGGACAGAAAATTGTCATCATAATAGTTCTTATCAGCTAAACTCATTCAAATTCTAATCTGACACAACATCACGACCAGATTTTTGACATATATATATATAAATGACAATTGAGAGTTTGTTATATATTGCTGGAGTTTTCATAACAATTAATGAGGCTATCCATTCCAACTAAGACCTCTACAAATCATTCATTCCCTCTCCATATCCGATTTCAATATTATCCAAAATATTTTTTTATGCATTTCCGGCCAAATAGGTAGTTCAAGTTTATCATTTTTGGTCAAAGGATGACACGGTTGGATAGGTTGTTTGGGCAATAAATAAATACATAAAGACGATGGTAAGGGTAAAGCTAGGATATTAGCATGCCATCACACGAGATCAAAAGAAATTCTATTAAGAATAATGATTAGGTTGTGGAATAATTATGATAATAATACAAGGTTAAAAAAAACAGTTTAAAATCTGGAAACCGGATTTTCAATTTTAAAAAAATTAGATTGATCCAGATGCAATCTGGGTGAATCCGGGTTGGAGCCCAAACCGCTTTTAGACTTTTGGTTCTGGGCCAGTTTGATCTAGATTTTCGGTCTAGAACTCGCTTGAACACCCCCATATGTTTGGGCGTTCCACTTCGTTCCCTCCATAGATTAGTGGCTGCAGGCTCTAGAAATCTAGAACATGGTGGTCAAAAAGACCCGACAAGCAGGAGATCGAAAATTCTTTGGACTGTGGATATAAAACTAAAAAAGCTTAGAAAAAATTTAGAAAAACTAAAAGCGAACAGGTAAAGATAGCCACATAGGACTAGGAGGGAGGGGGACTTACTCCTCCCTTGGAGACACCAAAAAATGGTGGATATGCGAGATAAAGAGCGCTGGAGAACGATAGAAAAGATGGGTTTTTATCTTGCATGATGTATGCTTCTAGTTTAAACCTTTTATTAGAAAGTTATAAATAGTATGAGAGCATATTCTAATAAAAAAAAATATTGAGTATTATGAATAATGGATGGATCTGACGAAGATGTCGGGATTAAGAGAGAAAATTGTAATATTCTATAATTTTACATTACTTGAGAATAATTTTTTTTTTATATAAAATTTTAATAAAACTCCAATTGTATTGTTGCACTTTTTTTAAAACATATATATATATATACATACATATATATATATATATATAAGTCATATGATTTAGACTATCCATGAGAGCATTAAATTTTCTGATTGAACTATCTAGCATTTTATCTTATATTTTGAAAGGGAATCAAATATAGAAACATTCTGTTTGTGCAAAGCAAAAAATTATAAATTTATAATTAAGATCTTTATAATTAAATGGATAAAAATATAAATGTTCTTGTATTAGGAATTGGAGTAAGCCCACCAAAGTCAAAGCCCGCACAAGGTAAAGATCATGAGCAGTCACGGACAGAAAACCGAAGGAGAAAAACTTGCAAAACAAGAAGGTGGTGAACAAAAAGAAGACGAGCAAAACATAAGCACAAAAGACAAGGGGAACAAAAGAATATTATGATAGGGTCATTAATCATAAGGCTCAAGTCAAGGCAGTTAACATAGCTAGCTTACAAAGCTAAGCGGCATACGTCCATGTTACACAACACATGAAAAAAAATGTGCATTAAATGAGGATGGATGGCTAAATAGTTCACTTATTGCTCTGCTTTTGCATAACCAAGCATGTCACTCATGATGTTTTTCTCTTTTTTTTTTTTTAAAAAAGGATAATATTCTAAATTTATTAATAAACTCTCATTTATGATGAAAGAATACTGTGATTACAATCAGACAGACATCTGCGCCCGCTCGCGATGGTTTACTAGTGAGTCTCCTATGAATGCTGCAATGACTCCATGTTGGTTTGAGTTGGTACTGCATGAGAATAGGAATACTACAAATCTCAAAGAATCATCATCTACAAGTTGTATCTATTTGGTCTGATTGCTCCGTAAAGAGAAATTGAGTAATGATTTGTTCGGGGAGGGGACCATCTTCGATCGTTGTTTCAGATTGTTTAGTCCCATGCATTGCAAGAATCTTTATAAATTCTAAGAAATCTAGAGATAAATTGATCAACGATATTTTTTTATAATCATTTTCAATGGAACAAACATGGACAATAAGCATTCATTTTCGGATAATATTATCTGACATAATCCTTTCAGACTGATGAAAATATTTCTTTGCAAATATGATTTCAGGTAATGTTATCTCATATTGGTTTTTTTTTTTTTTTTTTTAACCTAGAGTAATTATATGCATTCAGATATATCATTTTGTAGTGGGATGAGACCCCTGGGTGCCATTTGTATGGCTTGAGAAGCCTACACGTGTTCCGCTCAAAAAAGAAGCAGCAGCTTGGAATAAGGTTAGGATTTGGAATTTTCAAAGTTCTGACACAGTGATACTGTGCCTGCCTTACTTTTCCTTGAGTGCCAACCAAAAGCCAGCACTCAGCCAACCCTTACCCATCTGTAAAACGTTGTCCATTTGCAACTGGCCCTCAGAAAAAAACAAAAAAAAAAAAAAGGTCTATGAAGAGAAATAAATCACTGAAAGGAAGAGTAAAGTTAAGGATTTTTATTTTGTTTTTTGTTATTTGTTTTTTTACATAATTTTAAATAAATATTTTTACATTATGTAAAAATACTTATATAAAAATCATGTAAAAAAAATCAAAAATAAAATAAGAATCCATAACATTTTTCCTGAAAGGAATGGCTCCTGTTGGGATTATCTGAAATCCGTTCACACCCATCTCAACTCAATTATGTTTCAATTACTTAAAATGCGTTGCACTAACAAACATAATTGAGATGACAAAACTGTCTTTAAGTTGAAACTCCTATTTTCATCATTTGGATTAATACCCACCGACAATTTTGTTTTTGTTTTTGTTTTTTTTTTTTAAGGTTGAGTAACAATCAATTTAATAGCCCTTGAAGATAATATGGAGATGAGATGACAAGAGATAGGGTTAGGTTTTTACTGGGTTGGGAGGAACAATGGTGGGGGATACTGTCAGAGGCACACAATGCCATTGATAATTGGCAAGCCAGAGATGAGTGCTCACCTAATTCTTTATTTATTTCTTTTTTTTCTTTCTCCCCTCTCTTTGTGGATGAAATTCAAGGCCAGTTTGCAACAAGAATGTGCATCCGTGACTATCAGCAGTAATATCTCTGAAATTTTGTGAAGAGTAAAAGCTGCACTTGCTTTGCTTAAAGGAAGAAGGCCCACCAAACTTGATGACCCAAAAGGAGGGAGCTGGCAGTAAAAGAAAAGGATAAGAGATAAGAGATAAGAGATAAAAGATAAAAGATAAAAGAGTGTTCCTAGCTCTTGCAATGAAATGAAGGAATTGAAAATGTCATGCTTTTGTCACATTTTTAAAGGCAATGGTAAAAATGTAGGATTTTTGTGCATGGTTGTGAATGAGTGTTTGTGAGAAGTAGTGGTATTAAAATGGGCATTTCATACCAAGAACAGGGGAGTAAACAATGAGGAAATAAGAGACTATTTTATCAAGAGTAATGATACATATACTTAAAAGTTGTATTTATAACACTCATTTTGCTAATGTTTTCTTTAATTTAAATTTTAAATTTTAAATTTCATAATTTTTAACTTATCAATAACTGACATGTGGAGAAGTAAGGTTCTAATAAATTTTTCTTAAATACATTTGACAATTTTCTTTTATCAAAGAGCCAAACAAGAGTTTCTTCTCCTCCCTTACCATAAGTTCATAACAAAACAATTAAGGCACCAAAAAGCCTTAGAATTTGAACTTCTTATCCCACCTTGCAGAAAGGCATGTACTTCCCATTGCCAAATAACATTTCTTCATTTTCTTAATTTATGGAGTCGTTCTAGGCTTATCGACGTGGGATCCCGCTTAGTCTAAAACATTTTTTTTTAGCTTTTTTTTTCATCTTGTTTTAACATTTTTACGTATTTTTAAAAAGATTATAAAAACTAAAATATTATTAAAAAATGTATGCTTAATCATTAAATTAAAGAAAAATTGAAAACTCAGAATCAAGATTTCCAATCAAGATTTTTGTATGTGAGTTTAGTATTTCTGTAACAATAAATCGGGACTGTAGCCCCTATTTACTGCAATCCAGCAATATACACTCACATAAATTTATTTCATTTTAATTTTTTTTTTTTTTTTTTTTTTTTAAATAATGTGAATGTACACTGTTAGTTTGCAACAAACAGGGGCCAGCAGTGCTCTTTATGTAATTTATGCCAATGAGTGCTGTTCATTATTGGATCACACACTCTTTTTGTCTTATTTCACCCTCTTCTGTTCTCACATTCATTTTGCCCATTTTGCTGCTGTTCAATTCAGCACTCCTCACTCCTTAGATGAACGACACGTAGACAACATCTCAGCAACAATAAAAAAATAAAATAAAAAGAAAAAAAGTTTCCTCTCCGGATAACTCCTTCCCCAACTTTAGTGGTGGACCTAGTGTGAGTTTGCTTTTTTACCACCAAAACTTTCATCCTTTTTTGTGTTTTGTGGTTTGAATTATGAGGATCAAAGCCATTCAATGATCTGATATAGACCATAAAAAATGGACAACCATTATCAAATTACTAATACTAATCCCATCACCACTACTTGTTTTTGCTTCGAGTGACGAAACTTTGAAAGGGTATTTTGTAGCAAACCGCTGCATGCCTACTATTGCCTAAGGCCCTAAAGGCTAACTCCAACAGGCAACATACAACGACGTTCATCAACACATAATGGATAAAAGAGAAAGACGGGCATTTTAACGTGTTGTGGCCACGCGTTAATTGCACACAGACCAAACCTCGCCCTGGTACATGCAATGCCCTACACGTATTCAATAAAATGCCCCAAATTGTCAGCAGAGCAGAGTGCATGTGGGGGGCCGAAAAACGCATTAAAAAGGAAAAAGAGAAATTTCTAAACATAAGCACACATATTATATATTATATATATATATATATATATATATTTTTTTAATAAAATTTTTAACATATGAATAATAAGTAAAAGAATTTAATTATTTAAGAAAAATAAATCCAAAAAAAAAATTGAAAAAAAATTTAAAAAAAAAAAAAAAAAAATGTAATGTGTGAACTTATATATAGAAACTCTCAAAAATGATGTATTTTGGAAAGGAAAGAGATGAAAACAATTTGGTCCTCAAAACTCCAAGGATGGTGGCGTCAGACGTGTTAGGCTCCTAGTCACATAGCCATTAAATATTGTTGGGTCATGCATTCTTCTATTTTGGTAAAAGAAAAGAAAAGAAAAGAAGGATGGACAAGCAAGTTGAAAAAGAGAATGACAGTGATTTCCTCATCCCCTTTCTATCTGTCGAAATCTTGGAGCGGATAATGGAAAGTAATCAAAGTTATTGACAATTAATTGGTTACATCAATGCTATGCGCATGCAGCATCAGTATATCTTTTCTCATAGAAATGCTTTAGTCACGTAGATTTTATAAAACTAGTAAACTCTTAAACTATATAGTTTTGCAATATATTATATTATACCGTTAGAATTTTTATAAAATAAATCTAACGAAATAATATAATTTTATAAATTTATTTTTATAAAATCTTTTTATGGTCGTAATACTTCTCATCTTCTTAATTTCTCTTCTTATTTAATAAAATACGTCAATAAAGTTTTTGTTTTCTGTCCTTTGACTTGCGTAATTTGATAATCATTACTACTACTACTACTATTATTATTATTATTATTATTTATCTTACGTTGAATAATTATTCATTTTCATTGGCACTGACAATTGGGTTAATAATTCCTAAGTTGATTTTAAAAAAGAAAAACAAGAGAGTAAATTTTTTTGAAAAAAATCTTTTCTATAAAATGCTTATGGACTTTGCCAAATTTACAAGATTTTAGATCAATTCATCATTTTGAGCCTTGTTGGCCTTATGAAGGTATGAAGAGTTTCTTCATGTCCCAATAAAAAAATATATATTTAAAAAAAAAAAGTAAGAAGATTGAATCGTCTATATATCCAGCATTTCCACGTATTTATTAAAATAACTCTTGTTTATTTTTATTTTCTACAAGAGTGCTTTTGGTATATTGCATGATCCAAAAAGTTTATATTTTATTGTGTTGGACATAGACTTAAATATTAAATCGTACCGATCTAAATTTTGGAAATATGTCATACTAGCTATGTAGCTGGTACAAAAAATGTTTTATTTCGTATTAGATCACTTTTCAGCCTTTTTGGCCTGTATTGATCGAAATATCGAATTTCGGCTAGTACAAAATTTTAGATTTTGACAAACATTTATTTGAATTTTTTAGTGATTTTATAAATATGTTTGCATTTTTTCCTTTTTGTATATATAAAAAATATATTTTGTTTGTATGAATCACAAAATGAATAGTTATTTTATTTTTTTGTAGTTTATAAGTGTGTATATATAATTTATTAATATATAAATTATTCTAAAATGATATATGAAATAATATTAATAATAAAATATTTTATTCCAATAACTTAATTAGTGTGACATTCAAAATGTTAAGTGTGCGAGAAAATAAAACTTCATAAATTTAAAGAAAATCTGTAAAGTCCAGATTTAAGCAGACAGCATGGATGGCCAACCTGGACTTTGTTGGCCCAAAAGAATAGTCCAAGTCTTTAGGATCCCAGCCCGGTCTTATTAGCTCTTGAACAATCAAATTTTACCTTTGAGTTTGACTTTCCTAATTATAAATCCCTTTAATTTAATATTACCTTGATATGATTAATATTTTAATTAAATTAAATTTGATGAGAATATTAGTATGTTAAGTAGAGGTAATTACTCTGATTAGAAATTAAAGTACTTCTTTATTTTATGTGGTCTCTTTCTCTATAAATAGGAAAATAAAAAAGAGCAATGCTGGTGTGCTCATGCAGGCGACTTGTACCTAGATTTTTTTAATAAAAAATATATAACCTTTAAAATCTCTTTTTCCCTTCTCTCTCCTCACATGATTGCATCGACCTTTTTTATATTTTATTTCATTTTCATTATAGTATCAGAGATTCACTTGCTGAATTCAGACATTGAAAGAAAAAAAAAAAAAAAAAAAGAAGAAGGAAAACATCTCATTGAATGGGAAAAAATACCCAATTACCAAACCCAAGCTTAGAGAAAATAGTCAGATTTGGGCCTGCCCCGGCCATTCGATCTGGTTATTTTTCGTTTACTTAATATTCGATCATGCGAGCCCGAAGCATGTCCAGGGGAAGATGGGCTTAACAAAATCTGGACCATCCCTATGATTTCTGACAAGTGTCATGGGCCGTAAAAATAGTGGAGTTTTGGGTGGAAGAGAAATGCTAAATTCACTTCCTAAAATCATAAACAAAAGAGTACTATTATAACTATAAATAAATTCCAGAAAACTAATTTTATAAATTGATGTAATTTTATATGATCTGTTAAATTTATTTTACAATAAAACTAACTTCACAATCTGACAAATTACATAAAACCACATTGTTTTGTAGAATCTCTTTGTGACTAAAGCATTTCTCTAAACAAAAATTATATCGAACTTTTTTTTATTTTTTGACTTAATGATTAAATAAGTATTTTTGAATGATGTAGTGATTTTTCTATAAAATAACAAAACTTTTAACCTTGGCAGGATCCTGCAGGAGTGGCTCTAGCGCCACCTTTGGGTGGAAAGAGCTTGCTGGCTCCAATTTCGCAGCATGATTCAAGATGGTCGATGTCGTTTGTGTTATTATGGAATTAACCCATTATTTATTTTATATATTTTGGTTTGGAAGCTTTTGAGTGGTTTAAAAACATAATTTTTCATTCTCAAAAAAAAAAACACTTATACTTTTCGAGAAGTATCATAAATAAAAATAACAAAATATCTATTAGATTTGACTTCAAAAAGACCACAAAAATTAGAGTATATCAAGCTCAACAATTTTGATAATTTTTCTAGCGAATATTTGAAATGAGACTCTATATTGTTTACTAAATAAACAAAATTTATAAGGATTGAGTATGATATCTTTATTATTTTCTATGTAGTCATGACCTAATTATAATATCTCCCCACAAATCTAATGTCTAGATCATGTGGAGACAGAGTTATAAGATGTAAGACTTAAACTTTGTTGCATTAAATGGAGTTGGTTTTAGTCTCGATCACGTCCCCAAAACATTATTATTATTATTTTTCAAAGCAATTACCTATAACGTAATTACTATTTGCTTGATTATTAATATATATATATATATATATATATATAATATCCTTGGTACGCAAACAATGAAAATGATTCTCATAATCACACATATGATTAATTATCATCTGGGTTTAATTAGGTGAATAATCACAAGGCAAACATGAACAGTACGTCAAAAGCTGCTAATCAGAATGATAATAAATTACTGCATGAAGCATGTACACACACACACACACACATATATATATATATATATATATAGGTTAGGTGAATAGAGGAAAAAAGAAATTTCAGGTAACAAAGAGTTAGCTGGCGATGGGAATAATAATTATAAAAAAAATGGTGATCATGATAATTACGTACAAAAGAAAAAAGTTGAAATCTTAAGTGTGTTGGCCATTTTTCACGGTGGTAGATTAGCTTTTTGTTTTTTTTATCAGAAAAAGAAAGCAAGGATCAATTGATTGTCGACAAGGAAAGCTCTGCAATGCACGTCTAATTCCTGTGGATGTGGAAAACAGGTCCGATTTGTTTACGGGGATAAAATTAAAAATTAAAAATATATTTTTAATTTATTATTATATTTTTTTAAAATTTTTATATAAAATATAATAAAAAAATATAATTTTTAAAAATTTTAAAATATATTTTTAAAATTCTAAAATCACTAATCTTAAAAATTATATATTATAATAATATTATATTATAATTTTAATTTTAAATTTTACCTCATTTTATTTTTAATAACAAACCAGACCTTAATTAGTAATAACATCTGAAATAGTACTTTGAATAATAACACAATTGGGACCCTCCACCCACCCACACACTGGAGGGATATATTAGTTATAGTACCAACTTTTTTAATGCCTACCCCATGAATCATTTGTGTATATCATGTCTCAAAGGGGAGATAGCTTTTTGGTGCCCCATGTATGCCATGCATCATTTATGTGTGTCAATTCTTTTTAAAGGCCATGTATCCGTAGGATGGATGCAGAATGCGCTTATTACTAAAACACACACACACACACACACAAAGTTGGTAGCCTCCCTCCAAAATTTGGCATTTTTCCATGGAGCTGCGCATGTCTTTCAGGTATATTGGCAGGTTAATTTGGCTGCTTTCTGCAGATATATAGAGACCTGTCCTTTCGCTTAGTGACAAATTAGTATCTACATGTCAATTAATTCCAACAGCTCCAGTAAAATTGGAATACATATAATTAGGGTTCTGAGATATATATTAGTGAGAAAAATATTTTAATCATAAAAAAAATTATATAAAAATAATATTATAAATTGATGTGATATGGTGCCATTCATCATATTATAAAATTATAATTATTATAAAATAAATTTAATGGGCAGATAAATTTATATGAGTTTATAAAAATATTTTTTTGTAATTTGTTTATAAATATAACAGTATTAAGTTAGTTAAAACGTCTTATTAATTGTGCAGAAATCAGGTTGTTTCAGAAGTTGACTAGTCACCCTGCAAACCCTGCAAGGCAGACATGGGCTACACTTAAGCTTAGTTTATTTTTGGAGATAGAAGTAAAAATTTTAATTTTTTTTAAACCATCATTATATATTTTTTTAATCTTTATATAAAATATAATAAAAAATTTAATTTTTTCAAATTTTAAAATTATTTTTTTAATCTCAAAATAAAATTAATATTAAAAAATATTTTATAATAATATATTTTTAATATATATATATATATAATCATGTCTTTACAGAAAGAAGTTTTTTTTTTTTTGTTTAAATATTTTCTGGGCTATGTACGTATAAGTACTACTTTAAAAGTCGGGCCTTAGTTTATGATCAATTCCCACATATTCGATCGATCTGGAAATGACTCTAGATTCTATACATGCTTTGTTTATATTAATAACAAAAAGTATGATCATAAGCAGGCCAACATAGCCAGCTAGTTTCCTAATTAATTTCTTCGTTGATCATTATCCGATTAGACGGAAGTCACGTATTTTACTATATAACAACCTAGCTACCTAGCTACCTACCTAGCTACCTCCTCATTATTTGAGCTATGCAAGCTAAAAAGATGGATGATTTATAGCAGTGAGCTACTAGGAAATTAGTTTGTCCGTACGGAACTTTAACTTCATGTTTTTCCTTCAAAGTTCTGATGAAGCTAATTATTACAATTAACCAGCTTAGCTCCACATTAACTACTCTGATAATGCTGCAAGAATGAAGTAATATGAATCCAATAAGTATGTTAAAGAATAAAGAATATCTTGGGATTGGTCTCGTCGTCTCTCTTCATAAAAATAATTTTTATTATTATTGATTACTGTGAGCGACATCGTCCATATCATCGAGATCGCTTTTTTCCAGCGATCTCCTATCTTTTTCCGACAGTCTTAAATTCAAAATGAGTCTGTATCAGCGACAACGACGGTGAAGCTGGACTGAGGCTGAATAACTCTTTTAAAATCATCTTTATTTTAATTTTTTATTATATTTTTTTCATTTTATTGTATTTTTTATCGTATTTTTATAGGAATTATAGGAGGCTGTTTTTGACATTTGGGGCAGCCAGACCGGCTCCCAACGTCACTCTAAAAAATATTATTATGATTCCAATTATGGTCTGAGCTAGCTAGGAATTATTTATATTGAATCTTCTGAGGAATTTGAGGGGTTAAAATATATTAAGATCTGATTAATTTGCATAAAACAGTACTACTTGCTTTAGGTTGATCCTTAATTAATAATTTCGTGCAGATCACAATAACTAATGCTATAATGTTCCAAATTTCTCTTAATCAATAATATTTTTTCGATGCAATCAATTAACAAATTCATATAATTCCTAATTGGCACCTCTATTGTGATGGGGATGTCCGGATGTCGAACCTATATTTCAATATCATCCGGATGTTATGGGAAACCAGCTAGCTTCTGGTGGCCACTGGTCATTTTATTGACTTTTGCCTTCTTTGTTTATAGAAGTTGGTGCTTATGGTTGAAAAGGTATAAGGGAATAAATGCAGAGAAAAAGAGAGGATATGGTATCCAATGTGAAATATGAAATATTTAATTTAAGTGATGAGAAGTGTAGAAGTCGGAGGATTTGATCTCACGACATTTATTCTGATATATATCATCTTAAATCACCAGTACTTAATCCAACGTAATATTTAGGCGGATGCTAAAATTATAAGTAGATGGACATACATAATCTGAGGATATCATGTAAAGGCAGATGGTGGTGAGAGATGTTGAGAACTTGATGAAAGCACGTTGAGAGCTTGACAAAAGCAAAGACGTGACTGAAATTGTATTGAACGAATAATGTTTACAAGCTTTATATTGTATTTATACCAAAATAGAAGGCTAATAACAGAATAACATAAATTAAAAAAAATACTAATTCTTCTTTTCCAGTTAGAATCTTTTGATTTTAACTCCATATTTTCAATGTGTGAAGTTATAACCTAACATGCCCCTCAAGATGAACATGGATATTAGAATGTTCATATTGCAAAATGTGATGAAAATGTAATGAACTAATTAGGAGCTTTATGAGTATGTCGAGAAGGAATGTGGAACAACTTTATAAGATTTTGTTGCAGCTTCTCTCAAACAAGATGACAATCAATTTGAATATGTTTGGTTCTTTCATGTTGGACTGGATTTGTAGCAATAGACAAAACTGATTTGCTGTCAGTATAGAGTAATGTTGGTTGATGACGATTGATGTGTAAATCTTGTAAGGCATAAACTAGCCATTGAATGTTACAAGTGTTTGATGCACGTGCATGATATTTTGCTTTAGTAGAGGATCTATTAATAGTTGCTTGTTTATTAGACTTCCATGAAATCAAAGAATTGCCTAAAAATATTGCAAATCATGTAACATTTCTTTGACTATCAATGCAACCTGCCCAATCACGATTTGAGAAAGCTTTAAGATGAAATTTATAATGATGCTAAAAAGAAAAAATCATGTCCATAGCCTTCAAATATCTTGATGCTCTAACTGCCGCTTGATTGTGACTAGCATTAGGTTTGGTCTTGTAATTGTTAAGTAGAGCAATCAGCCAACAAGTCTTCTATAAGTTGGTGGATCCTTATAGAGATTAGGATCAGAAGCAATAAATTTTACATTAGACTCTAATGGATAAGCAACAGCCTATGAACCAATAGTACCAATGTCTTGAAGGATCTAATGTATACTTTCTTTGGCATAGAAAAATGCCAGTTTTGGATCATGCCAGTTTTGAATCATACTAGTTCCAAACCAAGAAAGTATTTGAGCTGCCAAGTCCTTGATCGTAAATTTATCGTGCATAACATTTTTAAGAACTGAATCTCTAGTAAACTATCACTAGCTAGCAATACATCATGTACATATGCTAATAGTGCCATGAAAGACATTGCAATTTTTTTAATGAAAAAAAAGTAATCATAATTGCTTGAACAAAATCATAACTGATAAGAGTAGTGGATAACTTTGCAAACCATTGTCTAAAAGCCTCCTTTAACCCATAGAGGCTTTTGAGAAGTCTGCAAACCTTATTGCCTTGAACAATCAATCTAAGAGACAACTTCATATTAGAGGTGGTAATATGTGATACCACTATTTAATTTAATACGAACACGACACGATAACATATGCTTAGATTTAATCTTAATGGGTTCAGATTAAAATAGATTGGCCTCGTTAAGATATGATTGTTTAATGAGTTTTTAACGAGTCACCCCGTTTTTTACCCGTTATACCTGTTATGACCGGTTAAAAAAATTAAAACTACAATTATATCCTTATACTAATAAATAAAGTTATTAGAATTTTAATTTCTATTTTTATTATTTAAATTGTAATTTTGGACTTCTAGTTAGTTTTATATTTTTTTTAAAAGATATTTTGTAATTGTAATATATATATATATATAATTATGTTAAATTTAATCAGGTTAAATGGGTTAATTTCAGGTTTGTTTAATCCATTTATATAAATGGGTTGAAGCAAGTTGTATTTTGGCATGTTAAATTATTTCGTAATATTCACGAACGAGTAAAACCGCTTGACACAACACGACTTATTATGTTAATGAGTCTTATTATGGTTTGAGATTTTGATACAATAAATTTGACGGGTCAGATTCGGATTAACCTATATAGTATAATATAGATGTCTTGACACAATATAAATAAGATCCATCAATACGATTTCACAACCCTACTCCATATAGACCTCCTCATGCATATAACATTTAGTTGGTGAATATACCAATGTTTAATTGCAACAACAAGAAGCAATAATATAGAGATTATCTTAGCTACAGGGAAAAAGGTATCAAAGAAGTCCAACCCTTCTTGTTGAGTATATTATTTTGCCACTAGTTTGGCTTTATGTCTTTCTATAGTTCTATCAGTCTTGTATTTAACTTGAAATACCCATTTCAACCCATGGTCTGTTTGTTTTTAGAAAGAGTAGCAAACTTCTAAGTTTTATTTAACTCTAAAGTATTAAGTTCATTTTTCATAATAGATTGTCATTTTGGGAATTTAATAACCTGTGTGAGGTTGATAACCTACTAGTAGAAAGGAAAGAAGAAATATGATAGAAATTACCTTTAGTGGAAGAACAATAAGTAGGATAAAGTGGAGGTTTTGCATTTGAAGAAACATCGATATAGTTGTAGTCCTGCAAAAAAGTAGTAGGTGTTTCTCTAACTTGATAGGATTTCCTGCTATGGAAGCTATTGGAAGTGTTATAAGGGATAGCATGATTAGTTTTTGAAAGGAGTTATTCACTAGATGAAATATGTTCATTAACAGGTAAAGTTAATGACGAACTTTGATTAGAAGCAACAGGAGAGTTAAAAGGAGAAGAGTAACTATCATAGGAAGATTCTAAATGAGGTAATAGAAAAGAGTGATTATGAGATTTAATAGGGACAATTGTAAAAGGAAAGACATTATCATAGAATACAACATTCCTAGAAATGAATACTTTATTGGTGTTAAGCTCCATTATTTTGTAACCTTTAACATTAGAAATAAGGCTATAATTGAGTCGAGTTTATTTGAATTAAGTTGAGCCGAGCCGAGTTTTGACTTGCCGAACTCAACTCTACTTAAAATATTGAGCTCGAATTCGAGATTTTTATTTATTTTTTAGTCGAACTAGAGTCGATAAGCTAAACTTCCAACTTGAGGGTAATTTTTTTTTTTTTTGAATAAAGTTTATAACTAAATAAATAATAAATAAATAAAAAAACTAATGCTTAATATCTAACTAGTTGATATTTATCCATAATAACAATATGTTATAAACTTATATGCTTACATGTATTATTAATAAATATACATAATATTATAACATATATATATTTTATACATGATTCCCATGTGCTAATATATGAAATTATTAAATCTTATAGACTAATTATTGTAAAAATTATAAAATATAACTATGAAATATATTCATTATATAGACATAAGTAAATTAGATTATATATTACATATTTAATTATAAAATGAGCAATGCTAGCGACAAACACCAGAGATAAGCGACAGACAAACGCCAACTGATATGACATGATAAACAAAACGTTTTGGATTAATTTCCTTCAGTTTCATATTTATTTCTTTATTACTCAACTCACAGATATTGTGCAGTACACAACAGGTATCAAACACTACAGATTATCAATTGGCATTTATCCGCCGCTTATTTCTAGTGTTTGTCCCTAGCATCTTTGTTATAAAAGTGTTATACTTATATTATTAGCAATATATATATATAACATATCTATGTGTATATATCTATTGATACATGAATGAACTTTAATTGAGTTGAGCTAACGAGTTGGCTCGAATATAAACGAGTGAGCCTTAACGAGTTTTAGCTGAGTCGAATAGAATTTTGTCAGATATATTTCATTTACTAATCGAGTAAGTATCTGCTTTCACGAGCTAGTTTTTTTCATGAGTCAAATTCGATTCAAATTTAACCGAGCGAATACCAACCAGACTGTTGAGTAGGCAGGTTCATTTACAACCCTAATAAGAAAGGTAGCCAATAAAAATGCATTTGGTAACTCTTGGATCAAATTTTTGTCTATGATTTTGAAGTTCAAAAGCAAAACAAAGGCAGTCAAAAATCTTGAAATGAGAGAGATTATGAGTTTTGTTAAAAAGCATTTTATAAGGTGTTTTATTTTTAAGAAGATGAGTGATAATTCTATTTGTAATATGTGTTGTAGCTAGTACATAATCACTCCAAAAAGATAAAAGTATATTTGCTTGAAACATTAATGGCCTAATTGTATTGAGTAAGTTTTGATGTTTTCTTTCAACCACTCTATTTTGCTATAGAGTTTCTACCCAACTTTTTTGATATAATATATCATTTTCATTATCGAAATCAATAAGAAAAAATTCTAGTCCATATCTTATCTTATACTAGTTTGAAAGAGATATTAAATTGTTTTTGAAAATTTTTTTAAGTAAAAAAATATTTTAGATTTAGCCTTAAGCATATACACCTAGGTATAACGTGTAAAGTCATTAACTATGCTCAAGCAAAATCTATAATCAGAATAAAAAAATAATTACAAATGGACCCCAATGAATCAAATGAAATATTTTATTAGAATTTTTGTGAGATACAGGAAAATGAAGTTTTCTTCGCTTGGCCAAAGGTCATATGTCACAGAAAATTTGACAATGAAGATAAATAGAATAATCTAATTGTTTAAAAGAGGAAAATCTTGAAGAAGAAACATGACCTAATCTATATGCCAAATATATAATGGTTTCTGTGAAATGGCTAAAATAAAAAGATTTGAGTTAGACTCACATTTAATTCAGGAAGAAGCTTGAGATAAATGATAGAGTCCTTGTTTTTCAAATGCAATCCCAATCATCTTCTTCATTGATTACTCATGTAAAAAGTAATAGAACCAAATAATGATAAAACAAATATTGGAGTCATGGTTAGATAAAAAACAGATAGGAGATTGAAAGAAAATGAAAGAACACATAAAATATTATATAAAAAGAAATATGCTACAAAGATAAAGAATGCCAATGTGTGTGGCCAGTACAATATGACCATTGGGTAGGTTAATGAAGGCAGTAATTTTTTTGGAAGGAGAAGAATATAAAAAGGGTGAATAGATTATATGATTCGTTGCATTAGTGTCAATAATCTAAGAATAATTAGATTTTGACTAATTAGATTTTGGAATAGAAGAAACAAAGTTGCAAAAAGTAATATTCACTTTACCAGAAAAGTGAGAAGAGGTATCAAGATTTATAGCTGCTGAAGTATTCTGAGCATTTTGAGTAGATAAAGAAGGTTGAGAAGAATTGGCAAGTGCTATGAGTTTATTAAATTCTTTAAAGGAAAATCTTTGTTGCTCATTATTGTTTTGAATATAGATCTCACCGGTTGAGATAACAGTATGTGCAGAACACAAATTTCTATATCCTTTGGTTCAGTCCACCCAAAAGGGTACCAATGAAGCTGAAAACACTAGTCAATTGTATGTCTATTATACCCACAATGTGTACAATGTACGGAAGAGTTTTTTGACTTTTCTTTTGAGAATTTATATTGAGTAGCTATTTGATTCGACTGCTTGACCAGTAAAACATGAGTTTCATGAGGTGCAAAATCAGTGAGTTGTCCTTAACTCTCCTCTTCAAATAACAAAGAAAATACTTTGGCCATACTAAGTAATGGGACAACAAGAAGTAATTCACTCCTAACATATGTATATGAGTCATTTAATCCAACAAAAAACTTCAAATAGTCAGATTGCTGTTAATGTAATAAGAAATTGAAAAGGTCACAAGTGCAAGTCGACATTTTTTAACAAGTACAAGTTGGAAAGGATCAATAGCTAACATATTCATCCCAAAGAGTTTTTAAAGCACTAAATATTTAGTGATAGAGGAAGAACCTTGATTTTTGCATTTTTCAAGATGAAAAACTCTTGATCCATCACTCTTTAGGTATCTATTCCTTAATTCATTCCAAAGATCAACAACTGAAACAACTTACAAGAAGCTATTTCTAGTTTCTTTAGAAATAGAATTCATCATCCAAAAAAGTACCAAATTATTGGCAAGTGAGTGAACCATCTATAAAAGAAACTTTGTTCTTGACAGTCAAGGCTATGATAATTGATCATCTCCAGGATACATAATTTTCTCCATTGAAGATCTTCGAGACTAAGAGGGCATTAGGGTTATCACTCGGATGAAGGTAATAAGGGCTAGAAGAATCATCTTATGGGATTGGAATAGCACAATTGGTAAAACTAATAGGACCTATACCAAGAATTAACAAAAAAGCATAGATTTGTGTATGAGGTCACTACAAGATCTTGAAAAAGATTTTGTAATCCAAAAGAAATAAACGGAAGAAAGAAAGAAACATCAAGGTGAATTGACTTTGATAGAACAAGTTCAAAAAGGAAGGAAAGAACAAATGAATATGTAGAAGTAATTTCTAATCTGATACAATGTTAAGAACTTGATGAGACCTGTATGTTGAGAGCTTGACAAAAGTAGAGAAGTGAATGAAATTGTATTGAATGAATAATGTTTATGAGCTTTACAATATATTTTTATTAACATGGATGGCTAATAATAATAGAATAACAAAAATGACAAAACAATAGTACTACAAGTACAGCTTGTATACCTTTTACAAAATTGGTGACATGACATTATGCCATACCAACCAAAATACTTCAAAAAAAGACAAAAATACGAATGGGGGAAAATGGAAATAAAAAAACACTTCGTAGTTAGACCAAAGCTCACAATACCGGTGAGAGAGATTCGTCACTCATTTCAATACATATATGTTTAAAAGGCAATTTTTTTTCTTCTTTTTGTCAATGATTCTTGTTGTTTCCTGCATTTTGGAAATGGGAGCAATTTGAAGTTAAGGTAAAAAATTAGAAATTTAATTCTTTTTCATTTCAATCCTAATTTCCAGGAAAACCAGTCACAATTTCCAACATCTATTTTTTCTTAAGTTATATTTGGATGTCAAGAATATTTGAGAGTGTTTGTAAATAGTAATAAAAAATAGTAATAAAAAGTAAATAAAAAATAATAATAAAATATTGAATAATAATAAAAAAATAATAAATAGTAATAAAAGTATGTAAAAAATAATAATAAAATAGTAAATAGTAATAGAAAGTATTTGACAATATTTGAGAGTTTTTTTAAACCAAGCCTAGCTTAGATCTTCTCCAAAATAATCTTTAGAAATTTGTACCAATTGCTAGAAACTACACACTTAAAAAAATGGACAATACATTTCACTTTATGAAGCAAAACAAAATTTAAAACAATTTAACACCAACTTCCATGTTTGGGTCCGAGTAGATTCCATTTTCAACCTCAATGTCTTCTCTTGTGAGCTTGCAAAAGAGCCAATAGAGAAGATTTTTCAAAGAATCTTGTTGGTGTCGATCCGACTGAGAGAAGGAAGAAATCATTGTGTGTCGTGGTGACATAGGTGTGACACAGAGAGAAGAAACGAAAGAAACGAGAAATCGAGAGAGAGAGAGAGAGAGAGAGAGAGAGAGAGAGAGAGAGAGAGAGAGAGAGAGGAAGCCTCTGGAATGTTGTGTGAGAGAGAGAGAAAGATGGGGTAAAAAGAGAGCGTCGGAGTCGAGTGAAGAAGAATTATAGGAGAGGAAAATGAAAGTGATGAGTATTGGACGGCCAAACTACATAAAATGATTCATTTTATTTTTTCACGTGAATGGCGTCTACGCAAAATGTATCTCAAGCCGTGTGCAAAAAGTATTTTTTATAACAAAAATACTATTTCTTCATCTCCAATTTGACCTTTTCTTCTTTCAACTTTAACTCGATTTTCAATATGCGAACCTATACTCCAACAAGAAACTCAGATATGTGGAAGTTGTGGTAAACTCGTGAAAACAAGCAAGGGTCAAGATTTGGTTTATGAAGAAACTACGTGAGAAACTATTGAAGACTGATGCAGTTTTCTATATAAGCTATATTTAACTTTTTTGTTATTATTAGTCATCTGATTTATTACTCTACTTTGGAATAATATTTTATTAATTGTTGCTATTCTCAAGATGACATATAGGATGTATTCTGGTGAATTGTAAATGTTAGAGCATCCAGAATCAATCAAAGAAAATGTTGGTTGAAGTTCTCCTCAAGATGCATGGCATATAAGTTTCGTATTTTTCTGCAATCTAATTTCTAAAACCAACAAAAACTCGTGTCCATTATATTGTCAACTTCTATCCTCGACTGGTTGACATGCATACTACATTGAGATATTTAACCAAGTGGTGGAGTACTTCTTATATATATATATATATCCATCACTACAATAAAAAAAATAAGTATATATAACTAATTAACTATAAATAAAAGGACTATTTGTAATGAAAATAGATTATTTTCATTGTAAATAGTCATTTTAATTACAGTTAATTAGTCATATATACCTGTTTTTCTTATAGTGTATGAAGCATGTCCATAAAACAAGTTATGTGATTAGAGAGTATTTGGAGTTGCATCACTTGCCAAGAGAACTGAAAGATTCTAATTTGCATGTTGAAGGTGGGATTGCTATCATAGGTTGAGTAATTCTTAGCAAGTAATTAGTTTTTGTATTGAAGGAATAATTTGGTTAATGGTTTGACTTTGGAGTCATAAGAACTCAACTTTAAAATCTACGTACAATATGAAATATGAGATGAAATGTTGAGAATTTGAACTCGGATTGATACCTGCATCTTAAATCGTCATATATTAAAAAAAAATTAAATTGATAAGAAATAGTAATTTTAAGTATTTAAAATATGGTGCAAATTGACTGGTTTCTGCCATGGTCTTCATCATCTTCGCCGACAGAAATAAATTCTCGAGAGCTTCATTATCAAATTAAAATCATGGATTTGATAAACTAATAGCACTAGCTTGGTCATGGAGAAATTGAATATACACAAAATTGAAGGCGCTGCTAAACAACAATTTTCACGCTAGGGAGATAGTTATCATCATCTAATGCAATATTTCTGGATATATGCAAGTTTGAATTGTGAATGCCCAAAAGAAAAAAGAGGAAAAAAAAAACAATTGAAAAACAAAAGAGACATGATCATGTAATCCAACTATGTTTGTATTTATTATTGCTACTTCTCAAAGTCAATACATTAAGATCAGATATATGCAATCCACATGGGGTAGTACTGATGATGTCTTTAGATGTTTTCCATTAGTTTAGTGGAAATCAATCTCAAGTCCTGGCACATGAGTCTATTCAAACCACTTCAGTGGTGGCTTCTGAAGTTCTTGCACTAGTCCATAAGATAGATATCCAGAAAAAGTAAGAAAAAAACAAAAGGGAAGACAAGCAAACATTCCAAACTGTACATACAAAGAAATGACCTGGAAGTACTTTCAAAGAGGATAAGAGAAGGGGAAAAAAGCAAACTATTTGGAGACTTTCTTTCTCTCATGATTCTTACATCAACAATATTAATTAAGAACAATATTTTAATTAACAAGGGTAAATATACAGTATCATAGAGGGCCATTGGAAATTGGTGCTCCTCTCTTGATGCTATCCATGTTGGTCGTTTCATAGACAGGCAGACCACTTGAATAGTCACCCAAGTCATAGTTTTGCAACTCAAACAGATCAGAACTTGAATCACTTTCTGCACCATCATCAACCTCACCAAATTTCCTGAATTCCTTCTCTTCTGACGGATATTTCTCCATCCAAATCCTACCTTTCTCCGCATATCCGCTTCCCATATTCTTGTTTTTTTCTGGGATTAACCCATTGCTGAATGTGAATTTTTCGTCCAACCAAGATATTTCTTTGTTTCTAATCTTGTCATCCAAGACCTCATTATGTAAAGTCGTGGATCTCGCCTCATGACCAGTGTTCTTTGACAAACACGCCACTTGTTTGTGATGATCTGAATAGCTTCTAAATTCCTTATAGCTCTTTGTAGGTGTTTGTGCATAAGGAGGAGGTGTTCTGAAACCTGAGCTTGAAGAAGAATATATAGACTTGGAATCCGCTGTGCTTGAGCTTCGAAAATGACTAATGCTGCTCCTCCTCTTCCTTCTTCCTCCAGGGCTCTCCTCTTCATCTTTCATAGACTGTGAGGCAGATTTTGATTTCTTTTTCTTAGAAGCTGATTGGCTGAAGAGAGAATTCAAGAAACTAGCCAACCTCCCACCTGGAGAGCTGGGTTGCTTGTACTTCTTCTCCTTCATGATTTGCTTTTCCACTCCATGATGTTGTTGAGGAAGAGAGTTTCTCATTGCCGGCACATCTAAGCTCATTCTGCCTACTCTATAACCCTGCCTTTGATCTTCTCTCGCCATCTTCTGAGTAAAGTTTGTACTATTATAGCCAGCACCTTCATGGTATCCAGAGAAGTACCTCGAGGCCTCAAATACGTCAAGCTCACCAGAATCATTCCTTCGGTGGAATGATTTCTTATAAAATTTACATGGGTCTGAAATGGCTGTGGTGGACATGGCTGAAACTCCAAACTGATCTCTCTGATGGGGTATATGGCACTTGTTTGAAAGTAATGTTACAGGTGTTAAGGGTATTTATGGGGAGGAGAGCTTAGAAATTAGGGGAGGTTTATGAGATTGTAGAGAGATAAATGGGTTAGAAATGATTGAGAGTAGTGGGGGGAAGGTCGCTTTATAATAATCAATTGCTGGGTCTGAAATATTATATGATGGCGTATTTAGAGGTTATTTATTGGGAGAGACCCACATGATGTGAAATTGTGCTTAGTTACTGAAGAGAGTGGGGAACAAAGGACACTTAACTTTTTCTTACTTCTCATACTAAGAAAACCAGAGATCATCAGAGCTGTGTTCCTTGGATTCTTGGCTTCTGTTCTGTTTTTAGTGGGTATTGTCTTTCAACTTGCAAGTCCCTGTTGCTTATGCACAAAGGGCAGGTATATATATATACTACTTCCTGACCCATATGTACCATGACCATTATAGGAGAATTTATCATAGATCCCACTCCCCCTTTTGAGAGCTTGGAACTCACTCTTCTAACTAATGGGGAATCTTTACCTGAAATTAAAGTAATATTGTTTGCTAAGAAATCTTTGACTGCCATAAAATACCTATGGCCCAGTAATATTTGGCTGCCTCCTCTTTTTATAAGTCAGTCTGGAGTTTGAGCGTTTTGGTAAAATTAGCCTCCTAGAGGGTCGTTTTCCAGCCTAAATATATAATGGGTTAACTTCGACATATATATCAATTTGTACCATAAAGGAAGACAAAATATAATTAGGTTGTGTACCAAAGTGAATTATTAACATGGAGGATGATGATGTTGATGATAGAAGACTTCAGTACCATATATCACTGATCCTCTGATCTTAAACCGTAATAGAGCCAAGAATATATGAAATATAAAAGAGCACTTGAAAGTTATGTAACTGAAAACAGACAAGAGTCAAGAAAGTTTACTAAACTACTGACAGATGCATGTGAACAGCATTTGAGTACATAAATGACTGTAACAAGTTTTCTTTCTGAGACATCCATGCCAGCCTTTATCATGCGCTCTAATTAAATGCACTGCGAGTACTATGATCATCAGCAAAATCGAAAATTTCAAATGTACTATTACAACATCATCTGCTGTGAAGTCCCACCAAAAGAGAAAAAAAGAATTATGTAGAATGACCTTTTTTGGTGTAAAGAACCAGACATAATACATCTATAAGTTAAAAAACATAAACTTTATTTTCTTTTCAAGATTATTGGGGTTAGTCAATAGATTTTAGCCCAATAAACGCAAAGTTATACTCCCCCATTCCCTGGTGTCGGGGCAATGGTCACAAGTGGAGCGCCTGTGGGCACTAGCACACTTGTTCACGGCCGGGCGGGCTCGAACTAAAGAAACCGCACATCGACGTGCATGCTGTCCTCTCTGTGCATGATGTCTCAACCTTGAAGAATATGTCAAAAGCCAATTGTTAAAGTGAGAGAGACGATCACGACAGTTTAATTAAGATCTTCGGGTCCGATAGTCTTCTTTTTTTTCTTTCGCATGAATTAAACTGGATGGTCCCGGCCTTTCTGATCTTAATTAGCTGCATTCAGTAGCACGAAAGCGCCACAGCCCAAACAAGCCCGCCCGCGCCCCAATGCATCCTTTTCTGATCTTTGTTACAATCTAATTAACTTCCTGTGTCACTATCCGAAAGAAGCTTTACTGATAGCGAGTGCTGAGAACAGGTTTGAATAGATATTGCAGCTTTCACAGCCAGCTAGCACTTCTGCATCCGCGAGCAAAACGTGCACAGTTTCTACATAAGCGGCCATGCATATACATACTAGGTGGGTTCCTAATTAATTCTTGCAATATACTACTGAAATAAATGGTTGCCAAGGCTGTGAATTGTGATCATTCTAAATTCTAGCGTGTTGAAACTATAATTTCTTTAAAATGAGCCCCCTATAAATCCCACGCTACAAAAAAAATTATTTATAAACTGTCAGTTATTTGAATATATTTTTATCGTAAATAACCCATCATAAATACTTATTATTTTTTTAAAGTCATTTACCAAAAAGGTGAGATTTGGGGTGCATATATATATATATATAAAATATATTTTTCTAGTTCTAGTAGTTCTAATTAATTAATTAGATGCCTAGTTAGGGGAACTTTTAATTTGGTAATGCCTAATATAAGATGATCTCATGCTATTTTCAGCATTCTATATGATTACGGATTCCTAAAAAATAAACGGACGGTATTGCTTTACGGATTATTTAGATACCTGGATATACCACAAAATGGGCCATACGTAGTAAGAAACCAACCACAAATTGGCTGTAGTGTAGATCATGAAATGACTAAACTCATTTAACCATATCTCTGGTGCCCCATATCTAAGGTGTAGGAAGGGCCTACGCCAAGAAAACAGATAGACCTGATTGAAGGAGGATGGCCGCACATGTTTTGCACATTTGGCCCACTTTTAGGATCACAATCAATCTGGAGCCATTGGCCATCGAACAGTTTTCGCCACACAACTTTGCCACCCTACTGATCGTATCTTCATCGACATTTGTTTAGCTAATCTCTTGATACTGGAAGCTGATTCAGGATAGATGATACTGATGTAAAGACTAACAGACATGTATTTGACCAAGTTGAATTTGCTGTTGTATTGATGGTGTACTATATATAGAGTTACATACGACAACCAACACCTAATATTATTGCTGTAGATAAGTGCAATAATTCAAAACTTAAATCCGTTCTCTAACAACTGAGTTTTCAAATTATGCATTGACAGTGTTGAAATACCATGTGATAGAAGATCAGTGCAAGAATAGCAAAAAATTGGGATCTTTAATTATCTAATTAGGACAATTTTGAGTACATTTCAATATTTTAGTCATAATTTTACCTACAAGTATCAAAATCATGCATATGATCTTAATTAGAAAGTTTTTTTTAGCATGCATATTGTGGTCATTCAACTATGCTCGATATGCATCTTTTTCGAAGTTAAAATCTCCTATGTTTTTCTTTATATTCCTAATTTTTGTTATTATTTTTTCATTTAGTTGTAATATTTCATTTGTGGTTTAGGTGAATCTAATTTGGGTCAGATTTATGTCTGAGTACTTTTTCAATTATATATTTTCTTTGGGCATGATTATTGGATCATTTTATTTTATTTTATTTTTGACTAAAATTTTGATATTATCAATTTTCAACTATTACAATCCGGCTCGTGAGTTGATTTTATTATTTTTTTTTAAAATTGATAATTTTGAATTGAAGGTCAAGTCGTTTCTCTAGGTGATTATCTTGCTTTTCTTTATTGTAAATTATCTATTAAAATTAATTAATCCACCTAATAATCGCTATTATGTGGGACATCATCTTTTATAATCTTTGTTTTGATCATTCAACAGGTTTGGATATGCTTTGCTGCTTTCTTTTATTCTGCACCATATATTCTTAAAGTCACCTTCCATGGTCCTGGTTTTCCGATGAGTCGCATCACCCAGCCCCATGTTCTCCCCGTCTTGTGCCCATCCTCAGAAGAAACATTGGATCTGAACAAAACAAATTAGTCGGCTTGATTTGGAGCTATCATAGATTGAGCTTAATAATTACTCAGGGATAACGAAAGCCCCCAACATTGATCTTATCAAGGCTTTGTTAAGACTCTGACCCAACAGTCCATTCTATAATAGTTTCGGCCCACGAAAAGTAGAGATCTTGGGTACGTAAAAGGCCCAATTTCTGGCCCCACAAGACTCACCTTGTGCCCCTATAACTAGGCAATAATGGGCATTTACCCCAAAAGTTGTCCCCCAAACTCACCCTATAGCGGGCAAAGTCTCTGATTGCTAGTCTGCAATCTCCAATGGGCTGCATCTACTCGGGTTTAAATGAGCTGTTGTGCTAAATCTTGTTGGAGAAGAAACAGATGTGATAAGATAAGAAGAATATATAATTTTGGAGATAGGAATAGAAAGGATCGAACGTTCATGGCATGGAACTTTCACTACAAAAAATGAACATTTGTAACAAATTTTTTTTGATAATAATGATTATTTACGATAAAAATATATTTATTTTAACAGAAAATAGTTAATTTAGTAGAAAATAACTAATCACAAATAAATAATTTTTTTGCGGAGTTCTAGTTAAGCTAGATTCATGGATCTGAGAAATCTTAAAAAGGGTTAAAGAATGCTGTATATGTCCTCCATCTACAGGACATGAACCAAGTTCTGTAACTTTTCCATTGTCCAAATATAAACGTGGCAACTCTAGCTACACATATAGTGCTCTATGACTAAACAGGCACCTGGAAAGGGTCACGTACGCTTTATGGCTTTGCAGGAAAAAAAGGAAAACATCGAATTAAGTTCAAAGTATATATTATAAGATGAAAAGGTTGGTACCCCATAATTAAGATATGTAATGCGATCGTTCCGCGTGTGGTCTGTGTCAATGCTCTTATCTTTTGAAAAAAATCAACGAAGTACTCACGTCGATCTAATAATATTATATATCTTATGATCCCCATGATTATAAGAAGGTCAATATATTGTCTTTACATGTTAATTTATTATACTTCGATCAGTACTTGTATTTATATTTTATCATTGTTAAGAGTCGAATTAAGCAGATGAGAGTGCATGCTTTCCCTCGTGCGTTGTTGATCTTTTTGTATCTTACATGTTGAGTTTGTTCCTTGGCTTCAATCCCACATGGGTAGGAAGTGAAGCCACAATAAGCCTCTTGGGCTATATAAGGAGGCTAAGACTTCTTGGTTAGATACACACCAACTAACAAGTTATCAAGTAATAACTTATGAGTAAAATCCTCTATTTAGCCTTTTCTTGTAAAAGGGAAAGAGGTGAAAGTTAAAGTTTTCTTAGTGAGAAAATTTTGTGAGTGTCATTTGTGGTGAGGAGAAAAATTGTGTGATTGCAACAATTTTTCACATAGTGTATTTTCTTCTCTGGGTCTGCTGGTTTTTTTCTTCCTGCTTTGGGAGTTTCCAGGTAAATTCTTGTGTTATTATTATTTCTGTATATCTCTTTATATTCCTGCATAGAGGTGGATCCTGGGGGTGAATTTGGGAGGTCCAAATTCCCAACATTACATTGGTTCAAAAAGGTCTCTGATCATATATATATATATATATATATATACATGATAATTAAGTAGTACGTACCCTAAACTATCAACTTTTCAGATAAATATGATCACCTTTTCTCCTAAACTTGCAAACAGAGACACATGTTAACTTACGAGACATCTCTCGTAATTAAAGATAGATAATAAAAAAGCTCAAATTTAATTGACAATAAATTAAAGAGACTTGATCCTAACTAAGCTTTTAGAGTTTGTTCAAGAAATTTTAGAGGATGTCGATTCATATAAATATAATTAATACTAAATATCTTCAACATTCATGGAATCATGATGTGTTTTGTCTGCTCCACACTACAAAAAAAATACGTATAAATAACTAATTAATTGTAACCAAAATGATTGTTTTCGTTAAAAATAAATTTTTGTAACATTTTTTCTTATTTTTTACGACGAAATTTGTAGTCGCAAAATACATATTTTCTTGTAGTGTCAACTCATGACGGCAGCTAATTATAAAAGAAAAATGATAATTTACAATTACTTTACAACTGATCTATATGAAATAGAGGATACATAACTTTGTATTATTATTAAAATTTATTTTTAATAGAGTGACATGATCATTTTATTAATTGTTTGAAAACAAATTATAAAATAATTGTAGATATATCATTACTGCTTAGTTGTTTATAAGGGAATCGGGAAATACATATATGGGCCCAGTCTGATGATCTCAACAAAGGCCTAGAACGGTGATCTATATTTAATTTAGTTCTTATGGATTTGGGATGGTTTTGGGCCTCATTTGTAAGAATATGAGTCGAACGAAGAAGGAAATGAATAACATCACAAAGAGAAATTGGAAATAAAATTTGGTCACTAAAAGGAAGTCGACAATAATGATGATCTCTAGCAGCTTGGTCCCAGGGGCTGATGTTGAGCATAAACATATAAAGCCATTAATACCAATAAAACCGAGAAATTATATTTATCATTCTCTTAATATTTCATAATATAATATGTCGAAATAATTGACTTACGAAAAAATCTTCATAATCTCTTACTATTTACATAACTTCCATATATCATACTTTATTTTATTTTATTTTTTATTAAATATATTATATATAGATAATAAATAAATAAAAATTAATTTAATTTAAAAAGAACAAATTCAAAAAAAATTAAAAATAGTAATGTGTGGAGGTTATAGAGATTGTGTAGAACTTTTCAATAAGAAAATGATGATGAAAGAGAGTACTGCAAATAGTATTACTCATCTAAATTATATTGCATAGTACAGTTATTCTTAAAGGTTGTGGACCTGTTCCTATAAATTAAAGGACTATAGAGGGAGGAAAATTTTGGCGGGGAGTAGGCCATCCACATCCAATATTAGTTTACCTTTATGAGCTTTAAATATACAAAATACAATAATAATTCACATATGGAAGAAAGAGAGAGAAGATGGAACAATATCAAAGATACTGAAAAGAATTTGATGCATAATACTATATATTCAACGTAAGTCACAAGTTCTAGTATTACGCACTACTACTACTGGTTAACTTTAATATTGTTGAAAATGTGAAAGCAACGGATCAGAGAAAATTATGGCAAAGTCATGCACTTGAAATTAAGAGTAAAAAAATAATCAAAAAATACATAAATATATCATTATAAAAAAAATGGATAATAATGACTAAATATTTATGATGAAAATGACTATTAATAATTAAAATAAACTATTAATAATTAAAATAAATTATTTACGACTAATAAATAATAGTAAATAAATAGTTTTCTTGTAGTGTAGTGTATGTTCAATATCCCATTTTAGGTAAATCTTTCTACCAAAGATTCCAACGTTTATATGTTTGATTAGAAAAAAAAATATTGATGCAAGGGGATTCGAGATAGATGATACTGAACTGTTTGATTGCACGTTGATGGCGCTGAGGTATCATGAATTGGCAGATCAGCGCAAAGGCAGAAAGTGATTGTGATATCTTTCTAATTGTGGCAGTTTTGGGTGCGTTTCAGTTTTTTGACCATAACTTTGGTTACGGATGTCAGAATCGCCCATAAGACCCTAATTTGGAAAGCTCTTTTCGACGTACACACTGTCAAAATCGAGCATGGCTCCACGTGACTTTTTTCGACTTCAAATTCCGCTGTTTTTCTTCCAAATCATTATTTTTAGTTATTTTTTACTATTTTTGATAATATTTCGTTTGTCAGTTAGGAAGTGATTTTAAACCCAATTTGGGTATGATTTTTTGCAAATTGCTTATTTTATTTTGAATTTCAATTTGACGTAGTTTTCAAAATTTTGCCGTTTTTGATAAAATTCGAATTTTTGACTATACAGTCTGGCTTATAGACTGATTTTTAACATTACTTAATTTTATAATATTCAGTTGAATCTCAGAGATGTATTATATGTATTTTAGGCGATTTTCTCATGTTTTTTTTTATGAATTATTTATTAAAATTAATTTATAGAATAATCATTATTTTATCTGACGTCAAATATATATAATAATGCAGAGTTATTTAAAAAGTACATACAATTAAGTTATTAACCCTTTGTACACACGTCTCTAGCTTTTTAAGTTTGAAAAATGCTAGTACGTCGTACGACTCTCAAATGTGCCCAGCTATCAAATGTATCTACATATATAATGTTTTTTTTTTATTTTTTTTAATAATTAAGATTATTTAAAAAATTATTTATACTAGCTTGTGTCGTAGAGGAGGAGTTGAAAAAAAATAAAATTCCGGTCGTGGCCGGTGTACTATGCATTAACTAAGCAGTGAACACACCGATAGGCGATGGACATCAGCTTCAGTCATTATCTGTCCACTTCCAAAGCTCGACAACTGTAAATTATAGAGAAAGAGAGAGAGCGCGCGCTCCATTCCAAAGCTTCAGACCTCGGGAGCATGCTAACCAATCTTATGTCGACACACATTTGGTACTCTGTGTTGTGCTTTTCTTCGAAAGCGATTGTTTTTCTTTCTTTTTAGAAGCTCCCCTCTGCCAGCTTGTGTCATGTGTGTCCTTCAACCCACTTCTTTTCGCCAGGAGTACTCAGAGACAGGATGGACAGAATTACTAAACCCTTAAAAAAAAAAAAAAAAGCTCTTGCATGCAGTACGTATACCATGTTGTCTTGTCTCTTCTAGTGTGTCCCCATGCAATTATTCCAATATTTATTTTACCATCCATTTCTTGAATAAAAATAAATAAGAAAAGACACCTCCGGCTCAAGTACACCACTTCTCTTTCGATATACAATATTATTTGTTTGAACTGATCAAATCATGATCAGTCTGAAAGTACTCGAGCAAGTCTTCTCAAAGAGCTTGATGGCATGCACTAGTACTGTGACTGAGCTCTTTCGCCAGCCCGTACGTACCATAATATTCTTAATTGAAAGCTTTTTAAAAGGTGGTCTCAGCTTCTTTGGGAGGGGATCAGGATTTTCAACAGTAAAAATTATGTCCCGACCTCTGATCTTCTGGTGTCCTCCCATATTAATATCCCCACTAGATTAGCCTAGCTACTAGTACTAGCCATCTATATATCTTCAAATATGACTTGGATATTGCATGCTTTCATGTTAGTTTTAAATAATATTAGTGGTGGGCTGCATATCAGCATATAGGCCGGTACCTTCGACTTTCGAGTGATGAGAAACGTCGTCGTACGTAGTATGGCAAACAACAGGACAAGCACCCACATGACATGCATATTTATACGGTGGTAGATCGATGGGCGTCGGAAATGCATGTGCAGCTTAATCGTATCATACAATATATGACGACGACGATCGATCCATCTATCTCACATATAAATTTGGGTTTCTCACGACCATTTTCCTCATCTCCTTAAATACATACAAAGCTGAAATCTTGATCCTCGTCGCATATTGGAAGTTAGTGACTTGTCATTTCAGCTGGCAAAAGAAACAAAAATCATGTTGGACAAGATATATAGGATTGAGATTAGTCATTAGAGGATAAAAAAGAAGAAGGTATTTTCTCCCCATACAGGCTTTTTTGGCAAGCCCTTTCCTTTTTCCGTCCGTTCTTGGGTAGGGGTGAGTCAGAGTTTTGGCTCCGATCACCCCCTTCCCTATCGTTTACTCTTGTCTAGCATTTTTCTATTGTTTTACGTTAGGTTTTTAGTTCGTTAGAGAAGTCGAACCTCTCTTCATCGTTGGCCTGCTGCTAGTCGGCCTTTCTCGACCAACACGCGTCGTACCATCAACTTCTATTGGTGCCGATCTTTAAGTTTGGAGAAAGACTCTGATGTTCCAATGGGCGAGTTGTCTTCACGCGCAGACTTGGCCGAGCGCGTGACCTACTCACAAAGGCTTCTTGAAGTTTGTTTGGTGGCTACGCTCGTCGCAGGCGTCCTCAGCAACCCTCAATCTGTCAGACCAGGCCATGGGCATTTTTGTTCTAGTGGCATGTGGTTCATATGCGCCATCTCCGCAGCAATTGGTCTTCTGCCGGCGATCGGTGTTTGTGATGGTTCCTTCTGTTTTTTTGGTTATTTTTTTTTTGTTGGTTTTGGTTTTTTTTTTTGTATGTTTTGTGTTATATTTGATGTATAGTTTCTTTGTTTTTGTTTGCAGAGATCCGTTATATCTAAATGGGATGATAGCCGGTATCGAGTGGCTAAGTTGAGGAGGGGTTTCCTTCCAAAAATTCGTTGTTTGGGCTAGGATTTTCAGCTTTGATTTTAGCCGAACGTAGCAGCGTGGCTCTTGTGGGTTTGGACCTCCTAGACGCAGTTCTCTATCAGTTTTCGTTCGCCACCTACTTGGGTGCGGTCCTCTGTAGATTGTTAAGTTTGGTGGTTTAATTTGTTTAGTTTGTGATTGTGTATTTTGGTGGTTTAGTTTGGTAGTCTAGTTTGTTTAATTTGTGTAGTTAGGTTGTCACTCTGTTGTGGACAGAGTTGGGCTATCTCTTAGATAGTATTCTTTGAGATGTTACAGTTATGGTTAGACTATATCAGTCACTGTTAAGTGTACTGGGGAGTTATAGATCAGAATTTAATTGTCTTATAACACATGTTTTAAGACCATTTATAATACTATTATCTATGAATAAATTATGTTTCATTATCTATCAAAAAAAAAAAGATTAGTCATTAGGGTACTCTTGCCTATAACTCTAGGGTTTTATCAGTACTAAAAAGTAGACTTCTAGGCCGGGATATAT
Organism: Platycarya strobilacea; assembly: GCA_036898215.1. Classification (NCBI taxonomy): domain Eukaryota; kingdom Viridiplantae; phylum Streptophyta; class Magnoliopsida; order Fagales; family Juglandaceae; genus Platycarya; species Platycarya strobilacea. Next base: position 15,193,944 of record CM072554.1, on the reverse strand, counting down.
ATCAGCTAGCTAGCTAGGCTGAATTTGCTTAATAAAATCATACTTTCTAATGTCAACTATTAGTGCCTAATTAATTAATTTCTTTTCCCTTCTATAAATTGTTTGTTGGTATTTTTTATTACGGTATAATTTCTAATCTATAAGGATAATTTCGTTTGGTTAATTAATTTTCCGTATAATTAAATGCTTAAATGATAGTGATATATGGGAAAAGCATAATATAGTATAATAGTACTGAAGGTATTTATAAACTCAAATTCATGTCCTTGATCCGGAAATTGTTGCATCCGTTTCTAACTAGAGTACAATATATGTTTACATATAAAACAATAAAGACTTTTGATGGGAAACAATTAGCTAGGTGTGTTTTGTTGTTCTTATTCCTTATGTAGTGTAGTACAATATATATTGCCTTCCCAAATTCCAATTACCCATCCTGATTCTCGCATCAATTTCTTAAAAAGATATTAGGTCATCGTGCATGGGACATTGTCCAATGTTTGTATTCAAGAAATTAGTGGTCGGATCATTAAAAGAAAAATGACTTAAAGATGTGTTTTTTAAATTTTTAAGCAGTTGTATTGTATATAGAGTCTAACTTGAAGTACTAGGGAATAAGAAGGGACAAAAAAACGCTCTCTACCTCTCTGCTCTCTCCCTAGGGTTTCTTCCTTAGATGGCACCGCTGGAGGGTTTTCCTCCCTCCTTTCTCCTTTTCCCCCATTTCTCCATCCTCCACATCTCTCTTTCTCTCCGTTTTTTATTCTATTTTGGGGTTTTCTCCATCCCATCCTCCTCCCCCCATCTTTGGTCTCCCCAGCCGTACCCCACTCTCGATCTCCTTTCCGTCCTCTTCTTTCCTTTCTTTCTCTGTAGTTTGTTTTGTTTTTGTTGTTGGTTTTGCAAGATCCGAGTTGGGGTGGAGGCAGCGTTTGTTGACTGGGTAGACCTCTACCGGCTTGGACACCGCACGCGTTCTGCCGTTCTCCTCAGGGGCGGACCCGTGTATCACCTTTGGGGGGCTACCGCCCCCCCAAACTTTTTCAAAAACAATAACTCTAATATAAATATATATAATTTATATATATAATTAAAATTTGCTCTTAAATTTTAAAAAAATAAAAATAAATTGCCCCCCTCAAATTTATATTTTAACTTTTTTTTTCATTTAAATCCAAATTTTAACTCATGTAATCTTGCAGTTATTCTAACAGTCTAATTTTAGCAAAAAAATTGATTATAAATTTATATGATTGTAAAATTAATTGATTATACTCACTTATTTAATTTTACTCTAACTTGTATGATTGTGAGATATAGTTTATTAAAAATTTAATAGCGTTACATTATTACTTATTAGAAAGTTTTCAAATTTATTATTGATCTATAAATTTTTCTTAAATCATAGAAAAATATGAGCAAGTACTTAAGTACAATTGATTTTTTTTTAAAAAGACGTAGACAATTTGAAGACTAATATATGTTTAGAGAGCTCGATAACAACAGAGCATAATACTTCTATTATTGATGACCATCCTTCTAAAATTTACATGCATCGTACACTTTATCGATCGCCTCCCCAAACATAAAATTCTGGTTCTGCCCTTGGTTCTCCTCCTAAGGTGTCGATCTCGCAGACACACCAGAAGCGTGAAGATCGGAGCGGCGTGTGCTTCACACGCACCCCTCACAGACATCTCCTGTGCGCCTTCGCCAGAGGGATCCGCATCCACGTACGTGGGCAGAGGAGACAGGGATCCCGGCGGTCCGGTCTCTATCATTCTCATCCTCAGCCAAGTGACGCGTGGTCTCCTCGCACCACTATCCGCAGTGGTTTTCCTGGATGGCTGGTTTTATTTTTCCTAATGTTGAAAATCAGTGCCCCTTTTTTCAGTTATTTTAGTTTATGTTTGTTGTCTTGTTGATAAATTCCAAAAATAGTTAGTCTCTAGGACTTGGGGTTTTTTTCCCTTTATGGTCTTTAGAATTTGTCCCCATTATAGGGTTTTGTTTTTCTTAGTGGTTTGTTGTTTGGAAGGGTAGAAATGGTCAGTACACTTTAGTATATTGGGGAACTCGAATTGTTGATTGGTAACTTGTATCTCAAGTTAACTTGTAATGCCTGTAATTTAGTGAATGAAATGTTTTCGCTTCAAATAAAAAAACTTGAAGTACTAGAACAACATGAGGGTGTTTTCTTTTTTACCCTTTTTTAAAATCAATTTGGATTTTTGTAACTTACGGTATATACATGTACAACTATACTCACATCCACATCCGGGTTTATAATGCAATCTAGGTACCCACTTCGATTAATCTAGCCCCCTAGGCAGGTATTCAATTATGAAAAATCTGGGTATTGATCGATCAAGTTGCTACTAAATATTCAAATTTTCAAATAAACATTTTAAAAGGAAGGGTTACAAATCCAAAACGATGCGTTCTGAATACAATATTCAACGCGCGCTGTTTTATTTATAAGGTAATTTTTTTAAAATATAAAATTTGAATCTGATTATGAGTACACCGACGGCTATTATTTTGGAACCTGGATGATATAATTGTACCCACAACCGAATAGGTGAGGGTACAAAATCCAGATACCGGCTCGGATAAAATTTGGATGGATACCTAGTCAGATCATGAAGTACCCCGATTATCTGAATTCAGAACTAGAGCAAAAATTGGCCGGATGCATAGGCCTACAACTTGAAATTAGGTGAAGGGAAAACTAACAAATGTTTTGATGAAAAACATGGCCAAAACTCTATATATTATCAGGCTTGACGTTAGACTAGATCAGAAATATCTTCCTCATGTTCTTATTTGAACTAGTTGAGGGTTTCAAGTTGGAAAAATAAAAGATACGACATCATGAAGTACTTAACCAAACAAAATTTATTTCCCACCTCTAAACACCCAACTTTTAAATCACTAAATTCATATAACTCAAAACTTTTTTAAGCGTGGAATTCACTTTTTTTTTTTTCAATTCAATATTTTTTACACGTGAAACCAGAACTGTTCACCTGACGCGGCTCGATAAAGGCATTTCCAACCCAACAATAAGTTCTACCATTTGGCCGATTACCTGATATATAAATATATATATATATATATATATATATATTAAAAACCTTTTGGAATCTTCAATTGTACGAGACAAATAAGCGTTTATAAAAAAAAAAGGTCCGAGACCGAGAAGCACTTGAAACTAGTTTATTGTCGATCCTGATCATGACAAGCCCAGTCGAAAGACAAGTTACTAGACCCAAGAAGCTTGACTTGCTCCCTTGAGAGCTGTTGTGATGATGTTCCCAGGATTGTCGTAGATGATTTGCAAACATGGAGATCTGTTTTGCATGAAGCGGGCCATCACTACATGAAAAATGAACAGAAATAATTAATATAATGCAACTAAAATGCCTATTTTAGCTGAAAATAATTTTTTGTAACTTTTTTTTTCTACTTTTTATGACAAAATTTGAGATCACAAAAAACCTATTTTCTTGTATTACATATCTCCGAATGGGATTTACACAATGGGTAAATAATTTTCAGGCGTGGAATGTGGTCTTAGAGCATACCGGCCATGTCCTTGAACTGCTGGAGATATAGCAAAGCCCTACCACGATCATGGCCATCGGAACGATCACTCCTCCCAACTGTGTCGACCAGACCACATATTATGCCGAGAGACAGAACAAGATGACTGGTATGAAGTCTTCCAAAAGCGGAAGAAGTTTCTCGATCCTTTTGGGGGAAAATAAACAGGTTGGTTAAGTGATGCCAACAAAAACCTACAACTTTTTTTAACTTCTCATAAATATACATAAATTTATTTTAATATTTAAATATATTTAAATTTATCTTATATAAATTTCATAAAATTCATACTATCATCTCAATTTACTGTTATTAATAAAAAATTCACTTCACAAGCCAGCTCAATATTCCAAATGGGACGTAATTACCTTGATGTACTGTATGTATTAACTTTTAAAAACTTAAGATGGAAAAAGGAGAGAAGATCAGGTGCCCAGCCTGAGCCCCTCTGACATCCGAGTAAGTAGTGAACTTGAACCAAGAATAACAACACCTACATAAACCAAAGACTAGGTACTCATGAAGCTAATTGGGGTATTGTGTTTGCTTTGGCCTTATGAAGAGATTCTTATACTCTGATCGGACAGTGGGAGCGCTAGCTGGAATATTATTGTCGATCATTATTCCCAGCCAGGTGAAGCTAGAAGGGTGTGATTATCATGATGAAAATCACCAGATGAAAATCATGGCAGATCAGGAAGACAGCATAAAGAATATTAAATATTGGACAATGTAAGTCACCCATGCATGGGAGGGCAGGGCAGAGCAGGGCAGGCTTGCACTCCGGGTCATGTCATCCGATCCGGACTCCAGATTATTAAATAATGCTGAGGCACCTTACCCAAAGTTAATTAGTGACATTACTGGAGGTCTACCTGGATGACATGATTGTGATATCTTCAAAAACCCTCCCTCCAAAGTGATTCTCTGTCCCTCAATATTTGATGGTCCAAAAATATTATGCCCATAACTGTCCTAATCAGAAGACGATTCTCTAATATTGGAACTTATGCATATCTCCTAATCGCTATCATGTATTCGTGGATTTCTCATCAAGTTCTAACAATATGTAAGGAATTTAGAATTCTGATCAAGTTGATATGTTGGATGAAATTGCTAAATATTACCATACTTATAATATAATATATTCATCATACAGTACAAAAAAATAGGGCAGATATGACACTAAAATGTCACATCTACTCTATTTTATCGTAATTAAAGTACTAAGTCTACCATATTTTTTTGTAATGATATTTTAACATATGTTTGATATGATGAGTATTTATGTTCTAGCATATTTAATTTATTGTGTAAATAATTATATTTCCATGTTTTTTCTTTGACAGATACGTTCTATCAAATTGGTATGGAGGTCATCATTTATTTGTAAGGAGCTTAATAAATTAAGAGTAAATATATGGGACTCTGGCGTTGGGGCCCATTTGCACCCCCATGGGGGTTTTTAAATCCAAAAAAAAAAAAAATTAAAAATCACATATATTTTATTTCCATACATATTTTTATTGATTTTGTAAAAAAAAAAATGAAATGTAAAAAAGTATAAAAAAAAATTTACACTACAGGGACGCAGAGGAACCTCAACGCTGGGCCCCATACAATTGCTCATAAATTAAACGAACTAGCTATATATAGTACGTACATACCACATGAGGCCGGACGAAGCTGTTACCAGCTGGAATGCTGCAGTCTACAACTTATTATTTTCCTCGAATTTTCAATAGGTTTACTGGATAACAGCATTCACAATCTATTAGCTAAATGACTTGTTTAATCAAATTTTATCTAAAAAATATCAAAAACATGCTTCAATAGATTCAATAAATTTAAAATAAATTTAATTTTATCTTTTCTCACTCTCCAAATAGACTGGATAAGAGTCTATTAAAATTTGTTTTTATATCTTTTAGTCAAATTTTGACTAAATAAATGAGATAGTTAGTGGGTTGTGAGTGTTCTAATTAGAATTAAAGTAAATAAAAAATTAATATTTTAATAGAATAGCTTTTAATTTGTTGAGCCTATTATTTGATGTAATAAAAAATAAATAGTTAAAATTTATAAAAATGATATTTTAAGTCAAAATTTAGCTAAATTTTAATTAATGAGTTGTAAATGCTCTAAAACAATTGAAAGCACTGTAAATTAAAAACTCTCTCTCTCTCTCTCTAGTACTTTATGTGATTCTATAAAGCATAAAAATCAAAACCTATTACCTATTCATCCCGACAAAGATGGATAGTTCAGTTAACTACTGGTCATAGCCTAAAGGAAAGGAAAAGATTCAGATGAAACCTGGCTAGCTAAAACCGTCCAAATTAAAATTAGACTACTTAAATCTACATACTGCATACATATAGTGGAAACTTTCTATATCTTCATGACATAAATACTTCCTATTTATATATTCACATAAATATATACATTTTTTCCATCAATATAGTTAAAAAATGGGGAGGGGGAGAGTGGAGCTAAAGAGGATTGAGAACAAGATAAATCGGCAAGTGACATTTTCCAAGAGAAGGAATGGGCTGCTAAAGAAGGCGTATGAGCTCTCAGTTCTCTGTGACGCTGAGATTGCCCTCATCATCTTCTCCGGCCGTGGGAAGCTGTATGAGTTTTGCAGCAGCTCTAGGTACGTACTTACGTACGTTTTCTGATCTATATATAATATATATATATATATATATATATATTACACGTTTTAGATGGCTAGCTCTGATCTTTTGCTTATTAAGGTTGTAATTTTTTTTTTCCCTAAATTTCTAAGGTGGTCTTGAAACTGTGGTGATCACTGTTATGATATAATTAGTAATTAAGACATGTGGGTTGATTAGTCTGGTCATGGCCATCCATGGATGCTGTTCTGTAGTACCGTCCGTGCCCAATTAAAGGACGAATTCGCTTGCTCCTGTGGATAATTTCTTTGTGTTTTTCTAAGTTATGTTAGATCTGAAAGTTCTTAATTTGTTACTTAATATTATCATGGGAATCAGATTATGACTTTTTATTTTAATGAGTTCAACATATAAATATATATATATAGACTCTTTTCAAAGTTTTCCAACGATAATTTCTCTTTCGTAATCTATATAAGTCTTGTATCGTTTTGTTGCCTCTGTTTCTTTATAAAATTATGAAAGATGATCGAGGGCTAGCCGGCCGGCCCTAATGCTTGGCCTTGGTCTGGATCTTTCAGAGGTGCAGTTGAAATGATGATCAGTATATATTTAAACCTCCATATAGATAGATCCAAGTTCTTTTTTGATATATAAATATAAGACATCGGAAATTAAGGAGACTCTGATCTTGTAGTTTAGGATGCATATTCTGAAAATTGATGGACGTAGTTTAGGTAATTTCCGGAATTTAGTTTATAATTTCTTCACGATCTTTGGCATCCTCACGTTCGATGATCTACTACTTGCTCTTGCCTGCCTTGATTCCAGCATGACTAAGACGCTCGAGAGGTATCGATACTGCAGTTACGGGACACAAGAGGCAAGTCAATCTGCAGCGGATCAGGTAGTTCAATCTCATCTTGCATGCTCTCCCGGCTCACTTTCCCAACAATATTTATGGCACATCAATAAAGAGAAAGAAAAACGATTTGATCTTAATATAATAATTTGCTGGTTATAAACCATGTATTTTTTACATGATTTTTTTTTTTTTTATAAAAAAATCATAAAACATTTTTTTTAAATACACAAAAAATCACAATATTATTTTTACTTAAAAATCAAGTGAAAAAAAAAATTATAAAATAAAATAAAATAAAAATCGGGATCCCTAGCTAATAGGGATCTCAAGTAGGGACAAATTATAGTATTTGATTATTTTGCATATTAGATACTTGACTTTTTTTATTAGAATATTTCCCTAATATTCTTGGATTATTATGGTGATTATATTTTAAGACATTGTAAATACTCTAGGTTAGAATTAATTAATATCTTGTATTTATATTTTATATATGGAAAATATTGATGCATCCATCGAGGATGCATCCCTATAAAAATTGATCTACCAATTTTTTTTCTTTTACTTAATTGTTAAGAAAGCATTTTTAAATCACTCAGTGATTTGTTTAAATGTTTAAAATGATTTAGAAAATGCTTAAAAGAACATACAAAGTTTTTTTTTTTTTTTTTTAAGTGCATTTTGCACTTCTCGATCAGTAGAAACTCTTGGGATCGACCTCTCGATCGGTGGCCTGGCCTGGCCCTAGCAGTAGTCCCCTTTGTATATTTCCTTATTTCACTAATTGGCCTTATTTTCCCTACAATTAATAGGTTGTTTTATTGTACATAATAACTTATCAATTCAGAAATACAATTAGTTCCTTTAAAAAAAAAAAATTCTCTTTTTACATTTTTGTCCGTTAATTAAACTGTTATATAAATGATCTTCCCACAAGAATATATTTTTTGTGGCATACTATTTTTGACAAATTGTTAACTGGTGGTGTGTGTGTGTATATATATATATATGTATATATCCTCTACCTGCAGAGCAGCTACCAAGATTACATCATGCTAAAAGCTAAATTTGAGGTCCTACAACGCACACAGAGGTAATTCAACATATAATTCTTTATGTTTCCTTGCAGCAGACTAAACGCTTATGAATTAATAATTACGTACATTTCCATATATTATTTCTCAATTATATAATTAAAAACAATTACTTTTTCCATTGATCATTGTGCCAAACTAATAAGCTGTACTGCTTGTGTAATGTGTCATGCTTTACAAACTTATAAGGTTGGGTTTGCCTAATGAGTTGATCTCAGATGCTTTGTAAATATTAATAAAAAGTAATAAAAAAGTAATGACTGAATATTGAATATTAGTGAATATTATATAGGAATGAATAATAAAAGAAAAATAATAATGGTAACTACCCAAACTAAGCCTAAGCAACATTAATGCAGCTACTAGAAATTCTTCATTACCTCATGATCATAGACATATATACTCGACATTCTGTAGAAATCTTCTTGGGCAAGATTTAGAGAATTTGGGTGCAAAAGAGCTCGATCGGCATGAGCATCAGCTGGACGCATCATTGAAGCAAATAAGATCAAGAAAGGTATTCGAAATTTTATAAGTCAGAATGAAAATTTTCTTTTTGCTCAAATTTTAATTATATATGTCGTTGTCATCAATCAATGTAAACCAGGTGATAACTTACATATTTGGGAAGTTTCTTGTATTTCCCATATTTATCATGTGATCATGGGTGCATATAATATATATATATATATATATATATTGTTTAATTTGGAAATGTTCCAAAACAAGATCATATGCCTGCTGTTTTTTCCCAGCTCTCAGGCTTGTTCTTATTTTTTGGTTAGTTTACATAGTATGATCTGTTGTAATGTCTTTTAAAGGGTTTTGAAATAGGTTTTCAATTTTGTTTTGTTGCAAAATATCTGGTTGAAGATGATCCTAGATCTTCTAATAGTTAATACTTATATTCTCAATATATAAAGACCAAAAAGCAAACTGTCATTTCAATAATCATCCAGCCATCCATTTTTAATTTGCAGGTGCAGTTCATGCTTGATCAAGTTTTTGACCTTCAAAAGAAGGTATCTAATATATTTTCCTAGAAAACTTAAATCATTGTATTTATGGACTATCCAATAATAGATTATCCAGGTTTTTACGGTGTGTAGGAAACCATGTTGCTGGAAACCAACACAGCTTTGAGGAGGAAGGTAATGCGCCTCTATAGTAAAAGTTCAAGTTGTTCAAGTACTATATATAAGAAATAAATAATAATATGGTAGGAAGAAAAAGTTCTCCATGCACAACCAAATACACGTCATTCCTATTTTTTAAGTGGGATACACGTCATTCCTCGATCGAGTATTTCTCGAATATTTTACTAATTTTAGAAAAGTTAAGATTTATCACCAGCTAGGAAAACAACAAAAGGTACAAACGTCATTACTGTAGAGACAATACAAATTAATTAATCGTGTCAGTCATAAGAAACTGATGTAAGTGCAGTTCACGTGTTTGATTGAAATAACATGCCGGAACTAAGAAATAATAAAAAATTGAAACACCCAAAAATAAATGTAAAACTAAAGGCCCAATATAAGGGTACACACAAAATAGTCGTGTCACCCAATATAAAATACTGACCACATGCAAGGTGCTATATAAATATAGTGTTATATCTTGAATGCATATAGTAAAATATAGTGATATATTTATTCATTTTAAGATTAGTATTTAGTATTAACAATCTGCACACTATATAAATAATGTTGTATTCTGAATACAAATTTGTCAAATTATTTTTTGCATAATTGAATTTGTAAGTGTAAGACAATATTTGTCTAAAAGATAAATTAACAATTCACTATTTGTCATTTTCAATCTCGATTTGCAATTCATTTTCTAATATGGGTAAGCATTGGCCACCTTATGGATGAAATGCCTTATCTTGGGGTGGATCACAATTCACTCATGACCACCTTCCAAGGGGAAAGACATTACCCCTAATAAAACACCACCATGGGTGAGCATTGGCCACCTTAAGAGTGGAGTGCCTTGTCTTGGGATCGCTCATGATTCCCTCATGACCAGCCCCCAAGGGGAAAGACTGAACGGCTCCTAATACTCCCCAAAAGAGTGATATAGAATCAACTCTAACTAGAAAGGTAGATCAATGTATCCAAAACCTAGTGCGAGTTCTAGCAATCATAAATTGTGGAATGAACCAAGTCTTTGCAAGGGCATCCATGTCCCACCCCACAAGTTTGAGATAGCTAGGCCGCTCTTCGACGTCATCTCGATTGGGTGATCAACCATCTCAAAAGGATAGTTGGCCATTGTGATGGCTACTTGATCATCAAATTATTTTAGTTATTTAGGATCTTAAATATATTTTATTGTAGTTTTTGTTCATTAATTGTCATTTTAATGTTGACATGGCATATGACATGTATAGATTGTGGTGTTAGTATATAAGTTAACCTAGTAGCTAGTTTGCGTGGCTTTACCATGTCGATTTTTAAAAGCATTACAATAAAGGTGTGTTTACCCTTTAAAGACCTTGATCACTTTTGAATATTTGCGAAGCAAATTACATAATGAAAGATGATATCTTCCTGATAACATATTAAATAAAATAGTAGTGCTATAGACAAACACAAGATACAAATGCCGGACAAACGCGAGGTGATGTGGCATCTAAATCAAACGCACCGTTGATTGAGTTTTATCTTTTCCTTTGTAATTTTCAACCTTTCTTTTTGAGAAGTCTCCCCAATCTAATCCTTCACCACCGACTATAATTTCCATCCCATCTACACTATCCTTTCAACCACAAATTAGCTATTGAATTAGCCATTTGAATGTATTTGTTGGCTCTAGAACTGAAACTAGAAGAAAGTGACGAATTTGCAAAGTGGTTGAGATTTTTGGCAATTTGCGAATTGAAGCTTGGGAAAGTTGCGAATTGGGTTTGGAAAAATTTAAACTGGGTTTGTGAACAGAGAAACATTTGAAAATTACGTAATAAATGAATTAGAAATGAATGAAAGTGGCTTGTGAACTGAACTGGAAAAAAGTTGGGTTTAGGAAGAACTGGAATCGATTTCTTCACATAGCTTTATCTTTTTTTTTTTCCTTTTCTTGGCCACCATAACTTTATCTGCTTCTTTTTCTTATTATTTTGTTTTTAGGGATCCCTTTCATAGTGGGAACTTCACTATTTACCTATCATCTTCAACATTAAATTGCCTTAAAACCAGTCTTCGTATGTTGCCACAAAATCTCGTCTCTCTCACTACACTAAATGCAAAGCTGAAGTGAGAGTGTCTCTTCCTTTAACATTCTGAACTAAAGAAACCATCATGCCTCAAATTCATCTTCGCTTAGAATGCGTAAGTTGAAGCCAGTAGTGGGTTTCCTTTTCGGATGTTCCCAAACAATCGCCAATAATCACAGCTCCCTTTCAACCTTGCACGGCCGCCTCCATCGCCCTTTGCTATGAAGGTTCTTGGATTGGAGTTTCTTGACAGTGCCATTGGAAACACATTATTGGCACCATCGGAATTAGACATGGGATTCTTAAATACAGACAATTGTACTTTTTCAAATTAAAAATAAATGAAAATGAAAAACAGAGAAAGAGAAAGGGGTATTGAATAATGGCTATGGCTACGGACTCTATTGGTTTAGGTTCATGGGAGGGAAGGTCTACAAATTGCAAAGAAAAAAATAAAACTAGATAAAACGGTGCATTTGATTTAAATGCCACATCACCTCACGTTTGTCCGGCGTTTGTGACCCGTGTTTGTTTGCAGCATTTTTGTAAATAAAAATATATAAGGTGAATCTTGCTTGACTGTTTGTTCAAACACAACTTCAAAGGCAATTTATTGGAACAAAAATTGAACAGAACTATTTAAAGTCTCTAGATTTATAGTTTTCATGTGCTGACCAATCCAAACTTGCTCCAAACAAGCAAGCAGATCTAGAAATCTACGGATAGCTAGCCTTCATTCGGAACCACGCCAAAAATCTCCTTCCCAACATTTAGAATTTGGACTTTGGATTTTGATAGACTCGTATGTTTATTTCTAGGCTTCTTACATATTTTTCGCAGCTTGTATCTGTAATATTGCAAGCCATTTTAAGATTTAGTATGGTTTGAGTAATATTGGAGTCTTTCCTTTAATTTCCCAATTTAGAATTTGGTATTCTCAGGAATCAAGAAAGTGTGAATGCTTTAAACCCAAGTATTGTAAGTACACATAGTTAAGTGCAAGCTTAACCATAAAGGTCTATCCGTACTATACGGGCGGGAGGCCACCCATCCACCATTGTTGAGTTTGTCAAGCCAGGTTCATTGTAGTGGTGGTCCAACTTGATGATCCAACCCGACAATGGTCTATTACAATTTTTAGTAGATTTTGAATAAGGCCTGACACTGTTTTTTACTCAAGTGTCAAATAAAAAGTTTACTCAACATTCAACTTGAGTGAAGTTCAAACTTAAGTATCGCTTGGTATTACTCGATAGTGGATTCGGCCGAAGCCCAGATAGAGAGTTCGCTCAACTTAACGCTTGAACGAACACAAGATAGAGAATTTGCTAGATACACACTTGACACTCTGTGCTCAAGTGAGGATCACAAAAATGTAAAAATTAGGGCTTTCACCTTGTAACCCTATAAATATGCTTATAAAGTATGGGCATTCTAAACAGTAATATCTTTCTCCCAAAGTGTATTTGTTATTTTTCGACAAAATAAAATCCTTTACAACTCTATGGACGTAGGCACATTTTCTACCTACATAAATTTTTTGTTGTGTGATTGATCTTTTGTTTATATGCTCTTTAATTTTGTTTTCTTGTCATTGTTTTACAACACCCACCCAATCCCCACTTGAGGGAGGTGGATAAATCAATTTAACCTCATTTTTGCTCACAACTTTAACCGTACACATTCACTTGTTGTGCGGGTAGATTGGCGCCACCATTGTCCACTCATTTTGTTAACCAACAAATTATTCCCTACAAAATAACAACAAAATGCAAATATATCAAAAAGTTTCACAAAAGTAACATCAATCACACAAAATCAACACCAATCAAAACAAAATAACCAAAGGATCCCAGACCTATAGATCATGCAAAGAAATCTTAAATTCATAGTGGTGCGACTTTGACTGTAGTCTTGGGTTGTAGAGACCCATGACCAAGTCGTTGTTGTATCACCCGTACAGTTGTAAACCATGGTGTGACCATGAGCCACGGCCACGACTTTGCTTTGGATGTGGAGATTTAGAAAAAGAAGAGGGCTAAAAGAAAGAGAAAATGAAGGAGGATGAGAGAAATGTCGACATGAGAGTAAGTAGCAGAAAAGATAAGGAATGGAGAATAGTTGTGGGTTGCTAGAAAGTTAAATTAGAGAAAAACTTAGCTAGGATTTTTGGTTTTATATAGTGGTCTTTTCTTTAAAAAATATATATGTATGTGTGTTGGTCTATATATATATATATATATATATACACACACACACACATATCATTTGAGCGAATGGGTTTAAATTCGGATGGGTGAGATACTCACCCTCCCCTTGCTCGTGTGTGAATTTATTTAGTCACCTGTATCCACACTTGAGGCAGACCGATAGGACAAATGGACTAGGTCATGGGACCCTACCACCCAACCCTAGTATACTGTGTTTATCTTAAAGTCTATATCATAATTTTTAACAAAGTTAACCACTTGTCAAATATGAACATACATAACTCCTTGAATATGAGACTAATTGGGTTGCAACTTTATGATTGGTTCTCACTAAGGGCCACTTAGTAGCTAAGTTAAATCATTTTAGTATGGTGAAAGCAGCTTAGACATGGTTATAAAGTGTAGTGGTTATTACAAAAGTATAATGTATATTTTTTTGTACCAAGCTTGTTAGATTGACCTTCCATTTGTATATGAATAAATCTGTATGTAAATCTTGGACATGCAAGCCCAAGACAAGCCATTTAAAAAAAGAAAAAGACAATTATTGTGGTTTAAAAAAAAATCTAGACCTAGAGAAGCTTGTCTCCGGCTTGTACGCCTAGACTTCGTGGCTTCTTGTATATAAAACTCTTAATAAGATAGTTTCCTTGTCCATGTTGGTTGTCAACACTGATTTCTAACCAAGGAAAAAAAAGAAAAAATAGAGATTTATCTAATGATTCAATATATCATCTATTCATGAATAATGATTATTATAGAAAGATTGTGTCTTCCTTATATACATCATATGTTTACATTTCACACCCAACAACAATACTTGCATTAAGAACTGAAAGTGTAATTATTATGTTGACATGAACTTGGCCATACTCCACATCTTGCGGAGAAAGATACTTGCCACTTGAAACTTAGGATAAGCTATGTTGTTACAAAGAGGATGATCCATTTCACAAGGTGGAAAATTACGTGTCATATAAATGGATATGTGTGACAGGAAAATTAAGAGAATGGATTGGTTAAGATGCCAAACCTATGGAGGATATCATTAATATATAGGCAATAGATTATAGAGTTGCATTATAGAGTTTGTAGCAGATTACACATCTACTTGTTGAGTACCACATGTTTGTTTTTTACATATTTAATATTCAATACACATGATAAAGACTATAGACATCTACTCCCTGTTATCTTTCTGTTGTTATCTTGAGTTGATAATGATCATGATTTGTTACTTGGGACTTGGTAAGAGATTTATCTTTATCCTCTCAAGTTGTTGTGTCTTTATCCTCTTGAGTTGTTGTTAGCTTGTTTGTGTATCTACACTAATAACCCCACAATTAGCTTATTGGGGAGGAAGTTACCATAAGCTTAGATTTAAGAAAAATTAATTGAAGAGACGAGAGGCATTTAGTGAAGATATTTGTAATGTTATCATAAGTAGACATAAATTTCAACAAGATATCATGATTTATCACTGTTTCATGCACAAATAATAGTCAACCTTAATGTGCTTGATACAGACATGGAAGATTAGACTAAAAGTCAAGGACAAGATACTAATATTGTCACACCAAAGAGTAGGTATATGGGATAATGGTAGGTGAAGGTTGATTGGGGGATATTGGATCATGTGAACTAGAAGTAAATATGGCAAATCAGTAGGTTAGAAAGGAGGACTTACAGTGAGAGTGAATGGTGCTTCCTCAATCGCATTGATCCTGGTGGGCAGAGTTGAAGCGCCAATATCATTGGCAGGAAAGATGTCTCATTAAATATGACATATCATAATAAGTAGACTTTATTAGAGATGGGGTCAAGGCACTTATAGCCAACATCATTATAGCCAAAAAAGAGACAAGGTTTTGATCTAAATTCCAATTTGTGATTGCCAAAAGGATAGAGTAAAGGATAACATTTACAGTCAAAGGCACAAAGGAAGTAATAATTTGTTTCACAATTATGACGTTTAACATAATGAGACAAATGGTGTAAGAGTATGTAGCCTATTGATTAGATACAATACAGTTAGGAAAGCATCAACTCAAAATATATTTGACAAAGCAAGATCATGTGCTAGTAATGTCAATTCAGTTTCAAGTGCATGTCTTAATTTACGTTCAGCTAGGCCACTTTGTTGAGATGTACTTGGACAGGACTTGTAATGGATGATGCCATGTTTGGAGAGAAAAGTTTGAAAATGAGAAGAGATATAATCTCCTCCACAATCCAATTGAAATTGTTGGTGGTTGAAGAGTATTGAATTTCAACCATAAGTTTCAACTTGATAAATATTTCATAGACTTACAGTTTGTTTTGAAAGCGCTACAACCATGTGTACTAGGAAAAGTCATCTATGAATATTACATGATATTTTGTACCCACTCATTGAAGGAATAAGAGAGGTCCAAATGTCTGTATGTATTAATTTGAGAAGAACAATAGATACGCGAGAATAAGCAAAAAGTTGTAATATTCTTCCTTTGCCTAATTGACAAGAATCACAATATATTAATATCATTGCTCAAAATAGGGAGCTTTTTTTGCTTGATAACTTGAGAGACTACATTAATGGAAGGATGTACTAATCTAAAGTGTCAGATATTTGAAGAAGCCTTAATGCCATGTAAAGCCACCATGCCACGCCTGCTCTTGTGAGTGTTCTTTTGAAATCGCAAAGAATAAAGACCATTTTCACTCTTGCCCTCCAGGAGGATTGCTTTGTTTTGCCTATCCTTTACTTAAAAATGGGTGGATATTAGTCTAAAATAACAACTATATCAGTACAAACTTGTTGAATAGAGAGTAGGTTTGTGGAGACTTTAGGACAGTGAAAGAGTATATTGTTAAGAGATAAAGTAGAGGTAGGTGAGTGCAAGAGAGTAGAACTAGAGTTTTCAGTAGCTAGGCCTAATCCATTGCCAACAACCACTATCTCCATGGTCTTAAATTTCAACTGGTTGCTAAAGTGTGGGTTTGGCCAAGTCATTAGTGATATAGGCATCTGCTCCATTGTCAACGCATCGCCGATCTTCATGGCAAGTATTGGTTTGGGCCACAATTGTAACAATTCTAGGAGGAGGGTGCCACCCTCGGAAAGGGTAGTCCATCCTGTAGAAGCAACCTAATTGTTGATGAATAGTTTGTCCATATATTTGACAAGGCGTTGATTGTTGAAATGATGGACTAGAATTTGAAGAGGTGCAAACTTGGACTTGGAGGGAGCACCGTTAGTAGAAGTTGGTTTTAGAGAGAAATGAATAGGAGAACCATCGTCATGTGGTGATTATTCTTGTCTTTAATTTAGTTCTCTTAGAATGTATCTAAATGTTCTTTTGTATACTTCTTGTGTACATAGGCTATGCCTATTTCATTTACATCAATAAAATTATTTCTTACTTATATAAAAAAAAAAGTTGTCCAAACTTGGTTGGTCGTGTTAAACCATATACAATACCTTCTTAGAGAGGGTAGCATTAATCCAACTAATCTCTTAGCCCATATGAGAAACTTTGGATTGACAATCTTGGTACCTTCAGCATTCTCGAGGCACTGTGTTGGGCAAGGCTCAGAACCTTTAACTATGCTCAACGTACAGGTCATGACTTTGTAATACGGGAAGAAACTAAGATAACCATAAGAGGTAGTTGTGTCCATATATTTTAATGGAGATAAATTGGTTAGAGTTGGAAATATTGAGAGTAGCAACAGAGGAAGCGAAAGCCATTGAGATTTATGGCATATGGGAGATTTATAACATCCAATTAGAGGTGTAAAAATTCTGGTTCAAACCGATGGACCGGAATGGATCGGCTGTCCCAGATCGAACATAGATGTGATATGGTCTAGTTCAATCCAATTTTTTAAGAATCAAATTTTTTTGGTTCGGTCCCAGTCCAAGGGATTTCTCCCCCTGAATTGAACAAACCGAACTGAATACCACAATTAAAAAATATATTATATATATATGATATATCCTATAAGTAATAGTATATAATATTAATATTAATATATATTAAGAATTGTAGTATAACATATTAATATATAATATATACTCTTATAAAATTAATATATTATAATAATTGTACTATAAAAATATAAATTATACTATATCTATATAGAGTATTAGTAATAAGTTAATAACTTATAAGTAATAAGTATATTATTATTATTTAATATTTAATATACTATTACCAATTTATCACTATTCACTAATAGCAAAACAAATTATAATATACTAATGAAATTGTGTTATTAGTTATAGTTAATCAATCGATGATATATCACTAAATCATTATTAACTAATTAGTAATTACTATTTACTAATAACATCTACATTGATATCACTAAATTACTATTAAGTATTAAGTAATTAATAATTACTCTACTTATGATTACATGTAGGCTTGTAGCAATTACTCTACGATCATTAATATCATTAATTAATTAATATGACATTTCTATTTAAGGATTGGATTTTTTTTTCTACTTTTTTATTTAGATTATTTTTATTTTACCATTTTTTTTATGAGTAAGTTTTTTAATATTTTTGTAACTTAAATATGTGATAAATATGTAAAGTGGGCTGAAATAAATAAATTTGAGCCAAAAAATAGATTTGATCATTATAAAATTTTGGGTTGAATTTAGCCCATTAAATCATATCAAGTCCTCTGGATTGAATCTAGACCGAACTTGTGTGAACCGAATAGGAGTTCGGTCCGGTCCAAAATGAGAAAATCTTTGGACTGAATAGATACGGTCCATGGCTTTCCTAAACCGGATCGAACCGAACCGTTTATACCCCTACACATAATTTTAAATTTCGAACCGTACCGACCGGTATGTACCGTACTGGAGTAATGACCGATACAGAAATTGGGTCTATTTCGTACCAGCCCAGATTTCAGCCGTACAGGTCATGTGTACTAGCCTGTATCGGATTTCGAGATTTTATTTTTTTATTTTTCATTTCTTACTATTTTCTTTATCCTAATTTAGACTAGATTATTTACATATATATTTATATATATAATTTATTCATATATTGACTATTATTTTGAAATATAATTTATATATGTATTTATATATATATAATTTTTTATGTATAGACTATTCCGAAACGATACATGAAACAGTACCGGTACCGAAATATTTCGCATCAGTATCTTGACCGGTACTCTCACCGGTACGATATTCAAAACATTTCCCCTACATCCAATGAAATACCCAAACCACATGACCTATACTCCAAAATGACTAGTTAATGATACAATTGGAATTACATTGAAATCATATAAAAAGCAAAAACTTTTTCTTTCAAAATAATGTGGGATCTTATACACCATTTATCATTATTATTATTATTATATGAAGTATCACAATCTTTCCCCATAAATTTTCGAGATCCTTATTGGACTTTTGTGTTATAGGTGACATGGCTCAAATCCCACATTTTTAATTGAAATATGCTCTAATATCATTTATAACGTTCTAATAGAGCTCAAACCACATAGTCTAAATTTCAAAAAAATAGTCAATGATACAATCGAAATCATATTAGAACTTTATAAAGATCCAAATAATATGAGATCTCATATACCACCTACTCTTATACTTATCATATGAAGAATCACAACATGACCATAGCAAAGTGTTAATACTTGAAAGGAAAATTAAGAGAATGGATTGGCCAAGATGACCAAACATGTGCAGGTTGTCATTAATATATAGGTAATATATTACAAAGCTACATTGTAAAGTTTGTAACCCATTTCACATCTACTCTGAGTGCACACTTTTATGTTTGTTATATATCTAAATATTAAATACACATGATATAAAAGACTAAAGGCTTCTACTACTATTTATCCTCTGTTGTTATCATGAATAATAATGATCATGATATATAATTAGTACTTGAGAATTCATAGGATATTTACTTTTATCCTCTTGAGTTGTTGTCTGTCATGTATCTACACTAATAATTAACATGCATGTTTCTTCCTACACTCTTCTGTATATATTTCGAATAAACATGGACTAAATTTTGTAAACGGCCTCGATCAGTAATTTGAAGCTATATGTTCAAAGTGAAACATATATCTAACTCGAATCGCCATTTGAAGAGACATTCAGACACGCTTGATCGGTTGGTAATTTTTTTATTTTTTTTATAATTAATTGTATTTATGTTAGGAGGCCTTAGCTTATATAAGCTGGTTTCTTATATTTTCATACCGGCTAGCCGTTAGGGCTTCTTAATTTGTTCCCCCCAATTCTTGGCATTCTTGGGAATCGACAAGCTGGTACTGTTGATACCTTACATCATGCCCTGCTTTCTGGGTTTGAGGTAATTAATTGCATCATGCTTTCCTGCATCTATCACCTTCCATGTAAAATCTTTTTCCTTATCGTTTACAGGAGTTCTCTCCCCTAAACACTTATAGTATCCTGCATATATCCACAGTTTTAGTACAGTTTTAGTAGTTCTTTCTTCCATCCTTTTGGAGAGGGTGGCCGGCTGCAATTAATGGGATTCTTTGCATGGATACATTAATTCATGTACGATAGAATCGAACTGAATCCCTCCTGGCTTAATTAGCTTGGAGTGAAATTAATACATAAAATTAACTTAGCTATTCATTGTTCTCATGCGTTGTCCGAAATTACTCAATATTATATGTAATGTTTTGTTGCTCTCCAGCTTTTTAAAGTGGTGTCTTGAAATTATATATTGAAAATGGAGGATTTGATTCTTGCCTTGTTTTCTTATTGGAATTCTATGTTGTTCACCAGATCTTAACTATCAGACTAATGTACTGTATATATATTACGTACGTACGTTGTTATTTCTACATCTTTTTCTATCTTATATACAACACAATTAAAGCTGAATTGATCCACTGGCTGATCATTTACTGAGTTTTTCTAGTAGCTAGCTATCTTCAAGGTTTTTACTTTTAATGTTGAATACATAGTTGGAGGAAAGTAATGCAGCCCTTCAATCATCATGGCCAGAGGCTAGGGAACAAATAATTATGCAATATAGTGCAGGCCATTCAAGACATGGAGCAGATGATCAGGAAGTTTAATTTCCAGCCAGCTTTACAATGCTGTACATTTCAGATGCGGTAATTAATATAGTTCCATTCAAAGATAGGTTAATGTGGCCTATATATATTTTTGTTCCCATCTATCTAATATATATTTTGGTCTTTCTCCCCTTTTATTTTTTATTTTTCTTGCAGTTACAATATTTCTTTGGTGTCAAATCAGGAAAATGCTGCTACTACTTATAATCAATAACCAGGTTCACGTACGCATGAAGTAATCATCGATATTCATCCCAGAGCTAGCTGACTGAAAGATATTCAGAATTGGGATTTCAATAATAATTAAGCAGTTAATAGTGGTACGCTGGCTCAAATAGTCGCAAATAATTAAATACATCGCTTATTTGTAATATTCTGTCAGCTAAATAATATTATTATCATAAAGGTGTGATAATTACGTGTATTAATAAGCTGTGACCATGTATTTGCTATATTGTTAATCAAGTGTACTTTGTATTAATTCAGAAGGCTTAATATCTGAATATATATATTAATATTGGCCGCTAATTTGGACCTTAATTTGCAGTTAATTTGCTGGTTGTATGAATGTCTTTTTCCAAATATATACTACTGTACCTGGTAGGTAATTATTTATCTACAGCTAGCGTGTCGCTAACTAATTAATTAGTTTCCAATGTCCTGCTGCTTTTATTGATGGTCCCTTTGTGGACATCCATAAAATTGAAACGATACAGAGAAGATTAACATAGCTCCTACGCATGGATCAGGACATGCACGTACATATCGACAAAAAATGCTGCTTCTATTAATGCTTATGGGTAGCTTCCATGCCTAAATTTTCTGTTAGAATATTGGAATTAATTTTCTGTTAGAATATTGGATATATGAATTTGTGGAATGAAATTTGCTACGGCCTTATCATGTGCTTGGCAAAAAATTAATCCTCAATTAAATAATAATAATGACAAGAGAGAAAGAAAGAAGAAATTCAAGTTGAGATGTAACAAATTATAATAATTAATTTTCTGTGATTTTTTATTGATACTCGATTTAAGGAAGTTCTGGGTGATCAGGTCGTCGGACAAAATTCATATATTACGTACGTACTTCAGATTTTTTGAGATGAACAGGTTAGTCAGAAAATGTGTTGCTGTGTGTTCGATCCGATGGTTCATTGACGATCATCGCGATATCAACATTCATCGCAAAGAAAGAGCTTCATTTTAGTACTATTATTTCTTTAATTACTTCATATACAATTTAATTCGAATAATTAAGAAATAGTTAAAGGGATAAAATTAAACAGTTATCTTATGAATATCATCATAGAGATCAGAAGGGATAAAAGAAATTTGAAAATATTCAAATCTCTTGTAGTACTTTCACAGGCAGGCAAGGGAGTAAAAAAAAAAAAAACGGCCGTGTGGGAAAGAAAACTCGATGGAAAAATGAATTAGCACGCAGGGCCGGCGCCGTCAGATACGCATCTACTCTGAGACTTCAATTGGGTGGACAAAGACCTTTACTTTAAATAAAGAGTTGAGGTCCCGACACCAGTCACTTAACGACTCTCTAGTACACTCAACCAATCCGAACTCGACAACGTATCCCAAAAAACTAAAGTACTGGTTTTCCCAAAACCACTTGACATCCACCCCTCAACTCGCTTTTCTGCTTAGTTCCATCGACGCTTCTGTTTCTTCTATATATATGCGACATAGATTTCTTAAACCTTTCACATTTGGCAAGAAAGAAAGCCCCTTGATTCACTCTCTCTCTCTTCTAGTTTGAGCTTCCATCTTTTTCTGGGATTTTCTTGGCTGTAATTACTTTCCTTTTGTTGAGAAAGAGATAGATCAGATGGGGAGAGGTAGGGTTCAGATGAAGCTGATAGAGAACAAAATCAACCGCCAGGTTACTTTTTCCAAAAGGAGAGGTGGGCTGCTGAAGAAAGCACATGAGATCTCTGTGTTGTGCGATGCTGAGGTCGGTTTGATTGTCTTCTCCCACAAAGGGAAGCTTTTTGAGTACGCCACTGGTTCTTGGTACGTTCGATTATTCTGCTTCTGCGCTTCTTATTCATAAATAAGAGCATTTTTTCATGTGCTTTCGAATATAACCAAACAAAAAAAGAAAGAAAATTTAGGTTTTCCTATTGCATTTGTCCTGCCAGCTTCCCCTTAGTATATATGATAGTCAATTTTTCGTTGTACTATTTTTGTGTCAGCTTTTATCATCAGAACTATTGGCTAGAAAGCCCTTGATCTTATCTGTAGCTAGCTATATTTATTGTCGTTTCTGCTGTGAAGAATGCTTTTATTTGGTGCCCTTATCTCTCTCATGCTGATCAGCATTTAGGGTAATATTTAAGATAGTATCTATATATATATGCTAGATTACTTTTGGTTTGGTGTGTAAAAGATATTAATAGACTGATTTCTTACGGTGTTTGATGCTAACAGTTATTGCAGTACTACTACTCGCTTCTGCATGCTGGTTTCCTGGAGTTAGCTGCAGATCATCACAGTTAATTCGTTTTGTTACTTAAAAATTTATATAATTATCATAAAAACAATAATAATAATAATATATAGTTCACAAGCGCGCGCTAGCTTGGCAGGAATCTGAAACCTTAATTGTTCTAACTGAAGCCGGCCTGGGGTAGGCCGGCCACATCCGACTAAAGGAGATCTTGAACTTCTCCAGCAAGACTATTTTTGGTTTCACCAAAATCAATGTTCAATGCCGCCACACACACACACACACACACACACATATATATATATACTAAAAACTATAAAAGAAAGTACTGATAAGTAATTTATAGTAACTAATTGGTGCAAATATAAATATTTTTAAGTTCATGAGTACGAGTACTGAATGGAGGACTGAAAGTAGCTAGCTAGGTCATGATCAGTTTTCCTAGTACTTTTAATAGAACCCAAGAAAAAGTATTACACTAAAAAAAGAATATGATCAATATTCCAGCTTTAAGTGGCCGGACATCTTGCATCCTTACCATCTTAGGTTATGTAATGGGAAATAGCTCGATCAATTAATGCAAGACTAGTGCTTGATCATTGTAATATGATCATGCATGTGAGAGCAATTTCATCGGAATAGCTAAATTCAAATCTAACTTTTAGCTAACATGACTCGAATTTCTCTTTATCTATTCCATTTACTTTCAATCCCCATATTGAATTATCACTTTAAATGATAATAAAATAATAATTTATTTTTTTAGTTTTAAATCCTAACTTTATTATATTTTACCATTCTACCTATAATATATTAATTAGTAATTATCATATTATAGCCGTAAAAAATTGTTGCAACCAAATCATGGTAGCTAGGAAGTAAGGAAGAAAATATTTTTTTTTTATTCCTTCTGGCCATTAAAAAAACCAACCCTTTTTAAATTTGCATAATCCAATGCAACACATTTTGAGACTACTAGCCAATTACTCCATTGAATTTGCACATAATCCAATTATGAGAGTGCTTTGACACTTCCTTATCACGACAGATGAACTCATAGTAGGTGTATCCAATAATTAATAAAGAGAAATGGCATACTAGAGTACTTTATGATCATATATATTCTACTTTAATCCAAAATTTTGAAGATTTGGGTAGAAAAAGGTCGTTTTGAATATGCTTTTTTTGGGTGTCTTTTAAATTTGAAATGATATCCCTATATGCATTTAATTAATAACATGCGTGTAGGTTGTAATTAAGCATTTTCTCACTTGTATATCACCTGTGTACTTGAGCTATGCCTAATTTTGATGGTCGTTAAAATTTATTACTTATCAAATCATTGTAGAACTAGGGGGTCATTATTGATGAAACAACAATAAAAATTCAACCCTTCATCAATCCCTTTACTCAATTTATGAACAAAGAGCATTATACATATAAGTGGTGTCATGATCAAAGAAGCATGTTAGTAGAGAATCAGATGAGACGACCCTTATGGAGTAAGGTGTTGAACATAGATCCTAAGTACACCATAATGAGGGAAGGTCACATAAATACTAATTAAAGTTATCCATGGATAGACAAGTTCAAATTCAATTACAGTTAATTTGTTTTGTTACTAGAAATTCATTGAATCTCGAGTAATAAACAATACAATCTCTTCATGCGCTATATATAGAAGAAAATAAGAGAGCATAGTATATACCTTTTATCTTTATTTTGAATAGTTTAGATCACATGGTACTTTAAATAGTATCAATTTCGATGCTAATTTTGTGGTGAAGAAAACCGTGTGGATGAAATGGGCGTTTGAGGAAAAGGTGTCCTTGATCAAATCTTGCAATCCTTAAATGGTCAAAAGGCACCTACTCTAGATGGCTTGTCGGCATTTTCAAAAGAATTGGGTAGGAACCAAGGTAGCTTTAATCGCTATTTCCCATAGTTTTCATGTCCCGTGGAAGTTTGAGAAGCCTTGATGCTATTTTTATAGCACTTATTTCCACAAAAGCAAAGATCATGAAGATTAAGTATGGTCGCCTATTAGTCTTGTGGGAATTGTATTACATGATCATTTCTAATAATTAGTGCCTTAGCAAATAGGATAAAAGCAATGCTGGAAAAGAAAAACCCTATAGCCAAGATTAATGTATACATTAGGTAAAGATAAATGTAGGTTTGGACATGGTTGTCTATGAGTGTCCAAGTAGAAAAGTTTAATTGGAGATCCTAGGTAATATAAGGATGCTACCGACCCTTAGTGGGAGGGTAAAAACACTTCCTACCCACTACCGCCTAGGTAAAAGTGGCTATATATTTGCCCAACCTTTGCCTTATTCATACCCATTATGTATCTGATCTCACTACCTTCGTGGGGAAACTTACCAAGCCACTATGCAAAACCCATAAGTTAAAAAACAATCAACAATCCAATAAACCAAACACAATTTACAAAAGTCATCTAAAATTGCACAAATATGATTGGAATAAAGTAGACCTCAAGCATTGGAATATCCGAGCCATAAACCCACACTAGTGTCATGCGTATGGAGATTTGTTGGAGGTGATGAACTCTACATTGGAGGCAAAGTCAAAACAAAGAGGAAAATAAAGTGGTAGGGTAGGTGGGCGAGGCGACATCTAGCCTTGCCATCTATAGGCAGAGGCATCCTCCCATGCACCATTAAGGACCATGGGATGAGGATAAGGCCTTGACCCCTTGGCTATCGCCCTGTCCTCTTGGCCATTATATATAATTAGGTTTATAATGAATTGAAATTGTTTATAATATAAATCATAATATTATATGTTAAGAAAAAAACCCTAACTATAAAAATATTACTCTCTCTTTCCCACTTCCTAGATGTTCTTCCCTTTGCTCCTCTTCACTTCTCCACCTTACTGTTAGACTTTCATGCCATAGTGTCAGTGGAGACCATCCTTTCTTCTCCTTCCTTTTTCTTCTTCTCTGGCTAAGAACTTCTCTTTATTGTCGTGGGTCATATTTTATTTGGAGCCCCCCAATTGGATTTCGAGTTTAATGTACCATGACCGTAACTATGGGCCATACAAATCTTTGAAGATCTGAATGGCCCATTTAGCGGTCAGGGCCAATGTGTCTATGCATAGATGGTCTATGAACATATATGAAGATCCGTATTATTTGTCGATTACTACTTATTTTCATTAAGTTGTGGTTTGATTCATAATTTGTAAGTTCATTTTGATTTGTTGTTGGATTTGTGAAATGTAAGTTTGCTTTGTGCGATTTTGTTGGAATGTTTTTTGTATAATATGTAGTGTTGGACGAGATAGTTGGGCAGTGGCAGCGCAAATCCCCCCCCCCCCTGAACGACCGCACCCACCCACGGGTGTGGATTCATGACCCAATCGCCGAACTCACTCTCGATGCCTCCCATGTTGAGGCTAGGGGTGGGGTCAGACCTGTCTAAGGGGTGTGTGTAGCACCTCTAGAGGAAAGGGAAGAAGAAGAAAATGGAAGAGAAATGTGTAGAAAGAAGAGAGATTGATAGAACAGGGAGGGGAGAAAGAGAAGATATTGTAAAGTGATTAGGGTTTTGGTTTAAGGGTTGTATAATATAATTATTTTTTATGTGGACAGGTGAGTGGAGGTTACCTCCCACCTTTTGCCAAACCTATCACTAGGGGTAGGCACGCAAGTTGTGTGCCCGTACTCACTAGGGGCAGCCAATTTATGTGCCAAGCAATACTGGGGCCCCTCCAAATTGACAAATCACATGATCCTTATAGTGCAACTCAAGTTGAGTATGGTTTTATGTGCATTGGCAGATAGGGAACTTTATAAGGTTTATCAGGATAAAGGATTAATGCAAACTAGCTAGTTAATTGTGTCTCATGAGACTACATGAGGGGCCGCGTAATACAATTGACCCATTGATCCACGAAATCCTAGTTTTTTAGTGAATCATCTAGAATGTCCTAGTTGAGGTTTAACATAATTAAACAAGTAAATAATATAATAATAAGAGAACTAATTAAAATATGCAAATTTTCTTTTGAAAAAATATGTCATTCAAATTGGGTGGCGTTTGCTAGCTACTCTATCGGTGGCCTAGGTTGGTCAAATCTTGGCCCGCCCACTACGGGGATGAAGCCGAGGCTAGCCTAACGGGATGGTCAATGAGGACAAGTCCTAGCCATTGTCACAAGGGTTACTTCTAGTATTCTCTTGTGGGTTTCTTGTTTTCTATTATTTATTTTTAAATATTGTTAAGTTTTAATAGAGTATTTTAGTTAAGTCACTAGCAACTTTAGGTTTTCATTATACTTAATTGTTCAATTTGACTGAGGATGCAGATTTAAACAAGTTGATAATTTTTGTATCATATTGTACGTTGGTTTTGTAGAGGGCTTGGTGGATCCATTTATATATATATATATATATATTTATATATTTCTTACGAAGAACATGATACACATAATCAAGCCTAACACTATATATGTAGGATCTTCCTAATACGTACTAAATTATATGATAGTCCAAAATCAAGCTGGGACGTTATGATCACACATGCATTGCGTAAACTAATTGAGTTAAAGCATCATTTGGCCCCAAAACCTCTTAAATACAATTTGAAAGAAACAATTAAAGCATACTGTGGACTTTTTTGGGCAATCACTCTTCAGGTATTGCAAAGTCTTCACTTTTTGATGTGGCAATTAGCTGGGATATTGGTGATCAGAGCTAGGAGAACAGTTGATAAACTAATATTTGAGAGCTCATAGGAGCACTTTGACAAGATTATATTGGTGCAAGGGAAAGAAGAATGCAATTAAAGGAGAAATAGAAGTGTAGGTCTGATCTCGGATCATTAAGAAATCCTAGATCAAATGATGTCGTTAGAGGCTTGAAAACTGAGTACATGATAGAAAACAAATTCA
Organism: Platycarya strobilacea; assembly: GCA_036898215.1. Taxonomy (NCBI): domain Eukaryota; kingdom Viridiplantae; phylum Streptophyta; class Magnoliopsida; order Fagales; family Juglandaceae; genus Platycarya; species Platycarya strobilacea. Next base: position 15,165,830 of record CM072554.1, on the reverse strand, counting down.
TTTGTAAATTAATAGATCACCCTAGATTGTAACCGGTTACTCTTATAAATTGTTTGGGTATTTACAAAATTGCTCTCACAACTGCATGCTCTAAAAACATGCCTATAGGCCAAATAAATTGGTAGCTCATAGTTGGCTAGTAATATCATATATAGCAAGAGGTCAAGGATATCTTACTTAACATTATTCAGGAAGATGGTTGTGGTATGTCTATAACACCGCTCTAAAAGCTGATATATATAGGCAGTGCAATATATATTGAATACCATAAAAAACACTTTTGTATATCTTACTTAACATTAATATGTTTTAAATAGCATGAAATATTTTTATCATCAGGATCATTAGCTAGCTATTAGTCATTCTTTAATTGAGGAATAGCTAGCTAATGTTCCTAATGACCAATAGCTATTCTTTGGGTAAAGGAATACAAAATATTTAATGCGCCTTATTTAAATAGATTAAGGCACAAAACTAAAATTATTAAAAACAAAAGTATTCAAAATGTCCATCTCATCTCATTTAATCATTTTTTCTAAATGTTCATATAAAATAAAATAAAATTCCAACTCTTTCAATTATCAAAACAAGAATAATATTAAAAAATATATTTTTACAATGTTTTATTCAACTTTTATTATTAATCTCAACTTGACTCATCTCATGATCTGCAAATATAAACGAGGCCTCATAGTCTAGATATAGAGTTGCTTTTGCTAAGGTGTGTACTACTGTATTTTGCTCTGTGTACAAACCTGACATGCCAATCAATTATATCATAAAGGAAATTCTTTATTTCTTGTATAATGTTCCCATGGTATTGGAAGGGGTCTCCTTTATCGTTATTAACTTCATTGATAATAGCCTGTCATGTCCCATTCTAAGATCACCTTTGTAATTAAAGTTCAAATCTATGCATAATTCCATTGATCTCCATAAAGCATAGCTCTCTGCTATGGCTAATTTATGAACATTTCTTCTTAAGTCCCATGTTGCAGCCATTCCTCCCCTTTCTCATCTCTAAGGATGATTCCTATTTCCATGATCTTCCTAGTTGTTTGATCCAAAGCTACATCCCATTTGACCTTTACGAAATTCTTCATAGACTTTCTCCATTCCTGATCATTCCTCTTTGTGTTGCTAGTCTTTTGGGGCTCTTCAAGGACTATTGGGCTAACTAAAAATCTTACAGTCCTCACTTTGCTGATCTGATCACTCTATTACTCTAGAGATTTTTATCAAAAATAAATTTATTTCTTCTAATCCACAAACCCTTTATTATTCTATATGTTTCTTCTGGTTCTGAATTATTTAGTTTCCCGCTTACCTTCTCCCATAGATTAAGCAAGTCTTCTTCTGCACTTCTCCATTTCTGAGTTGGATTTATGTCCACTGCCTATACATCATTAGTTACAGGATATTACCATAAGACACGCATCACAGACTCATCTTCTTGGAGGCAGATAAGGCGATGGAGATTTCAACATTTTTTTTTTTGTTGAACAAATTCCTTGTATGCATGGCTTTTTCCTTTTAATCCACGTAGTATGCACTTTTAACTGAGAATAAACCCTTCTCTGAGGGACCATATATAAGTTTGTCTTCTACCATCTGAGTTGCTAATTAATGGAATACTACAAGTTTGATTTGCCTCCTTAAAAATGCTTCTTATCATCAGTTCTTCATTCCATTAATCGTTTTTCTAAATAATAAGCTCATTTACTCTTGCATTTTCATTCTGAGATCGATATAATCATATAGGAAATTTTACCCTAAAGGTGGCTGACCACTTATGATCCCAAATCTTGATTTTGTTGCCATTTTCAACGGCCTCCATCTCAAACCTTCATTTAACAATCTCATGGCATCCCTTACTATAAGAAAAATTGACATTTGTAACCAATTAATGGCAACTAAAATGGCTATTTGATTGTCATTAATAGGTTACAAATATCAATTTTCACTATAAGAAAACTGCTTATTTACTGTATTTTTATTAGTCGCAAATAATTCATTTTATTCGCTAATAGTCTATTTTAGTCACTAATAGTCATTTTCATCGTTAATGTTAGGTCACTAATAATCATTTTTCTTGTAGTGTTTTCTTGTAGCGCCTACACACATCGTCAAATCATTGATGGCATTTGCATTCCTAAAGGAATGGGAGTAGACATTTCTAATCCTTTCACGCAGTGAGCACAACCATATATAATATAAATATTAATTTTCCCCTTCCATGAAGTGGATCAGCTTTTTAATATGACTTATTGCAAATGATCACTTATTAACCGTCGTTAATTATTTTGTGTACGACCACTTATAAAAAAATATATATATATTTTGTGTACGACCATATTACTTAATTATTCTATGAATATATTTGCATATATATAGATGCATATCATGTGTTATAAAAATGCATATATATATATATATCGAATGTATTATATAAGTACCTAATTAATTCTAGAATGATTAATAGTACTGGGTTTTTTTTTTTTTTTTTACCTGCCGCTACATACAGTACTACTGATGGTTTTTGTGTCCAGCAGTGATTCAACCACTGCCAGCAATTAATTAATGTCCCTTCTTGCTCCAGAATTTACGTACTCGGCTTGTGGACATAGTGATTAGGCCGTGATCAAGCATGCATGATTTCTCTGGCCAGTTTTTTTTCTCGAAGTATTTGTTAATAATCAAATTGCTGATGAACATCAATCAAACCCAAATATTGCAATTAACTTTTATTTTTCTTGATCTCTTAGATTAACATACATGATAATCATGACTATGTTGATCTTAATCTCACTGTAAGCTGAGACAATGGTCATGTCTGGGGATCGAATCCTAATATCAGCACTTTGGCATGCAAGTGAAAATTGTCTAATTTAATTAAAACGTTTTTACTGACGTTATATACCACTTGATATTGGCGGCTTCGAGAAACTTCAGCTTGGAAATGTTATAATTAGGACGATGCCGCGGGATTGTAAAGGTTGCTTTTTTGCATATCTATGAATTATTAGCTTCTTAATTAACGTTATTAGAAACTGCATGAGCTGATATTTAACCTAGAATAAATGTGTCTCTTGAATGCTTAATTTTCAAGTCTGCCAAGCACCTCTTTTCCAAATCATGATCAGTTACCCGAGGTTTTGTTTGAGTAATATTAATAGTACTCTGGATATTAACATCTTATTCATTTTGGTAATAGCATGGAGAATATACTTGAACGCTATGAGAGCTACTCTTTTGCGGAGAGACAGGTAGTCGGAAATACTGATTCCGAATTTCAGGTTTGTCATGCTATTTATGTACAAGCACCACTCATCTAGTTATCTGTCTTAGAATCGGCTGTTTCTGTCCATTTTTAAGGTGTGTACGTACGTAGTTCTCAATGCATATATAACATTATATATCTTTGGCCGCATGCTAGTCAGTTTTGAGTTTGACTTGATTTTCTTATGAAAATGTGTTTATTTGAGATGTGGCTTGATGTTGTTTGATCTTGTCTTGACTGTGGCTTAATCCTAGCTCAAGCTAAATTGTGACTTGATATTTCGTTCAACATCGTGCTTGAACAAGATTCAAAAAGAGAATTAGTTCAACACTCCGTTTGAACGAATGTTCTGACATTAGAGTTTTCGCACCATTTCACTATAAATACATGTTTTTCTATGTATTTTTGGAACATTTAATAGCCAGACATTGTGGAAAGAGATAGAATCCTTTTGAGAAGAATCCTAAGAGTTTATTGAGTGTATTTGACACTTTGGGAGTGAGGATTTAATTAATTTGTTATTGATGTCTTGTACTTCATCTTTGTTTGCAGTGAATTTGTTGAGAGCGATTGTGCCTGTAGATGTAAGCTCGCATTGAGTCGAACCACTTAAAATCTTAATGTTCTTTATCTAATTGTTTTGATTTTTCTTTTGTTTGCTTCTGCTGTGTGATACTTCAACTATGGCCTTTGTTAACCGATTTATCCCAACAGTCAGATTGAACTTTGTCTGTGGTATTGAGTTCTATGTACGTGCAGGGCAATTGGACAGTGGAGTTTTCTAGACTTAAGGTTAAGATCGAACTTCTGGAAAGAAACCACAGGTATTAGGAATATGATTACACGCGCCTGCGACCTTTGTCTCCGTTTTCTTAAACTTGAGATCAGAAATATATACGTCGGATTTTCTAATTAATTTGTACCTTATAGCCTTTTATTCATCTTAATGATCAACAGATGTTAAATGACGGTGTTGTTAATTAATTATGTAATTCAGGCATTATTTGGGGGATGATCTGGAATCATTGAGTTTTAAAGAGCTACAAAACTTGGAGCAACAGCTTGATGTTGCGCTTAAACACATTCGATCAAAAAAAGTATGCTATATTGTAGATTTTTTTTTACGTCCTCCATGCATGCATGTACTTATGGTACTAATACTGCGTTTTTATGATCTGTTTGGTGTACTGAAATCTCTGATCCTGTCGTACAGAATCAACTCATGAATAAGTCAATCTCCGATCTTCAGAGAAAGGCAAGGCCCTTTTGGCATATCTAATTGCTCATTGTAAATCAACAACAACATGAGTTAACATTTCTTCAAACCTTTTTGCTTGAAAGCTCTTTGTCACAGTTGGTTATAAATCAGCCAAGAACAGCTTTTTCGATTAGAGAAATAACTTGTACAAAGTCTAGTCAAATAATAGATTAGAAAAGTGCCATACAAGTTTTGGTAAAAAAGTAGATTTCCCTTTAAGAAAAAGTGTAAACAGACTATTCTTTATTAGTGAAATATATTTTTTTTTTTATACAAAAAACTTGTATAAAGTTTGTCTATTTTGAGACTTTTAAGTTGTACCGTATTACACCATAGATTTTAGTGTCCCATGTTGCAGGCCGGGATATTATTCTTGTAATTAATTAATTAATTAGTAACCTCTTGGATTGTTATGTCCCATGTTTGCAGGGATATTATTCTTGTAATTAGGAATGACGTCACCTACTTTTCACTGTATAAATTTGTCAAAAGTCTGACCCTCTGCATTAATGTACGTGCCAATTTACTGTATGCAGGAGAAGGCAATACAGGAGCAGAATAGCATCCTAGCGAAGAAGGTGAGGCGATTTAGTCATGCAAGCAAATTTCATTTTAGCTAGCTGCTACTGAGGGGAGGGGATTTAGTCAACTTAATGATACTAGAAGTGCTTATCTCTCTCTCTCTCTCTCTCTCTTTCTCTCTCTCTCTCTATATATATATATCTCAATAGATCAAAGAAAAGGAGAAAACTGTGGTGCAGCAGGCAAACTGGGAGCAGCAAAACCATGGCCCTGATGGACCCTCATCATTCCTGCTACCACAGCCACTTCCCTGTTTGAACATCGGGTATGCTTCTCGATCTGACATAATTTAAGGCTTTTATGGAAAATGGTATGCAAAAAACATCATATTCATGATGTTATATTTGGGATGTTTGATATTGCAGTGGCACTCATTACCAGGAAGATCGGCCAGAAATGAGGAGGAACGAGCTCAATCTCAGTCTCTTGAGCCAATTTGGTCCTCATGTCACCACGGATGCTTTGCCTCGTGAACTGATCAGGGAACAAAGATACAATATTTAAGGTGGTTCCGATCGAATCCTCTTGCCACCTACCTAATCTATTATATATATATATATATTATTCCTGTTTTAAGACATGAATTAAACTCATTATAATATGAGCTAATATTTACGTTAATGAAATTGTTGCCCACGACCAACGTCGAGGAGATAAACCTCGATATGGTTAATTCCTCATTTTATTCTAATTAATTAATTCGTGTGTTTTCGTAGCACGTACATACAAGTATTATTTTTATTTATTCTTTTCTGCCAAAATATTACATTTTAAATGAGATATATATAGATCAAGTACTTGAAGCTAGCTAGCTAGCTGCAGATACGTGCAATAATCTGTTGGATAGCAGCTAGCGTTTCATGCATGGATCGATTCTCATTTTTTATTAATTTTGAAGCCGAACTATATATAAAGTAACCCAGATTTTCACATTCTTGAAATTTAATTTCTATGTGCCTCCCTCTTGCTAAAAAATGGACCAACAAGATATTACAGATAACGATTTAAGATAACACCATATTATCACAGCTCATTACAGTCGGTTACATGCTTGATTTTAGGCCAAATCTTCGTACTAATACTTTCCATATATAGAGCAGAGTAAATTATAATTAATTGTATTTACATTCTTTCCTTTTCTGGTTTTTTGTAATATTGTATATATTCATCAGTTTTACACGAATAGAATTAATCAATTCACCAATTGCTTATATTCTTTATGGTATCAAACAACTCTCTTCTCTAACATGACTGCGATTTTTTTTTCCGATCCTATGTCTTCTAACAGCTCACCCACTCTATTATCAAACAACCCATCGACAAAATAACAAATATTGGTTTCTGTCAATGCCAGCACACAACTCCCCTTGAAACTTACCCCTACCAATTATCCTTCATGGAAGGCTCAGTTTGTCACTCTTCTCATTGGATATGATCTCATGGGATTCATTGACGGCACATCTCGCTGCCCGTCTCGAGGTGACCCAACTTCGCCACCATCAACTACTTATACACTGTGGTACAAGGAGAATCAACTTCTGCTCCATGCCATTTTTGCCTCAGTCTTTGAGATAGTGATGTCATTAATTGCATCTGTGGCAACATCCCATGCCGCATGAGAGAGACTTAGACGCTTGTATGCAAACAAGTCTCGCACTCAAGTTATGCAGCTTAAGGACGATCTCACGTTAATACAACGTGGCAATCGGTCTGTTAGCGACTTTCTTTAATCTGTGAAAGTGCTTGCAAATGAACACACAATGATTGATGCACCTCTCTCAACAGATGACATCACACTGTATGTCCTCAATGGACTAGGGACAAAATTCAAGGACATTGTGGCACCTATTAGAGCTGGAGAAAATCCTCTCAATTTTGAGGAGCTTCATGATTTATTTGTTGATCATGAAACCTACCTCAAAAGACTTAATACCGCTACTGCTACTCTGGGTGCAACTGCCAACTCCACTCAACGCCGCAACAATCAACACAAGTTTCCAAATAAAAAACAACAAGGGAGAAATTCCAATGGTGACAAACGATATTCCAAGCGAGACAAAGGAGGAAAGACACCTATCACCTGCCAACTATGTGCTAAACAAGGCCACATAGCAAAACAATGTCCTGCATTTAACAAAGGTTCACCATATGCAAACTGTGCAACCAATGAAAGTGCTTTGGACAAAAAATGGCTTGTGGACTCTGCGCCATCCCCCACAATAACCTTAGATTTATAAAATCTATCTATTCACTCTAAATATGACAGAGCTGATGAAGTGGTTATAGGGGATGAATTAGGTTTGCATGTTACACATGATGGAGCAATGTCAATTCCTTCATCTTCTCAAACCTTTACTTTACCTAACACTCCATGTGTTTTTTCAATTCATGAAAATATCATCTCTGTGCATGCCTTTACAAAAGCTAACAATGTCTTTCTTGAAATTCACTCATTTGAATTTTTTGTGGAGGATCAAAGTACGGAAATGAAACTCCTTCGAGGAAAATGCCAAGATAGTGTATATCCATTTCCAATACCAGTTGCTTCAAGTTCATCTCAACCAATTGCACTAGTAGGTGAACGTGTCTCACTAGATCATTGGCATCGGAGACTTGGCTATCCCACCTCCAATATTGTGACTCAAATTGTCAATAATAATTCCTTACCTGTTTTAGCTAAGAACTCTTCCTTGACAAACTTTTGTACCTCGTGTAAAAGCAATAAGAGTCATCGTCTTCCTTTTGGAACTACTTCTCTTATCAACACTCATCCATTACAATATATACGCTAATGTTTGAGGTCCAGCATCATTTACCTCTGTGGATGGTTTCAAATATTATGTTATATTCATTGACCATTACACAAAGTAAACGTGGTTCTTCCCCTTTTGCAAAAAAATCGGATGTGAGTTCAACTTTTCCTCATTTAAAATCAATGCTGGAAAATCAGTTTCAACACAAAATTAAAACTTTTACTCGGACAATGGGGGTGAGTTCAAAGCGTCAAAATCATTTCTTGCACAAAATGGCATCTCCTTTTACACCTATGCATCTCACACTCCTCAACAAAATGGGACAAGTGAGTGTCGCCACTGCCACATTGTGGAAACTGGTCTGACCTCACTTCATCAAGCTTTTCTTCCTTTGCCTTATTGGTCTCGTACTTTCCAGACTACTATTTACTTAGTAAACAGAATGCAAACTAAAATTCTTCAAAATCAATGTCCATTTGAAGTTCTATTTCGTCGACAACCAAATTATCTAAAATTAAGAACATTCAGCTGTCAATGTTTTCCTTGATTAAGACCATATAATTCAACAAAAATTCATCCTAGATCTTGGCCATGATTATTTATTAGATATAGCACCTCACAAAGTGCTTATCGATGCCTAGATCTTGAGACCTCAAAAATGTACATCTCAAGACATGTTGAGTTTAATGAAAAAAATTTATCATTTCGTGGTTCTGTACATAAAAATAGTTTGCCAAGTATTTCCCCTCTTAGTGCAAATTCTCAGGCTGAACTGTTGCGTCTGGTGCATGGAACAAGGTCTACATCAGCTTCAAATCTCCAACTACAAGATGTTGTTCCTACTGCTATGATACCTTCACATTCTAGCACCTCAACAGAGTCACCTACATCGCCCACAGAACCACAATCAGCCAGCAATTCAAACACCTTACCTGCTCCAATTTTGCCCTCAAAAAACTATTCCATGACCATAAGGTCAATGAACAACATTTACAAACCAAAGCAGCTATACATGGTTTCCAAGCATCCCTTACCTTAAGCTATTGAGCCAACCAGTGTCATGCAAACTATGAAAAATCCTCAATGGCGACAAGCTATGTCAAAAGAATTCACAGCACTTGTAAAACATGAAATATAGGATCTTATTCCAAAAACGGAAGCTCAAAATTTGGTAGGAGGCAAACAGATATTTCGAATAAAAAGAAATCCAAATAGCAACATTGAGCGCTATAAAGCGCAATTGGTGGCTAAGGGCTTTCATCAAAGACCAAGATTGGGTTACACCGAGACTTTTAGTCTTGTAATCAAGCCCATAATAGTTCGCTCCATACTCACCATTGTTGTGAGTCGCGTTGGACCTTACGGCAACTAAATATTAATGATGCTTTTCTCCAAGGAACTTTATATGAAAATGTCTATATGATCCAACCACCTGGGCTTGTTGATGCTAATGCTCCAATGCATGTCTGCAGGCTAAAGAAGTCCATCTATGGACTAAAACAGGCTCCATGAGCCTGGTACAAGGAGCTACAATTTTATCTTCTAGAATTAGGTTTCAGAAACACAAGAGTCGATCCTTCTTTATTTATACTTTAGCAAAATACATTGACCATCTATTTGCTTGTTTATGTAGATGATTTAATAATTACAAGAAGTGATCAAGCTGCTGTTAACAAAGTGATCAGTCAACTTGGCGTCAAATTGTCACTTAAGGATCTTGGCATTCTCCACTATTTTCTTGGTGTGGAAGTAATACCTGCAAATATGGGTTATTTCTGATCCAGCACAAGTATATTCGCGACATCCTTGTTAGAACAAGAATAGATGGTGCCAAAGAAGTCTAAACCCCACTCAATTCCAAAGATAAATTGCAAACCATTGATGGATCAGCACCCGTGGATGCCACTGAATATCGAAGAGTAATTGGAGCTTTGCAATACCTTGCACTAACAAGGCCAAATATAGCCTTTGCCATTAACAAGCTTGCTCAATTCATGCATCAACCCAACACACCTCATTGGCAAGCTACAAAAAGGCTACTCAGATATCTTAAACTTACTATCCATCATGGAATTCTCATCAAATGAAAGAACAAGTTACATATGCATAGTTATTCAAACGCAGATTGGGGTGGCAATAAAACAGATCGCACATCAACCTCAGCATATCTTATTTTCCTTGGTTCAATGCCCATATCATGGTCCACTTACAAACAACGTGCAGTTGCAAGGTCATCCACAGAAGCAAAGTATAGAGCCTTAGCAATCGCAGCGTCAAAACTATGGATTACTTCTCTATTCAGCGAAATAAAAATTCCAATTCCAAAAGCTCCTACAATTTTCTGCAACAATATCGGTGCAACTCAATTAAGCCCTAACCTTGTTTTTCACTCGTGTATGAAGCATATTGCAATTGATCTACACTTTGTTCGGGACTTAGTTACCAAAGGTATATTGAATGTCTCACATGTTAGCGCCAAAGATCAACTTGCTGACCTCCTCACAAAAAGCTTATCAAGACAACGTTTTCAACAACTTTCATCCAAGATTGGTGTCACGAATGGAACACACATCTTGAGGGAGCATATTATAGATAACAGTTCAAGATAACATCATATCATCACATCTCATTACAATCGGTTACATGCTTGACTTTAGGCCAAATCTTTGTATTATTACTTTCCATATACAGAGCAGAGTAAATTGTAATTAATTATATTTACATTCTTTCATTTTTTGGTTTTCAGTAATACTGTATATATTCATCAGTTTTACATTAATAGAATTAATCAATTCACCAATTGCTTATATTCTTTACACGATTCTCTGTTGTAATCAATTCACCAAGCGCTCAATCTGACCTTTCAATATGCCTAGTCCTCAACATCCAGAAGACCACGGTCATTTATATATCGAAGACGCAATGTTTAACCCTCCATATGCAATATTAATTGTTAGCAACTGTAAGAGAAAGAGTAAAATAAAAAGTGAATCAATCACACACAATGTGAACAAATATGCAGTGCAGCGCACAGTACAACTGTACATAATTTTTTCTATAATTAAAACAAGACTAACTTCATTAGAAACAAAATGTGAAGTTACATCACTGAGAAACAAACAGAAAAGCTATGAAAACAGACAACATAGCTATTCAAATTACATTAAACTCAGACTCCACCACTTGAGAGATATAATTAGGAACATTATCATCCCAAATTGTTAGAGTACTCACTACAAAAAATAAGGTTATTTCCAGCGACCAAACGTCGCCAAAAATGATCTAATGTTCGCCAAAAATAACCATTAACGGCTAAAAACGCTTGCCAGGAAAGAGCCGCTATTACAGAGCCAAGAAAAGTTATTCTTGGCTATTCTAGCATCCGACAGAAATGTTTAATAACTAGACGCTGCAAATAGCATAACAATTCGCTACAAAAAGTCTAACCCATTTCCACAATTTTCTCTTTAAAATATTTTTGTAGCAATAAATTTTTGCCAGAAATATATATATATAATATTTTATTTACAATTTTATTTGTTTAAATTTATTTATTATGTTTATTTTAGTAATGTCAATAATACTAATATGTATAATTAGCAACAAATGCCTTCTAAGCTACTATATGCAATTGTTTCCGTACTCAACCTTTTCAACTTATCAAAAATAATGACAGACTCTAATGTACTAATGATTCCAATGGAAGAAAAAGGATTTGAAGCACACTTGAGACAAACTCAATTGTTCACAAAAATCAAAAGTTCAAAAAATATATATATCCAAGAACTTTAAAGAAGTAAAAGTCGCTATATAATTGTGGAATTCTAACAAATGACTATAATTAATATCATGTCGAGATTGTATTAACAATTTGTACAATTTATCACTCAAAGTTAACATCTCTTCTAGTTTAGCTCCAAAAGCTGACAAAATCACTCTTGTCAAAGTTAACAACAAATTGATTTTTGCCTTCCTCAAAGGAAATGATCTACACCTCCATAACTTTAACTGCTGCAAACAATGTTAAGACCACATTAGTGAGCTTATGATAAATAACTATTTATTAAGATGCTACAATACAAATTATTAAGTACTGATTAATTATCAATGCCCTTCATATGAACTCGATCATATAAGATGCTACAATACAAAATATAAAATCATTTGCTTACTGCGATGCATATGGAAGTAGTGAGCATGAAGTTTAATAACGAGTAGTCAGGGATTAAAGAAAGCAACAATTTTGACTGGGCATTTGGAACACCTAATCTGCATATTCATTGGGAATCATTATAAGATACTATTCCATATATAGGTGAATCAATATTATAAGATAATATTGACTTAGAACTTGCAGTTGAATGATAATACACACCTGTTTAAGATATATACACGCATCCATATTTATACATATCTCACTACTGCAATCAATACCTACTTTAACAAACAAGATGTTCCAAAGTTTTGACTTGTATGTAGTCAAAACCGTAATTCAGAATAAGTCTAAAAGAGGTTCAAAGACCTAATCATAAGAATGGCCTTGAAAATGAAGTATTAATACTGACCCGTAAGTATAAAGTATTAAAATATTATTTATTAGATTGTTAAATGCATTCCTAATCTTTTACAATGACATTATTTTTTTAAAAATCTAAATATTCCTAAAAGGTGTTTTATATTTATAACTCTCAGATCCACATTTTATAAATTAAATTTAAGAAGAATTTAATTTCTTGATAATCTATTTACCTATGATTCAGTACATCATGATTTCTTTCTTGTGCAAGAGAAGCACCTAAGTACAAAACTAAAACTAAATTGTCTAACTAGTACAAAACTGACAGTTAATTATCAAAAGCCAAAAAGTATAAGAGAATTGTAATCCAAAAACAATTAATTATCATGCAGCCAACTTTAATGCCATACACAATTATGAATTATTGCACATATATGAGTGACCTAACCTGTTCTAAATTGAAAAGTAAAAAAGAATTGTACGGGATAAAACACAAACGTAGGGATTTATTACGTTTACCAATAAAAAATTTTCCAACGACATAAAAGCACTACAAATAGTTTACAATTCAGACAATTTTGGCCAGATGGCCACAACAATTCAGCGAAATTGATAAAACAGCATATTTTCAGCTATAATCACCTAGTCAAAAATAAAAATAGCCCAATTTAATGCTTTTTCTTGTAGTAAATATTACTACTGATCTTTATATAGAGTACTTAGAGAGTTGATAGTTTTTCCAACTACATTACGATAATATATGTTAATTCCAGTTTACTCATATGACCAATTTCATAGCACTTGTGTTTCCTGAGTCAATTCATGCTTATCTATGAATTAATTGCTTTCAAAGTTTCTTGGTCGTAGTCTCTTTTTGTGGTAGATAAGCTGATGTCTCTATCTTAATGTTATCCAAAACAAAGAAACTTTAAAGAAAATACTAAAATCAATGAAAATAGATTTTTACAGAATAATTTATAGCCAACCATGAGCATATGGAATATATGGAATGAGAAAAGCTTCTCTTTCAGGTTAGCTAGTCATCAATGCCTCCTTGGTTGGCATTGCTAATTTTCATTGTAATTAGCTCAAATCCAACTAAATGATTGAGGCTTTTTAAGGCGAGCAATTTGGCACATTGAATTGAATATGCTATGATGATTCTGCAGCATGCATATATGCAGTCTTTGTCAATGAAACAATTAACATTAATTACATGACAATCCATCTTATCATTTTGTTGGTTTATGATTTTCTTGGGAATTGTGAAGTACTTAGTACACCAAATAACGAAAAGAACAAAGAAAGCCATCTACTTTATCATTATCTGCGCGACAAACACACACCAAGCCTATATATACATATATATAAATAACCAAAATGAAGAAGCAATAAGAGCATCTTCATTAGTCTCATCAAACCAATCATCAAATATAAATTTGATAATTTATATTAAAAATTACTCTACATTGATCTCATCAAACTCTATTTCTTAAATTATGAGTTACAGTAAAAGTAACCAAAACCCTTCAACTTTGAAGGGTTACTATTCACCCTTCAACTCATTTGTTTAATATATTTTATTTGTCCTACATCTTTCCCTCATTTGTTTAAAATAGTGGAGAAAATTTAAAAGTATTCTTTTTAAAAAATATATTATTATATATTATTTTGATGAGTTTAATGATGAATTTAATGTGGAGTTATGATGAGTATGGTATATGCATCTCATCAAATTTGTACTTCTCATCAAATTTTGATGATTTGTTTGATGAGATCAATGTGGATGCTCTAAGCTAGCTAGCTCATGAAACCATTACATCAAAGAATTTCTAACCAAAATTAGTAGAAGTTGCAATAATGGATTTAAATACCTCTAATTCGCTATCCAGTTTCAGCTTATTCATCAAATACTTCATTAATAATCGAATTGTAATTCTTCCATCCCTGAAGATTGAAAGCCCAAACATATAAAAGTAAAATAAGTAATGATACATTAGTTTTCCTTGTGAAAATTTTAGTAATATTATTTTCTAAAAAGCACTGCTTATACATTCTATATGAATAAATTATATTTTGAATACATGACCTGAACAACGTAGTATTGCTTATACCTAGCTCCTTTCTACATAAATCAATTATATTTTAATTAGAAGCCAGATCAATGCATGCATTCTTCTGAAATCTCACTTTTTTTAGCTCGGTTATGGCAATATATATGTATATATTGAAATTAAGCAACAAAATGTCCATTAGGCTAAATTAAAACATGCAAATTATAGGGAGAATGAAAAAAGGAGAGCGCCCAAACCTAGCTATTTAATTGTTCTTAAGTATATATATTTAATCAATAACAACCTCAGTTCAATCAACGACCTCTGCTCAACATGTAGTGAACATGAGGGAAATGAAAAACCTGTATTCTTTAGAATCTAAGAGATCTCAATTAGAGAATAGTCGTGTTCTGACTTTGTTTCTTTTCTTAATCTAGAAAAAAAATTGAACGGTACTCGAAAATCAAGATGAAGTTTTCTTACACTTTCTTTAGGTTTTATCAGCACTTTCATCAAGTTTCTAAACAACCATAAAGAGAGAACTAACTAATCCCAGACACACCTAAAAATTAAAAAGAATATTAATTAGGTTGAATTAAAAAAATCATATCTAATCGTGAAATTAATTACAAATTCCTTTCAAATAACTAAACCAAAAACTAAAATCAACAGATCGGTTAGGAAAGTAGACCACCAAATATGAAAATCCATACACATACCTCTTAATCTCATGAGTCACTCACCTCAAATCTATATTGCTATCAGATTTATGACCACCACTATCGCACACCTTCTTAATTGATTAAGTGAATTACAAATTTCGGACAAGCCATTAAGAAAATCAATGGAGAAAGAGACAGATCGATAGAGCCTAAAAATTGGAAAGACGAACTCACCAGCATCGGCTAGAATGCTAAAAGGCGGCGAGAAGAGGACGGTGAGAAGATGGCAGCGCTACAATGATCGAAAACCTCCGTGCAAAACCAGAGAGATGGGGGGAAAATAAGAAAGAAAGAAAGTGAGGGAAAATGGGATAGATGTGGGAGAATACGAGCGGGATAAATAGACTGAGGGAACAATCTATTACAACGACATGTATAAGAGAAATAACGAGAAAAATATATTTATTAAGACGAAAAGATCTTACAGTGACAAATATGCGCTGTAACAAGCTATTTTGTTACGAAGATAGTATTTAATTCTAGCTAACATGCCAGATAGCCGCAAAAAAGTGACAAAAATCATAAAATAGACTTATTCCAGTTATAATCATGTCGCCGGTATTAAAAATAGTCCTATTTACTCATTTTCTTTGTAGTGACATTGAGATCGTGCATGTTTAGCCGAAGAATCTACAGCTTCATTTGCAAGTCGAGTTACATGTTGAATAGAAACATTCGACTACTACTGCAACAAATCCTTCAACATATATAAGATTACCTTCCGTAGACATAGATTCATTTTGACTTTGAATGACTTGGACACGTAACAATGAGTCAGATTCCACGATGAGAGTAGGGATACCCTTTGGGATACAAAGTTGTAAACCTCTCAAAATTACAAGAAGTTCAACCTCTATAGAATTTTGTAGTACCTCTAATTCCCTTTCACTCGCTACTATCAAAAGTTGATGGCCTTTTGAATCCCTAAGGATCAGTCCAAAGCCTGAAGAAGAGGACTGAAAAAAAAAAAGGCTCCATCTATGTTTAACTTAAAAGTGTCAGTCGGAGAAGCTTTTCACTTATAGTGATCCGTTAAAACTACAACAAAGGATTTATGTGATACTGCACCGTCTAAGAATAGAGAGAGAGAGAGAGAGAGAGAGAGAGAGAGAGAGAGAGAAGTTTCTACTGAGGCCTCAGGAATAATAATGGCATTTTCAAGCAGAAACTAGTTTCTTCTATGCCAAATAGTAAACCTTAATATGCAGGTGTCGCGGTACAACAACCGTGTCGGATCAAAAGCCAAAATAATAAGTTTGATTTGTTTAAAAAAATAGATATTTGTGTATATATTAGTTTTAATAAAATTGGAGTACTGTCTTTTTTCAAAAAAAAAAGTGTATATATGATTCCGGCCAAAAATTTAAACTAGAGATGCTATTTGATTTATGTACATAGACCATAACCAAAATATACAGCCGTTTCATTTCCCTTTATATGTAGAACGAACAATGAAGCATTTACACACGAACCACCTAGCCCTGCAAGCAGCAAATTATATATACAGTAACAAAACCCCAATGTCCAACCATCAGTTCGTGTCAGCACTATAAACTGAAGAATATCATGATCGGATATTGTAATTTGGGCAAGCTAAGGCCTTCAAAGAGCCGAGGTTCAGCCTAGCTAACCCATGCCCTGGATTCCTAATCCAATTAAAGAAAACAATATATATCATAAATGCTATTTTCACTTTTCGTTATAACTGCAATGATAACAATTAACGTCAAAAGTGGTATATATATATATAAAGCAAAAGTGGATTTTTTTTTTTTCGAAATGAGCAAAAGGGGATTATGACATTAGGTGATCACATATTCTTATAAAGTCATACCTTAACATTATAATATAGTTACTATATTGGGCAACATGTACTGTACGTTCATCATGCTGACCATGCATGTTGGTCTTTACTAATTCAGTTTTAACAAGCGTACTTATAGTTATAAATATATATATAGAAATAAATTTATAAATTAACTTAATTTGATATAATATATCAAATTTATTTTATAATAAAAATATATATTATAAATATTATAATTTTATATACCATATCAATTCATAATGTCAATCTATAAATTTATAATTCTATATAATATAATAATAAATGCATGCAAAAATGTATTAGGATTAAAAAATATTTGGAGAGCGCTCTTAGTTTAATTTGATAATAAGTTATCGACTCCTCAAACAGTACTATAAGAATCGGTACTGAACATTTCTCCAGTAATTTACATGCTAATTTACATGCTCTCATAATAATTAATAACATACATATTTTGATTGAGGTATTAATAATTGTTCATGCAATATTCTAACTAAAAATCATGTAGTATCTATTAGCTAGCTGATAGGAAGACAGAATCATGGCACTCCCAACTATATGTGGTTTTGAAAGACAATGCAAAACAAAACTTTTGTCAACGGGGAAATAAGCTGATATTGACATAAGAAAACGTGCAGTAAAAAGGTATGGAGAGAGAGAGAGAGAGAGAGAGAGAGACCGAGATGACATCTTACCCATCAACATTATCATGCCGATATATCAGAGATGACAGTTTGACAATTTCTTCTTGATCAAAACGTATAGAGAACAATAATAGAGATTCCTAAAACTAAAAAGAGCAATTAAGGGGCCCCAAGCCATGCAATTATCAGCTACCATACACTTGCAATCTGCTGATCTGTACCAATATTCATGAGATGTCATAATTTCTAATTCTTTTCATATGTTAACTTACTCACTTTATATATATTCTAGTGATGTCCTGTTCCAAACATCATTACATTTGTGTGTTAATTGGTTCCATTACGGTTTGGAAATGATGATTATGTAGCGTTTGAGCTACGCTAGTTTAAACAATTCATATAAAAAAAAAATGGGCTGGATTGATTATTGTAGTAAACAAAGGAAGTAAAAAATTAAGCGGCCTTTCATTGGCAAGAATTATTGATTCGCCTAACAACTACTGCTACATCATGAGCTTCTTTCCTTAGTACTGCATGCTGAAAGTACCCGGCCGCCTCCTACTTTGATCTCTTATATGGGTATAATGATTGTGAAGCATTAATTTAAAAAAAATTAATTTGATAAAAGGTATAAATATAATAAAAAGTCAATACGGCTGCTTGTGCATTCATAATTTCATATTTAATTCATCATTAGATTCATTAAAATAATAATATAATATATCATTTATTAAACTAATAAATATATTTATTATTTATTTATCCAATAAATATATTAAAAGATAATAAAAAATTATTTGAATAGATGAATAGTAGGCCTTCATATTTGAAAATTGATGAAGTGAAACGGTGGCTCAAAGCTTTTCATAATTTTATTTGACGGATTTAATACAAAAATACTTTAAATAAATATATCAAATTTGTATTTGTATTAATTTTTTTATAGAGTCAATATCAATATCAAGGAGCATCACAAACACCTATCCACCAAAACATTATTCATTTGGGCCTCCTCGAGAAGTAAAGGGCCAAGCCCAGCAAAGGAAATATAAAAGGCCCACGATAAGAATCGAGCAATTACTTGGACAGGAGGTTCGCCTCGTGCAATTAATGGTATTTGGTGTATGTTATGAATTAAGAGTCGGTAGCCGCCCCTAAAAATTATGTGAATGATCCTACTACTATTATTTTAAAATCTGTATAGTGACTTGTATAGTGACTTACATAGTAACTTGCATAGTAATTTCAACGCCTATAAATATAGGTTTCAGTTGTAATGAAATTCATAAGAAAATATAGAGAATGAAGATAGTTTCAGAAAATTTCTTTTATATTTCTCTTGCAATAGTAGTAGTTTTCTTTTTAGTTTTATAACACGTTATCAGCACGAGATTCTACCGATACTGAAGCTAGTGGTCTTCTAATTCAAGTAAGTTTTTCAATATATTATTTGCAGTTCTTGAGATAAATATTAAAGGTAATATTGCTGAATATTACTTGATAAAATTTTATTTTTATTCTCATGATAATGTGAATATATTTCTTAAATTCACAGATTTATTTTTGTAATATAATATCAAATATTGAGATTTATTACTATTGACATTTCTAAAAAATGTTATTTATCCAGATCCTTGATGAGATCTATTTGGATATGATGATGAACTTGAAAGATATAATCATAGAAGAAAATCATGTGTCTCTGAAGGACCGTGCTGTATATCTCATGATAAAAAATCATCTTACTGTGTGAAATAAATTAAGAGAGTGATATAAGAACCAGAAGATGTAATCCTCTCAAAAAATCATTATGATTTATTGCACCTGAAGTTGCAAAATTTTAAGAGTAGTATTGAATATTTTGCACTCTTTAAAATTAGCTCAATATTAAAATTATGCAGTGAAATGTCACTGATGATAATATATAAAAGAAGACATTATTTTTCATACCTCGAATGTGCTCCTGCAGTAGCAATATCAAGAGTGAAAGTTTAACAAATATTCTGAACTTTTGTTTTGTCTTCCAGTGATTGAGCTAAATAATGAGTTTTTGTTACACCAGTTACGTCCTATTAATGATATCGAATTTAAACAATTCTCAAAAGTGAACAGAGCATCCTTTCAAAGGAATTAAGGGCGTAGACGTGGTAGAAAAACTATAGAAGTGTTGGTCCCAAAAGCGACAACACTAAACATGATAAAAATATATCGTATCACCAGAAATGATCAAACTCAGAGAAGGGTAAAGGCCCTCAGAATAATTCTTCATAAAAAGATGAAAATATTTGTCATAAATGTAATATGACTAAACAGTAGTCACGTACCTGTTGTACGGCCAAACACTTGATTTACTTATACTAAGTTTTTATATATAAGCTTATTAATATTTCATCATGTTTTGAAATAATGAAATATCGGTACCTGAAGCACGTCAAGAAATTACTTGGGATAATAAAGCCCTGTTTAAATTTGACCCTCTTACAAATAAATGTGAACCAGAAGTTCAGAGGATTATCTATCTGTAAAGTGTTGCAAATCAATTATATGATGTATTTACTGACACTAAAGGTGTTGTAAAATCATATATTACTGCTGTTAATGCTTAAGCAAGAATTGAAGTCCCTGAAGGACGAGTTGTTAAAACAGCAATAAATGAGTCTAAGATACACCTGAAGCGTTGAAGACCTATTGGTGCACAAGAAAAATAAAAATCGGTGCTCATGAAGAGAACGTATTTTCTCTATAAAATATAATCCTCCTGAAGAGAAAATTTCCTGAAAAGGTAACTCCTAAAGAGTGTAACTCCTGAAGAGTATAACTCCTGAAGAGAAAACTCCTGAAGAGTATAAACCTCCTGAAGAGGAACCTCCTGTAAAGGTGTTTCATGAAATGTTTTCCCCTGGAGAGGAACAATGAGATCTCAATACATTTCATGAGTACTGGAAAATTTATGGATAGAAATAAAACTGTCGTCGACAACATATATGATAACACTTGATATTACCAGAAGTAATGAAGAAAGTGAGCCAAAAATCGTTGAAGAATGTCGACGTAGAAATGATTGGCCAAAATGGAAAGCAGTTATTAAAACTGAATTAAACTCGCTAGTGAAGCGAGATGCATTTGGACCTGTTGTCCAAACACCAAAGGGTGTAATATTTGTCAGATATAAATGAGTATTTATACGAAAGCGTAATGCGAAATGAAATTGTGCGGTATAATTTGTCGCACAAGGTTTTCTGTAGAAACCCGAGCAATTATGAGGAAACATATTTCCTTAGTATGAATGCAATCACATTCATATTTTTAATTGATTTAGTTATTATAAAAGGATTAGATATGCAGTTAATGAATGTGGTCACTGCATATTTATAAGGATCATTAGATTATTACGATACTTGAAGCATCTAATCCAAATATATTTAGGAGTATGTACTTTATAAAGTTTCAAAGATCTTTATATGGGTTAAAGCAATCCGGACGCATGTGGTAAAATTGAATTAACAAGTATCTATTGAAAGAAAGATTTAAGAATAATCCTATATGTCCATGTGTTTTATCAAAATTCGGATTTGCCATTATTGCAGTTTACGTTGATGATTTGCCTTGTTAGAACTCTTGAAAAGATTACAAGGGTTGCTATAAATTCAAGGAATGCATTTGAAAAGGAAAGATCTTATTATTCAATTCATAGATGAGTTACAAGAATTTGAGACTTCTAATCTCATCTCTCAAATACATTTACTTTTCATAAAGCAACATATCATCCTTATCTAAAGGATTAGGCAATCGAAATGAAGAGGCAAGTAAGGATTTTAAATCCTTATTTTCTTGCTTTAAGTCTGCAATTTTTCTATCAGACTCTTGAACGAGTCGTTGAAGTACAGAAACCTTCTCGTTAAGCTCCTCAATCCTACGATTTTTGGATTGTAATCAGTTGGAAAATCCAACAATAGAGGAGGAGTATCGGGTGCCGAGAGTCACCAGCTCATAAACAGTTTCACGATCTGACTTATTAGCCAGATTATTTGCTTGCTGCAACATTGCACCTGCGGAAGATGCAGGATCAACTTGTAATTGAGGTGAAGGATACCTCATATGTTGATCGTGAGAAATAGTAAAAGGAAATTGATGAGCCATTGAAAATTTGTATAATAAGAATACAAATACAGATGAATTATAGATATGAGAAGAAGATTTGATGCGTACTAAATGAAACTAAAGACGGTTCTTATAGAAATGGAAATAAGAACAAGACAAATCATCATCTCTTCAAATCTCACTTTACAAGTTATGCTGGATGCATAATTCCAAAAGTCAGCGAGATTAATTATAACTATTCCTATTTTCTTGTAAACGCTGAACATCTGTCGATAGCTGCTGTTGTTGATTTTGTATCTGTGCTCTTTCTCATTCCAGCTCTTCTACTCGTGTTTTCAGGTCACGAGAATACCAGTCTACAAGTTTCTTCAGCTCTTTGTTTTCTTATTTTAAATCTTTATTTTTTATATCTTTAGTTGCAAGCGTTTGATGCAACTCACATATTTGATTTTTAAGATGATCAACCTCACTCATTATCGCCAATAGCCTCCGAGACATGGTTGTAAGAGAGGCAGCATATTGAGTATTGAGGATTCTTGATGCTGTAACAATTTCAAATTCAGATTTACTAGAAAGATATATCTCTGCTCCTATCATGGTATTTACAGCCTCAGGAGAAAATATAAGTAGTTGAGGTATAAAAGGTTCGTGGTTTAAATCTGAGACATTAGAATTTCTATCAGACATAATATCGTTCTGGATGAACAACAACTGAATCTATGAGGAATGCGAGATCTTTTTGCTGGAGTAAACCAATGGTAAAATTGGTTATATTTAAACAACAACCCGAAGTTTTCAAATCTCTTCAAGATCTCGTTTGTCCACAATGTCAAGAGGATTTGATTTTCCGCCGAACCGATAATATTAAACCTCAAAGTTTTTACAGCTTTTATCATACATAGATGGTTTCCAATATTATTTCCACCGTATATAAACAAGTTCTTCCTAATAACGCCGAATGAGGGAGAGAAAATTTTAGATGAAAATATTATCATACTCTCTCTAATGCATTATTTAGTTGGAGATCGTGTTTGAATTCTTAACTTATTATATATACTGAAATCATATTTGCTTATTACTTGAAATACTAACGCATATTATCAGGGGGAGTTTAAATATTACTGCAGATATCAGATTTCTATTAAGTTTGTCAACCAGATATTATTTTTCATCTTCAAATAACTCAGAGATTATTGCAATTCATGAAACAAGTCGAGAGTATATTTGGCTGAGATCAATGACTCAACGTATCCAAGAAAAGTGTGGTATTTTATAATCAATGATAGCTCAACAATTTTATACGAAAATAATGCTACTTGTATCATTCAAATCAAAGGAGGATATATCAAAGATACGATCAAGTGATAATCTGGCAGATTTATTCACGAAGGCATAACCAACTGCGACATTCAATAAAATTGTGCAGAATATTAAAATGTGAAAATTCAAAAATCTATCGTCATGCACTTTCCAGGGGGAGTAAAAGTCCTGAAAACTTGTGTTGATTGTACTCTTTTTCCTTCGCTAAGATTTTATCCCATTGGATTTTCCTTTGCAAGGTTTTAATGTGGCAATCTTAAAGCACTTGTGGATACATAAGAAGACTGTACTCTTTTTCCTTCGCCATTGGTTTCCCACTGGGTTTTTTCTTGGCAAGGTTTCAACGAAGCAGATTCTTTATGGGTGGTCATTCAAGGGGGAGTGTTATGAATTAAGAGTCGGCAGCCGCCCCTAAAAATTATGTGAATGGCCCTACTACTATTATTTTAAAATCTGCATAGTGACTTGTATAGTGACTTGCATAGTAACTTGTATAGTAATTTCAACGCCTATAAATATAGGATTCAGTTGTAATGAAATTCATAAGAAAATATAGAGAAGGAAGAAAGTTTCAGAGAGTTTCTTTTATATTTTTCTTACAATAGTAGTAGTTTTCTTTTTAGTTTTATAATAGTGTAAAGGTTTTTAGATAAAATTATTTTTTGAAAATAATGTAACGCAATGAATCTCGACTCCTCTTAATTGCCTAGGATGGTGGCGGAACTACAAATTTATTTTAGAGAATTTCAATTAAAATTAAAATTATAATAATAAATTTTCTAATAATTATTAATATTTTATTATGTTATTAGATCATTTTATTTATATGAGATGTGTTTTTTTATTTTATTATTTAATCCGATTAATTTTTTTAAAATTGAATTTGTAAGTAATTAATTTATAAGAACAAAATAATTTTATAGAGAAAGAGGGATCAAGATAATTTTTTAGAGAAAATGTCAATACAATATGAAATTAATATTATCTTATTAAATCATTAAAAAATTAATATATACATACATATATATATATATATATATTAAAAATCCTAGGGGTAGGGGGGACCATGGCCCCGCCCCTGCGTAGCTCCGCCCCAGTAGTATCCGTAAAGTACTATAAAGATGTTCTGTAGTTCATTGAACAAACTTGGTAACTGAGTATGTGCACCAAAATCTGAAACCAGTAGATTATTATATTAATAATAATAATTAAAAAAAAAAAAAAGAACGTGAAAACAAATGCCGATCAGATAAACAGATACATCTAAGTTTTACCTATATATGTAGATCAGAATCCCATTAAAAAAAGTGTATGGGCGGCATCTGCTTCTTAGTGAGCACATCAACATGTGGAGAAGAGGAAGAGAAGACAAGACATCAAACGTATATGCAATTGTCAAAATTGGAGTTACAGACACTTATACGTTAAAAAAATGCATAAAAAATGAGAGATAATTACCAATTGGTGACTGAGGGATTAGAGTAAAAGTAAGTTGGCAATAACATAATTGATTAGAGAAGCATTCCAGATTCCCCCTGCTGCTCAACTCCACAGCTGGAATTAAGAGGGATGGGCCTACGGTTTCATGGCAAAGCACGTTCTGGAATAACAAGCCCCCACACAGGGGAACATTAAATAAATAAATAAATAAATAAAGATACAAAAGAACTGACATGATTTAGAGCTTAAAGAAAGAAAAAGGTAAAAGCTAACAAAAACCATGGACCAGACCAAACACCTAGAAATTTGCGGTTCTCTTCTTCTGTTTCTTATAATTATTGGTGCCTCACTTAAGATCACATCTCCACAAGATGGCCAAATTAGGCACAAGGTTGCCTGGTTTCTGCCTGAACAGAATTAGGCCTCATGCTAGAGTTCGTTCCCCTCCAGCACAATCCAAGCCTCAGACTCTCAGTTCTGGTAAATCAGATACAAAAAATGAAAGCCCTGGCAATGTCAAAGAAGAAAATTCTGGTGATGGGGCGAAACCCGCGTTGGCAATTAGCAGGAGAATAATGGTTGTGGTTGATCCCAGCTTTGAAGCTAAGGGAGCTTTGCAGTGGGCATTTTCTCATACTGTTCAGAGCCAGGACACAGTAATTCTTCTCTGTGTAACCAAGCCTTCTAAGCAAGGCAGGAGTCTTCTTATTCTTATTTGTTTTCGTTATTTGCATATAAGTTGTTTGATTTATTACCTAAATTAATGGTTTTGATCTTTCTAACAGGCACCAGTCAAGGGTCCAACAAGAAGAATGTTCCCAGGGCTTGTGAATTTATCGACTCTTTGAAAAAAATGTGTCAGTCGAAGAAACCTGAGGTGGGTATAAATATGAAACTCTATGATATTCTGAGACTTTGTAGCTTAACATGTAATTAAAAGGTCTATTCATGGACTAACAAAATTCAGCTTTATCTTTACTGTTTTTCCAGTTTTATGGTACTTTTTACATATTCATCGTTTTTATCTGATGATGACACGTGGCTGGTGGTGAATGGTCCTTGTAGGTGGAGCTTGAGGTTGCAGTGGTGGAAGGGAAGGAGAAAGGACCAACAATAGTGGAAGAAGCAAGAAAACAGGGGGTGTCAATGCTGGTTTTAGGGCAGAAGAAACGCTCAACGACATGGCGTCTTCTGATGATGTGGGCAGGCAACCGTGTCGCCGGGGGAGTAGTGGAGTACTGCATCCAGAATGCCGATTGCATGGCAATTGCGGTGAGGAGGAAAAGTAAGAAGCTCGGAGGGTATTTGATCACCACCAAACGTCAGAAAGATTTCTGGCTCTTGGCTTAAGCGTTTAAGTGTGCATAATATTAATTTGTCCTTGTCTTGTGTTCATAAAAAAAGAAGTGTAGTCTAATCTTACCACGTGAAACTGCATGATTGTTTCCGTATTGCCTGTAAATGATAATCCATATTCAGAAAATGGAGAAAGAAGAAAAAAAAAGGGGAGAATTAGGTGTGAGTGAAAAAAGGTCTGTGGTATCATTATCAGGCCATTTGGCTATTATGGCTGAGGGAGAGAAGGTGGGGTCTCTTTGGTTTCTTTAGGGTCTCTTCCGGATGCTACAGTTTTGCCTGATTGCACATGGAACCAAAATTTGATTAGGTCGGGGGGACACTTTGGATCCACCTGGAACTGGAACTGGAACTGTCATTGGTTGTCACCAACTTTATGATGTTTTCCACGTTGTTTTAACCAAAGCGATCCAATTTGTAAGACTCAGTTTGCGAGAAAAGAGCATCTATGGTTGTTATAGGACTACTGCTTTGTCTTAGTAAAAGAATCTTTTAATCACTATGGACCTTGGAATGATGATGAAGTTCCAATCCTTTTCACCATGCAACTATTTGTTGGTGAAAATTGGATCAATTCATAAGCTAAATTAATCAAGGAGCAAAGTTTAGCATCAGATTGACAAGTGTTTATTTAATATGTGACAAGTGCATGTTTTTTCAAAAATCATCGTATCCTCATTAAAAAAAAAAAAAAACCTGTGACTCACCTCACACTCGACAGTCGACACCACAATTTTTGATATAAATTGATTGGTTTTTTTTTTTTTTTCTAGTGCTAGTTGCTGGTGGACAGCTGTTAACTTTAATTCATTTTGGGCCCCTACGTTGTGTTTAGCAAACAAAATGCATTTCAGAGATAGCCACTCTGTCAAAAATCAATTTGGGCCTGACTTTTATGTACCTCAGCTTGCAGATTTGAAGCCACGGTTCGTGGTCCATTCCACGGGCCATGAAAGATAAAATTGCAGATGGCAATGAAAGATAAATTAAACCACTAGTCTTTCCAATATCCATTATTATAGATAACAAAAGCTCAAACTAAAAATCATATCATATATTAATTGCGCAAGTCGCGAAAGTAGGCAACAGGGTCATTCTCAAAGTCATCCCTGAATATGAGAGCATTCCTTTCCGGGAGCTTTCATAGTTCTTCCTGTTTGATGTTCCAGAAGCTGACAGTAGAGACGTTACACCACAAATTATCAGACCTCCCATAACCAAAGCACCACCCACTACCATTACCTTTTCAACCTCATCATCATCTAGTACCAGTCCTCCCGAACCCTTCTTCTTCTTGTTCTGCGTGCTTTCGCTGCAACCCATTGAGGGTCAGATGTGTTCTTCCCTCCTATATATGATCTTCTCTTCTTCAGATGTGCAAAAAAAGACAGCTTATGGAGAATTTATAGCATAGGCTGGGCACTCTCTGGGAAACTGGAAAGTCATGCTTGTACGTAGTAGTTAATATTGTTATTGGAGTTGGCGTCAACGAGGCGAGGCGAGGCGATCCGTCAGTCTTCCAATTTTTATATTCGATGTTTCGGTCAGTGTAACGTCGCATTTGGAAATTATTTAAGAGTTAAATACTAATTGCATTTACTCAGCTTCAAATATGACGATGCATTGGGAAATATGGAAGCTCGAGTGGAAGGAAAATGATTAGAACTTGCTTTACAAATACAAATTTGTCAACCTCGTATAACCTGCCTACCAAAGAAAATCACGAGCTATGTGACAACCATCACTATAACCTACAACCAATACTACCCACTTCTTTTTTTCTTTTTCTTTTTTTGAAAGAATAAAAACAAAAACCAAGCCTTCTGTGAGCATTCAGTGTCATCTAGACGCCAAAAATTTCTCCTTCATCCGAGAAATAAGCTTAAATTTTTCTTCGGCTTCGACCTGCTGGCGTATGTCAACTTTTAATGCCCGGTCTGGATGAAACTTTAACAAAGCTCGTCTATATGCCGCGTGCACCTGAAATGATCAATTACAAAACCCTCGATCAAAGATCAGAATTCTACTTGGGCGTATGCAGTCGGTCTTTATGCTTCTTCAAGTTACAAAAAAATTTAAAAAAAAAAAAGAAATCTCAAGTATATAATGATGTGAATGCAACTAACCTCATGTGACGACAAATAAACACTGCCTCCAACTTGGATTCCTAAGCCACGAAGCAATGAGGCCATGTCAGTGCACTTACTTTCCAATTTATTAAGCTCCTTTCTTATGTCAACACGAACCTGCTCTTTCAGGTTCAGATTTTCCTCATCCTGGTTTTCGCATGAGTTAATACATGGTGGGAAAACATAATAAGTACAAGCACTGGAAACGGCAAGTCATATATCTTGCTAAACTTGAGAAGGATATATATAGACAACCAAATGTATGACAAAGTCGGTTAAAAAATAGGCAAACCAAAGATGAAAGATAAATAGTTTTGCAAAATGAAGAGTTTACATTCCTACTATACTTTCCTCTTCTTCTTTTTTTTTTATACATGAGTCAAATATAATTCTATGATACTAAATCCAAACCTTCTTCTTAGTCTCTCTCACTTCTTCCACACGTTGCTTCTGCCTTCTTTGCATGTCCAATAAATGCCTTTCAACTCTTCTTTCCTTGCGTAACCTCCGTGCCTCTTCTGCCTGTAAAAGAGCAACATACCACAATGATGGATCATTCGAGGTTGGCTGAAACTTGTTATGGTTCTCGAATTGACCCTTTTTACAACTGTTTCTCTCTCTACAGTTTCAGCTCTTCAGCATTGAATTGAAATTATAACAATGCCAACGTAATCATTGCACATTCACAGACAGTCAAGGAAGTGTACCAGAAACACAAATATTACAAGATCTGTCAACAGCAAGAAAGTGTCATCCCGTCCAAGTGCCTAGGAATAGGCATACAGACCCCATCAAGTCAGTTGCCAGCCAATCCTTTGAAATCACCCCAAAATCTACCGGCCAAAGCAACAGCAACGGCTACCAGGGTCAATTGGCCAGTTGGTCCATCAACATCACCAGCCTCAGATAAAACAGTGGAAAGCAAGGAAAAGGCAAGGGACCTCAATGGTGATCCCAGACATAACAACCAACAAAATGATGCATTACAAGGTGAGGATCCCGTGGTCATCGTGGAGAGATTACTGAGAAAGATGCAACCATAAAAAATATTTTTTGTGAACTATGTTTCACCAAGTCATAAAGGTTGATTTCCCAAGACCCATGACCAACCATTGACCTAATCCCAATGGTTCTTTCTTCTTCCTACTTGGGGCAACTAGCATAAAAAACCGATCAATCTCGATGTTTTTTTTTTCTGATTGGGTTGCTTGGTCAGGTCAAATTTATTAATTTTTCCAGTCATGGGAGTGTCAGGCGAGTGGTAAGAGTCCAGGGAGTTGATAGATAGATGCATCCATCCCATGTATACAACAACATTAACGACTACAATCTTAAATTACAGGAAATAATTTAGTCTCAGTCAAAGTTAAATGATTACCTGCAAAAATGTTTTAGGGGTTGTTTGGGAATAGATTTCGTCTTATCTTATCTCATCTCAAAATTTCTCAAAATAACCTTCCCAAACATCACTCAAAGACAAACACTACAATTTCAAATCTTCAACTTTTTCATCTAATCATTACAACTTTTTCAAACTTCCCAACTTACAAACAAAACACAAAACCTAATAAAATATCATGACTTAAACCATCTCATTACTATTCACAAACAATTTCACTACCATTCACAAAATTCTCTACTCATCTCAGGCCTTTTATGCAATATATAATTCCTCTGAGCCACCACCACACAAAACCTAACGGAAAGTTTATTGTTTGAGCTCATAGCATACATAGCCTCCACATCAAAAAACAAAAATTTTTAGTGTGTTTGTATATATATCATTGGCATACTTTGGGACTGAGCCAAGTCATCTCTGTTGGACTTTTTGCTCCTTGAATCCCACATGGGAAAGGAGTGAGAGAGGGGCAATGCCAAGGGGGTTATAAAATAAGACCTAGCCTCCTTGGTTTAAACACACCAGTCAGAAACTTATCTAGTAACTTTTGACTTTAGTAAAATTCCTCTGTTGTCCTTTTTGTATGTAAAAGGAAGAGAGGTGAAAGTTAGAATTTTACTAGTGGGAGAAGTTTTTGTGGGTGTCGTTGGGGTGAGGAGAAAAATTGTGTGATTATAACAATTTTTCACATAGTGTATTTTCTTCTCTGGGTCTGGTAGTTTTTCTCCTGTTTTGGAGTTTTCCACGTAAATTTTTGTGTTGTATTTATTTCTTTATTTTTCTTGTTATTCTGTTAAAAGTAGATCCTGGTGGGGGGAATTTGGAAGCCCAAATTCGCCACAATAAGCCTCTTGGGCTATATAAGGAGGCTAAGACTTCTTGGTTAGACACACCAACTAACAAGTTATCAAGTAATAACTTGTGAGTAAAATCCTCTATTAGCCTTTTCTTGTAAAAGGGAAAGAGGTGAAAGTTAAAGTTTTCTTAGTGAGAAAATTTTGTGAGTGTCATTTGTGGTGAGGAGAAAAATTGTGTGATTGCAACAATTTTTCACATAGTGTATTTTCTTCTCTGGGTCTGCTGATTTTTTCTTCCTGCTTTGGGAGTTTCCAGGTAAATTCTTGTGTTATTATTATTTCTGTATATCTCTTTATATTCCTGCATAGAGGTGGATCCTGGGGGTGAATTTGGGAGGTCCAAATTCCCAACAATTGGTATCAGAGCTGGGGTCCTCTTTCTTTTGTGGGGTGGAGCTTTGGTATGGTAGTGTGGATACGTACAGTCTAAGGAGGTTCTGTCTAAGGAGATTGGAAATTCTAAGTGTGTCCATTGTGACCCTCCAATCTTTCCTGGGAACCTTGAAGTTCTGTCTAGGAAAGAGAAATCTTTCCTGGGAACTTACTTAGTGAGTACTATTCATTCCTACGGTAAAAGAATCAAGAGCCAAGGTTCGGGTCTAAGGAGATGGCTGGAGCAGACGTGAAAGTATCAGGGATCGAGAAGTTCGATGGCACAGATTATGGATACTGGAGGATGCAGATAGAGGATTACCTATATGGGAAGAAACTTCATCTTCCATTGTTAGGGAAGAAGCCAGAGACCATGGCAGTTGCTGATTGGGACCTGCTAGATCGACAGGTTCTGGGGGTTATTCGACTAACCCTATCGAGATCCGTTGCACACAACGTCATCAAGGAGAAGACGACTGCAGATCTCATAGCGGCTTTATCAAGTATGTATGAAAAGCCGTCAGCAAATAACAAAGTACATTTGATGAAAAAGTTATTCAACTTGAAAATGTCAGATGGTACGTCTGTTGCACAACATCTAAATGATTTTAATACTATCACAAATCAATTGTCATCTGTTGAAATTGAGTTTGATGATGAAATACGTGCATTGATACTATTGGCCTCACTGCCAAATAGTTGGGAAGCCATGAGAATGGCTGTCAGTAATTCTGCTGGTAAATCAAAATTAAAATATGATGATATTCGTGATTTGATTTTGGCTGAGGAGGTACGCAAGAGGGATTCAGGCGAAATCTCGGGTTCGAGTTCAGCGCTTAATGTTGATTCTCGAGGGAGATCACAAGACAGAAACTCAAACAGAGGCAGATCAAAATCAAAGAACAGGGGCAAGAGCAAGACAAAGCCTGGGCAGCAGGCAACTTGCTGGAATTGTGGCAAGACTGGTCACATAAAAAGGAATTGCAGAAATCCTAAAAAGGAGAATGATAGTGCTAATGTGGTAACTGAAGAAGTACAAGATGCACTATTACTTGCAGTTCATACTCCAGTTGATGACTGGATACTGGATTCAGGAGCTTCTTTCCACACAACTTCCCATCGGGAAATAATGCAAAACTATGTTGCAGGTGATTTTGAGAAGGTGTACTTGGCTGATGGAGAGGCTTTGAATGTGGTGGGAATGGGAGACATTGATATTGCACTCCCTAACAAGAACAAGTGGATCCTGCAGAAAGTCAGACACATTCCTGAGTTGAAGAAGAATCTCATCTCTGTTGGGCAACTCGATGATTGTGGCTATTCAATAGTGTTCTCAGATAGCACCTGGAAGGTCACTAAAGGGGCATTGGTACTGGCTCGGGGTAAGAAAACTGGTACACTTTATATGACTACTGGTTTGAATAATACTGTTGCTACTACCGTTGCAGAGAGCACAGCAGATTTGTGGCATTGTAGGCTTGGCCATATGAGTCAGAAGGGCATGAAAGAACTACTGGCAAGAGGCAAGCTACCAGAACTAAAGTCAGTTGATCTCAGTACGTGTGAGAGTTGCATTATGGGAAAACAAAAGAAGGTCAGTTTCTTGAAGAGTGGTAGAACACTGAAAACAGGAAAGTTAGATCTTGTGCACACAGACGTGTGGGGACCTTCCCCAGTTGCATCTCTTGGAGGTTCTCGGTACTATGTCACGTTCATTGACGATCACAGCAGGAAGGTATGGGTTTATTTTTTGAAGCATAAATCTGATGTATTTAATGTGTTCAAAAATTGGAAAGCCCTGGTTGAAACAGAGACAGACTTAAAGCTGAAATGCTTGAGGTCTGATAATGGTGGAGAATATATTGATGGAGGATTCAATGAGTACTGTGCAACTCATGGTATCAGAATGGAAAAGACCATTCCTGGAACACCACAACAAAATGGAGTTGCTGAGCGTATGAATAGAACCATTAATGAGCGTGCTAGAAGCATGAGTCTGTACGCTGGATTACCACCTACTTTCTGGGCAGATGCAGTCAGCACTGCTGTGTACTTGATAAACAGAGGGCCATCAGTTCCATTGGATTGTGGACTGCCTGAGGAGGCTTGGAGTGGGAAAGAGGTCAAATTTTCTCACCTTAAAACTTTTGGCTGTCTTTCTTATGTTCTTGTTGATTCTGATGCTCGTAGTAAACTTGAAGCTAAGTCAAAGAAATGTTATTTCATTGGCTATGGAGACGAGGCATTTGGCTATCGTTTCTGGGATGATCAGGGTCGGAAGATTATAAGAAGCAGGAATGTGATATTCAATGAGAAGATTATGTACAAGGATAAGTCCAGTACAGTTGCTGAAGCAGCTCCTCATGAGTTCGAGTTCGAGAACTTGGATGACCTACCAGAGACCACTGTGCAGTGTAGAGATGTGAGTGACGGGGAGAATGGGTCCGATGCACCCGTTCCAATTATTCCGCAATCAGAACCAGAGCCGTCTACTTCTGCAGCTGCAGTTCGCAGGTCAGTTAGGACTATTCGTCCCCCACAGCGTTTCTCACCTACTTTGAATTATATTCTGTTGACAGATGGTGGAGAACCGCAGAGCTACCAGGAAACCTTGCAAGATGAACATTCTAGCAAGTGGAAGCTGGCCATGAAAGATGAGATGGATTCCTTGTTAGGGAATCAGACATGGGAGTTGACAAAACTTCCATCAGGGAAGAAGGCATTGCACAACAAGTGGGTGTACCGGGTAAAGACTGAGCAAGATGGTAGTAAAAGGTACAAGGCCAGACTTGTTGTAAAAGGCTTTCAGCAGAAGCAGGGTATTGATTACTCTGAGATCTTTTCTCCTGTGGTAAAAATCACAACCATCAGGTTAGTGTTGGCTATGGTTACTACTGAAGATCTATTTCTTGAGCAACTAGATGTGAAGACAGCTTTTCTTCATGGAGACCTTGAAGAAGACATCTTCATGCACCAACCTGAGGGGTTTGTAGTACAGGAAAATGAAGATTCAGTTTGCAGACTGAAGAAGAGCTTGTATGGCCTGAAGCAAGCTCCTAGACAGTGGTACAAGAAGTTTGACAGTTTTATGTGCAGTGCAGGATACATCAGATGTCAGGCAGATCACTGCTGCTATGTCAGGCAGTTTGACAATTCTTATATTATCTTGTTGTTATATGTGGATGACATGCTTATTGCAGGGGCTAGTATTGATGAGATCAATAATCTGAAGAAGCAGATGTCAGAGCACTTTGCAATGAAGGATTTGGGAGCTGCAAAGCAAATTCTTGGCATGAGAATTGTTAGGGACAGAGTCAGAGGCACGTTAAGACTCTCTCAGGCTGAGTATGTGAAAAAGGTACTCAGCAGGTTCAATATGGACAAGGCCAAACCAGTTGGCACACCTTTAGGCAATCACTTCAGGCTCAGTAAGGATCAGTCACCAAAGTCAGAAGAGGAACAAGACTACATGAGTAAGGTTCCTTATGCTTCAGCTATTGGTTCACTTATGTATGCTATGGTTTGCACTAGACCAGATATTGCCCATGCAGTGGGAGTTGTGAGTAGATACATGAGTATCCCGGGAAGACAACATTGGGAAGCAGTAAAGTGGATTTTGAGATACCTAAAAGGCTCCTCAGAAACGTGCTTGTGTTTCTCAGGAGAGGGCTTAGAGGTGCAGGGCTATGTTGATGCTGATTTAGCTGGAGATGTTGATAGCAGAAAGAGTACCACAGGGTTTGTCTACACTCTAGGTGGTACTGCAGTTTCATGGGGTTCTAATCTACAAAAGACAGTTTCTTTGTCGACGACAGAAGCTGAGTACATTGCAGTTTCAGAAGCTGCAAAGGAAATGATTTGGCTACAGGGTTTCTTGGAGGAATTGGGCAAAGATATTCAAAAGGGCACTCTCTACAGCGACAATCAGAGTGCAATATTCCTCGCCAAGAACCCAGCATTTCATTCCAGGACTAAGCACATACAGATCAGGTATCACTTCATACGATCATTGGTAGATGATGGACAGTTGTTACTTGAGAAAATTTGTGGAAGTAAGAACCCTGCTGATATGTTGACAAAGAGCGTTACACTTGAGAAACTGAAGCTGTACGCGACTTCAATTGGTCTTCAAGCATAAAGATAGGGGCAAAAAGATAGCGGAAGCTATGAAGATCTTCATCCAGGTGGAGCATGGCTGTGGGATCAGCCAAAGTCACAAGGTGGAGATTGTTGAGTTTGTTCCTTGGCTTCAATCCCACATGGGTAGGAAGTGAAGCCACAATAAGCCTCTTGGGCTATATAAGGAGGCTAAGACTTCTTGGTTAGACACACCAACTAACAAGTTATCAAGTAATAACTTGTGAGTAAAATCCTCTATTAGGCTTTTCTTGTAAAAGGGAAAGAGGTGAAAGTTAAAGTTTTCTTAGTGAGAAAATTTTGTGAGTGTCATTTGTGGTGAGGAGAAAAATTGTGTGATTGCAACAATTTTTCACATAGTGTATTTTCTTCTCTGGGTCTGCTGGTTTTTTCTTCCTGCTTTGGGAGTTTCCAGGTAAATTCTTGTGTTATTATTATTTCTGTATATCTCTTTATATTCCTGCATAGAGGTGGATCCTGGGGGTGAATTTGGGAGGTCCAAATTCCCAACAATCTCCTTATAATTAGGCCAAAAGAAATTTGAGAACTCTGCCTCTGAATTTTAATGAGAACTGTAAAGCAACTTAAGAAAATATGGTAAAAAGGAAAGGCGCCCCATAACATACACAAGTAGACGATCGTTCAAAAAAACAAAAGCTGCTTTTTACATATTTTCACCCTCTTCTATAAGTAAAAAGGGGGTGAAATATGTAAAAAGCAGCTTTTGTGTTTTCTAATGATTATCTGCTTGTGTATGGTACAATATGTAAAATAGGATCTGCTGGCCATTTAAGAAATATGCAAAAAATGATCTGACCATTAAGAATGTACCGCCCATTCTTTTCTTTTTTTCAATTTGAACAGTTCCATCTTAATTTTTTTTAATGATGAGGAACCATGGAGACTGTAAATGCAACATGTCTTTTACCAAGTCAATTCCCAAATGCAACCGCACCACGAAAATAGGGTAAATCATGAGCTTTTCCCAATAAGGTGGGTCACCTTATTGGTAAAAACTCTCCAAGTAAACCTCCCTTAAACTACCACCATTTTTTCAATTTGAACCATGAACTAACAAAAATGTCTACTGCACCCTACACTACCAATTAGATCCTATTCAATTAAAAGATTAAGAAAATGAGCAAATGCAAGTCAAAGAAAAAAGGTTATTTAAATATGGAAATACATGGTCGCATATTCAATTACAAGAGGTAATTAGAGCATGGGAAAAATAGAACAGCATTATGAAGAAACTTCACCAGCTATTAAAAAAATGCCAAACCTGAATTTGCAACTGGTGCTGCCTGGATGCCCATTCTTCTTCTATTGCTCGCTTGTATTCATCAGTCTCCTTGAGCTTTTCTCGTTCATTAATTATATTCTTTTGACTTGAGGAAGTAGCATCACCATCTTGAGCAAGTATTGGATCCCTTACATCGTATGCGACCTTTGCTTCCACCAAATATGTTTCATTACATTGACCATTGCTAAAAAATAATTGCTCAGAATATGTTATCACCTTGCCCTCAAAAACAACTTTTTCATTGTTGTTGCCCTCCAAAGAGGCGTTGCAAAAGGATTCTCTAAGACCAGTTCTATCTTTGTATTCTGGATGGGCACCACGACAGTAGTGCATTTCATCAGATAATGGAGAATTTAGTACAAATCTGTCTTCCTCGTCACTATTATTACAACTAGATGCCCGGTGACACTTCTCATCCTTTTGCCTCAATACACCACCATTGAGATTAGCTTGTACTCCACCACCTTCTTTATTGGACCTTTCACATTTAGATCGTTTAAAACCTTGATCTTGATTGGACAACAAAAAAGAACCACGGGGACTGTGTGCATCTTTGTTGCAAAAACCATTGCCAACACCATTAACCGGTTCTTCATTGCCACCAGCTTCATTTGAGACAACTTGTTTAGGAGTTACATTTGTTTCATAAGAAGTGTAGCAACTAGAAGGTGCCTGAGGAAACTCACCATCTTTGTTCCTCAATACAGCCCCATCAAGATCAGCCTGTATTTCACCTACTTGATTGGACCTTGCACGTTTATTATGTTTATAGCCAAGTTCTTTATCAGTCGATAAATGTGACTTTTGAGGACTTTTCTCACTGTGGTAAAAATCATCACCATGACCATTAACATGATTACAACTCTGCCACTCGTGGCTAAGAGTAGGATCTTCTGCAAATGTCTGGTGAACTCTCTGATCTTTTACATAAGGTCTTTCCATATCAGGATCGAAAGTACCCCCCATATATCCATCAGCACTGGCAATGAGTGTAGACAGATTTTCTTTTTCACAATCTGTAACACTTGAACTGGGACAAGCAGGGATACCACTCTGATTATCTAAACCTGATTGACCATTGTGAAGATCACGCTTTCTCTTCAACGAAGCTTTTTTCCACTGTTCATGAAGTTTTCCAAAAGAACCTTCCATATGCTCAGAATCAGAGCAATCACTTCCAGATAACCCACTCTCACCACAGCGGTTCCTGCAGGCAGCTTTATCAGAGTATGTTTGCTTGCACTTTGACAACCTGAATGAGTATCTTTTTTCATCCACAACCGAGCATTCATCACCATCTACATCTACAGAATTATGCATATTCTTTGATGCTGGACAAGATCTTTTGCTTGAGGTGGCATCACTATCCAACTCCCCACCACCTTTGTCACCAAGTCCAGGATGGTCCAGAACATCACTTTCATCATCATCAAGGTTAATAACATCCTTATGATGAGACTTTTGCTCTTTTCTTTGTACACTAGAACCTCTTAACCTCCGTTGTATGGGTGGCTCAGGAACATCAATAATAACAGCATTATAAGACATATCACCGTCAACATCAATGAGAACAACATTGTCGAGAGTTCCTTTACCATTGCCACTTTTCTGTCTTTTGTTCCCAGAAGTCCCGGCCTGAGAATGACCTCTTGATACTCCTTTTCCTCTCATTTACTTCTTCCTGGCAACAACACATGTAAGACTGGTATTCAATGTGTGCTATGCGTGTCCAATAATGATGGTATGTCCATCCTATTTCAAGGGGAATGTGAAAAACGAAAGAAAGTACCCATTTCAAGATTATTTTTTTTTTTATGACGCATTTCAAGAATTAATACAGGTTAAGTATGACCTATTTTCCAACTGTGAGATAGGGAGGGGATTGGACTTCACTAGCAATGTGGAAATTCAGGTTTTTCTTTTCTTTTCTTTTTTTCTTTTTAGAGGTTGGGTTTGTTGAATTTTCTGAACCGTAGAAATAGCATTCAAATCGAAACACCCAAAAAGAGACCTAAGGAAAGATGAGAAAGAATAGTTGTCTCCTCCGATCATATTACGAAGAAGAAGTTTCGCGAATTGAAAAATGGCAATCCTAACTATAAACGCAAACTCTGAATCCAATACAAGGCAGCTTCATAGTTATCCAGATTCTCAATCATTCAAATTGACCATATTTAGCAAGGGGAAAAAATAAACACAATCAGAAGTGAGATTACGAATATCAGACGCTGAAAAGGAAATAGAGATTCCGCATCCAGTGAATTGCAGAAGTAACGACGAGTAATGAAGCATACCTCTCTCAATGAAAAAAAAACCTGAAAATCTTGGCATCCGAAAGTGACCGAAATTAGAGGAGGCGAGCGGGGGACGAGTACGTAATAAGGACTTTCAAATTTGAAAATTTTTGGTACCAAAAGGAAAAGCGAAATCTAATTTCGAAAATAGTACTTATCAACTATGAATAGGTCGTTAGCCTATGGCTTGTTGAGTGGTGAGTTAGATGACGGAAAGAAAAGTTTCGGCGTGTGATGTTCAAGAGGAGGGAAATCTTTATTTTAGCATAAAATTTGGGAAACAGGTGCTCTCTCGTTTAAATCGATTATTCAATATTAATAAAAATAAATAGAAATAAAGGCCATAGAAAGGAAAAGAAATAAAAAAAAAAAAAAACCCCTCAATCTGTCTCTCGTTGTGCTCTGGCAATGGGGGTGAATAAATTAGTCTTAGATTAGGTTTAGGTGTTGAAGTATATTGAGTTGACTTGAGTTCTTTTTTAATAGTAGTTAATTAAGATAGTTGGATGAGTTTAATAGAATCTACTTGAATGAGTTTATGTATATTTTGATGGTTAGATAAGTTTAGATAAATTATATAAGAAGATGTGAAATGGTGAGACCCACAATCGAAAAAGAGATAACATATCCCTCACGCGTGCGACCTGCGGCAAAAAGAAAAAAAAAATTAAATACATTCACACATTATCACCATAAGAGAGATAGAGAAAGAGAGAATACTAAGACCCTCTTTGAGATTGCGGTAGAAAATATTGCTTTTAATTTAAAGTTTAATTTAAAAAGTTATACTATTAAAAAGTTATTATTGTTTGGTATTCATATATCTAAAGTACTTTTTAACCTATTATATTTGTTTGGAAACAATTAAAAAAGTGATTTTTGAGATAGAAATGATATAAAATGACATATCTTGATAATTATTATATTTTAATAACAATGAAGCAAATTAAATAATGACTGCTAATATGTTTGCATACATGGCAAAAGTTAAACACTGAATGCTACGAAAATAGTCTCAATTTATTTATTTAATTATTATAATTTTTTTTTAAATATCTACACAAAATAATAT
This sequence comes from Platycarya strobilacea, assembly GCA_036898215.1. NCBI lineage: Eukaryota > Viridiplantae > Streptophyta > Magnoliopsida > Fagales > Juglandaceae > Platycarya > Platycarya strobilacea. The sequence goes on along the minus strand of CM072554.1, from coordinate 15,126,413 downwards.
AAATGATTCAATTATTTCAAATTTTAAAATAAGATCAATATTTAAAAAAATTAATATTTTATTTATTTTTTATTTTAAATCATCTTATGTTATCTAATTTCATTTATAAATACAAACCAGGAGTAAAGTCATATCTCATCTTCATTACCAACGGTAACATGCCTATTGGCATGATATATCAGTGTTGTACATGATAAGATGCCTGTCTTCCATACCCCTTCAGCCTACCTATATGTGGATGTATAATACCGACCCTTTAAGCTCGGCAATGAATATTCTATCACGCCAAAGTAGAATTGGTGGAAACATAGTGCAATCCGTATAGTTGTTTTCATTTTTCGAAATAAACGTATGACGATTTTAAATTTTTTTTATTTGGATTGAACTTTTTAATTTGTTATTATTTTAATATTATTATTATTTTAATATTCTTAATTATTAAGAAAAAAATTAAAAATATATAATTTTATTAATATTCACATATTTAATTATTAAATAAAATTAAAAATTAAAAAAATTAAATATAAAAAAAGTTGTAAATAAATTATAAAAATAATGATAACTATATCATTTCTAGTTATCATTTCTGTTGTTATACAAACCATCACACGTTCATGTTGTTAAATGGTCAATCTCAATCTGCAATCAATCCTCCTGCAATCAATTTGGCGAGGAAAAGAATCTAATATCTCAATTAGATTCAAATAATTAATAATTCTGCCACAAGGGTTATTTCATATATTTAACAGTGCATTAAAATAGGAACTACCTTGTCAAAAGTGTTTCTATTAAAAAGCATCAAAATATAGCTTTTGTTTAAATGCAGATTTGAGCTTTTATATCATCAAAAGTATTTTTTATAAAATTATCCAAACATGTCATTTTTTTAAAAGTGCTTTTAACTACTTAAAAGCACTTTTAAAGTCTTGAAACGCAATCTCAAACATGCTATAATAGTACAGTGACGTAAATAGTGCAACAGTGATGGTTGATTAATATAATGACATTCTATAGTGATTGCTACAATGATGTGCTATAGTAATCTACAGTGACGAATTCTCTTTAAAATAAATTTAAACTATGTGTTTAGGTAATAAAATGAGCTTAAAATAAAGTATACTAAGTTGGTAACCAAACGGAGCCTTATTCGTTGGATAAGTGGTACTCCCACTGGGGTGGGTGGTGGTAATTGGTAAGTATTAGGGGTGTAACAGATCTGGTTTTGAATAAAATCTAAAACTGAAACGGTACCACCGATTTTCTATTTTTTAAAATCGATTATGCACTGGTTATCCTCCAAAATAGGTAACACCGATTTTATCGGTTCCGGTCCAATTTTTTGGTTTTAAATTAGTCTATATTAGTTTATTAGACTATTAATATATATATATATTAGTATTATTTATAATGATTAAGATAATTATCTATTAGTATTTGTTATAATAAGTTTAATTTTTTATAATTATATCATTGATAGTTATAACTATTATTATTAGTATTAGCTCAAAAAAATTGCATTAGTATTACTATATCATTATTTCATGTATAATTATTTAGTATAATAATTTATATATAGCCTTAAAGTATATTACTAATAGTAATATAGTATTATACTATTAGTATTAGGCCATAAAATATAAATTGTAACTAATTTATATTATATACTAATGTATAGCATATTATATATAATTAAAAAAATTATATTATGTATCATATTAAAAAAATTAATTAAAAATATATATTATATTGAACTGGTCCAGTTCGGTCCAGTCTAGCTCTAAAAAATTTAGAACCGGAATCGAACTAGTACTTACCAGTTTTAACATTATGAAAACCAATTCTAAATCGGTACCTACCCAAAACCTGATCGATTCAACTGGTTCGATTTACTAGTTCACTGATTTTTTCTTACACCTCTAATAAGTATGAGTGATTTGCAAGAGGCTTGGAAAAAGATTGCCTTCACAAATGATGAATCTTTTGAACTTGTGATTAAAGAGGAAAATCTAGATGAACTTTACAACAGGGAAAGTAGAAGTTTAATAGGCAAAGTCTATGTCGATAGAAACTTTAAGGGCTTATAGTCAAAATCTAAGCACTTGGAGTGGATCTAAGGGGCTTGAAATTGCTACCTTATTACAAGAGAAGTCTAAGCAACTCCACATAATGCAAGCTACAGAGGGTTTAGAGAATATGGAAGCTATTAACTCCTTGAGTAGAGAGGTGGGCAGATTATTAGATAAAGAAGATATGAAGTGGTAACAACGATCAAAGTTAAGCTAGTACAAGGTAGGAGATAGGAATACAAAGTTTTTTTCATTTGTGTGCAACTCAAAAGAAGAGGAGAAACCAAATCCTAGAGATAAAGGACTATGTTGGTGTTCTAAAAACTGGGCAAAACAGATTATTGTCAGTCTTTGAGACTCATTTTCAAGACATTTACAGATCTACTAATTTCTTTCATGAGACAGTGCAGGATGGTTTGGCTGAGATGAGTTGTAAGATTACTCATGAAATGAACTCATAATTGGATACTCCTTTTACAAGACGTGAAGTGGATAAGACATTATCTAAAATGGCTCCCTTGAAATCTCCATGCCCTGATGGTTCTGGCCTATACTTCTTTCAAGAATATCGGAACATGGTTGGAGATAGAGTAACATGTTCAATTCTGGACTTTCTTAATAATAGAATTTTCTGCGATACTTGTAATAAAACAAATTCGGCTTTAATTCCAAAGGTTAAAAGACCTTAATTTGTTAGTGATTTTTGGCCAATTAATTTATGTAATGTTGTATATAAACTAATGGCCAATACACTTGCAAACATATTGAAGAAGTGTTTACCAGGGATTATTTCCTTTAATTAGAGTGCATTTATCCCTAATAGATCAATTAGTGACAATATCATAATAGCCTACGAAGCCCTTCATACTATGAAAACCAAATTGAAAGGAAGAAAAGGGACTGTAGCAATTAAATTGGACATGTCCAAGGCCTATAACAGGGAATAATGAGATTATTTGAGGATTGTTATGATGAGACTGAGTTTTAGTACAAGATGGATTTGTGTCACTATTGTTCAGTATTCTGTATTGGTTAATAGGAACAACAGTAGTTTAACTATTCCTTCTATGAGGTTAAGACAAGAGAATCCATTATCCTTATACATTTTCCTCTTATGTGCTAAGGGACTCTCATTTTTACTTCATGATGCTGAGATTAAAAGGGTTTTAAGTAGAATTGATGTGAGTAAATGGGGTACTAGTATAAATCACCTGCTATTTGTAAATGATTTTTTGATTTTTTGTAAAGCTAAAATGGATCAATGGGGGGTTTTACAAGGGATATTAAGTATGTATGAACAAGCATTAGGTCAAAAATTAAATTTGGAAAAAATTACACTGTTTTTCAATTCTAATACTTGTGGGACTGTGAAGGCAACCCTAATGAGAGAAATTGGGGCACAACAGAGTGGTGATGTAGAACAGTATCTAAGCTTACCATCAATAGTTGGAAGATCAAACTACCAAACCTTCAAAAGTATCAAAGATAAGGTGGAAAAAAGAATTAAAAGTTGGCATAATAAACTCATATCCCAAGCAGGTAAAGAAGACTTAATTAAATCGGTCCTGCAAACCTTGCCAACATATACAATGTCTGTTTTTAAATTAACTGCTATATTGTGTCAAGAGATATCAAGAATGTTAGCCAACTTTTGGTAAGGCTATATGGATAACCAAAGGAAGATTCAGTAGAAGCAATGGAAGTTTATGGGGCTACCAAAAGAAAGAGGAGGCTTGGGCTTTCGTGATATGCTTAGTTTCAATCAAGCTTTGTTAGCAAAGTAGTACTGGCATTTGTTAACTCACCATTCTTCTCTTGTAGCCAAAAATATGCAAGAGAAATATTATAAGTGTGGGAATATTCTAGAGGCAAAATAAGGGGGCTCTCATTCTTTGATTTGGAGGAGTATAAGATTAGCTAGAAAGCTTGTAAAAGCTTATATGAGATGGAGGGTAGGAAATGGGGAGAAAATTAGAATTTGGAATGACTAATGGTTACCTATCCCGAGTACTTATAAGGTACAATCCCCAATCCATCTTTTGCATAAAAAAGCTTTAATGAGTGAACTTTTAACTTGTGATGGTAGGTGGAAGTCTGATTTAGTAGATGTTGTTTTTAATGAATTTGAAACTGATGTTATTAAAGGCTTACCAGTTAGTAGAAGAGGATCCAATGACAAAGTGGTATGGGGATTCACTCATTATGGTCATTTCAAGGTTAAACCAGCATACCAGTTGATTTATCAGTTGCAGGAAGAGATGAGAGGGTCTTCTTCAACTCAGCAATCATCTTTAGAAATCTAGCAAAAGATTTGGCAGTTGTCTGTGCCAAATATAGTTCAAATATTTTTTGTGGAGAGCAATTTCTAAAACTTTACTTACAAGGAGTAATTTGAAGAGGAGAAGGGTCATTGAGGAATACTTGTGTCCTATCTATAAGTCACAGGAATAGACTTCATTTGTTGTGGTCTTGTGTTGAAGTGGATGTGTGGGCAGATTTAGCAGGCTTTTTACAGAAGGAAAAGTGTTTTGAAAATTCTTTTATTGCACTTGGGACAATCTGTTGACCCATTGGACCCTATTTGAGTTGGCTCTTATAGCAATTGTTATGAGGAAACTTTGAATGAGAAGAAACAGCTAGGTTTTTGAAAGAAAGTTTTTGAGTCCATCATAGATATGGCAATCAGCTAGATTGGAGCTTGATGATTTTCAACAAAGTCATCAGTTTGAAATCATTCAAGTTGAAAGATGTGTTGACTGATTATATTTGAAGGTGATAATTCCTTATTGCTGGTTAAAGTTGTTACTAGCGATGAGAAAATTTTGTCATGGTATGGGCAGATTGTGGAGGATCTAAATCTAGCTTTCTATGATGTTGATCAAAGATAGATGCCTTCAATACACACCACGCCAAGGGAATATGGTTGCACATCTTCTTGTTAAGATGTGTTTGCAAACCAATACAAAGGTGGTCTGGCTTGAAGAAAGCCCAAGTGTGATTGTCAATTCTCTGACAAATGATAAGTCTTTGTATCTGATTGTATTGTGAAGACAATGTTGATATGTCTTTGATTGATGAATGAAATATATGATTTATTAAAAAAATATATAGATAAAAAGAATATTGAAATTTATATATAATACAAACATTTAATATTATAAATCAAATAAAAAAATTTGTTTATTTTTTTTATATTAGTCATTTCGGCCTTGTCCAGTTTATGTGCAACATAACAAATTCATTCTAATTTATTTAGATATTAATGGTGAATTTAGATAAAATAAGTTAAGATCTAATTTTTTTTTAAAAATCTCTTATTAAAATATTATTTTTTAAAATTATTATTGTTTTAAGATTTGAAAAAGTTAAATTATTTATTATATTTTATATAAAATTTTAAAAATTATTATAATAAAATTAAACACTTTTACTATCTCAACCAAACCTCTTTTTTTTTTTTTGAAACATTATCTCAACTAAATCTTAATATCACGGGTGAATAATGGTAAAAATGATGGTGGATAATATTACAGTACCATAAAAAAGTGTAAGATGTAAACTCATTGACTAGTTTGAATAAAATATATGTTATAAATCTGGATAGTTTTAATAGGCATATTGTAATTCATGTCTTTTAATTAATTACTTCAATTGATCACGTGTTTTTGCCTAGAACATGATTTTTTTACGTATTTGAATAAGATAAATATCTTAACACTACAACATATCTTAATATTTGTCACCATTCTTTTTGCCGCGGTAAAAAACTTGCCGCAATAAGCCATTTACTTACCATTTTTATGTTGCTAGAAAAAAATTTTTAATATGTCAATAATACTCATTTTTATCTGCAAAAAACAGTCGCCGTAAATAATAATGTAGTTAAAAGTCATTTTTTATGAACAAAATTATCTATTGTAGCCTTACTATTTTGCCGCAACTAATAATCTATTTATATTAATAAAAATTGTTGAACCCAAGGTTTTAAGTCTCGTATTTACGTATAAATTTTGATGATAACAAATAATATTTAAGACTCAAGCTCAAGTTGTCTACGTATGAAGAGAGCTAAGCACATCAAGAAATCAAGTATAAGCAAAAAGAAGATCAAGTCTACAAATGAAGCTCATAGAGTAATTTTGTATATCTCTTAAAATTTGTATAACCTATATCTCTCTTACAATGAATAAGGATTAAAGCACAAAATTTAGAGAAGAGAGAATGAGAGTTTTAAAAGAATGATGCAAAGTTTAACAATTGATGTGTAAACTCTTATTGTGATTTTTACAAAACTCAAGTGAGCTATTTGTAGGTAAATGAGTTTTCATATTTAAATTTGAAAATGTTCACATGTCAAATAAGAGTACTATTCACTTTTCAAAAGATTCAAATAAAAACATCTCACTTTTATATTTGTCAAAGACAACTCCATTCATTTTTTAAAGAAATCAAACCTAATTTTTTACTTTTCATACATACAAAATGAACATGATTTATTTTTCAAACCAAATCATCTTCTTTTTGCATATGTCAAAAAAACACACAACCACCTTTTAAGATTTTCAAACAAATCATCTATATTTTGTATTTGTCAAAAAAATACACAACTACCTTTCAAGATTTTGAAACAACACATGCACATATTAAAGATGACAATCAATCATCAATCATCTTACAAATTCAAATCTTTATGCATGTGTGAAAAAAAAATTCAAAATTAATATTTTAACAAAGTTATGCAAATGTAAAAAATGCAATTTAATACTTTATGAGAAAATATTAATTTTGAGCCTTAATCCAATTTTAAATTTTAAGAGTACAAAATTTTTTATGAGTTTTATTTGTAGACCTGATCTTCTTTTTACTCATGCTTGATTTCTTGATGTGTTTAGCTCTTTTCATGCGTAGACAACTTGAGCTTGAGTCTTAAATATTATTTGTTATCATCAAAATCTATACGTAGATACGAGACTTGAAATCTTGAGTTCAACAATCTCCCTATTTTTGATGATGATAAATACTTAATAGGAATTTGCAACTTGTAGTAATACTTAAGGTCCTCCTGAAAATATGCGTTAGTTTTTCAAGTAATAGATGATTTGTTTGAAAATTTTGAAGAGTGGTTGTGTGTTTTTTTAACAAATATAAAAGATAGATGATTTGTTTGAAAATCTTGAAGAGTGGTTGTGTATTTTTTTGACATATGCAAAAAGAAAATAATTTGGTTTGAAAAATAAATCATGATCATTTGTCATATATGAAAAATAAAAAATTAGGTTTGATTTATTTGAAAAATGAATGGAGTTGTCTTTGACAAATATAAAAAGGCGATGTTTTTATTTGAATGTTTTGAAAAGTGAATAGTACTTTTATTTGACATGTGAACCTTTTCAAATTTGAATATGAAGACTTATTTGCCTATAAATAGCTCACTTGAGTTTTGTAAAAATCACAACAAGAATTTACACATCAATTGCTAAGTTTTACATCATTCTTTCAAAACTCTCATTCTCTCTTTTTTAAGTTTTGTACCTTAATCCTTGTTCATTGTGAGAGAGATATAGGTTACACTGTATTATTTTTATCTCACTCATTGAGAAGTGTATTCTGATAACCTACCCATTATCAGCTTTTATATTTGTAAGAGGATGCGTAAAACCCTTGTGTGTGTAGAAGGTGTTCTACATGGGAAATAGTTAAATCACCAAGTGTGAGGTGATTGGAAGTATAGAGGGTGTTCTACACAGATTCTTTGTAGCGGTGCTGCTCAAAAGTGTAATAGTTTCTGTCTCCACCTAAAGGAGATTGAATAGTGAATTTGGGATCCTCAATAAGTAGCTTAAGGCGAGGACGTAGGTAGTGGGGCTGAATCTCGTAAAAATACTGAGTTTACTTCTTCTTATCCTACTGTTTACAATTCTTGCTGCTTTATATATTGTTTATATTTTATATCGTATGTTTGGTTTATAAGTATTGATTTTATAATATAATCCAATTCACCCTCCTTCTTATATTAGTCATCTGGGTAACAAAAACACATTTATATGACAAGAGATTCTGGCCGTTGTAAGTGGGGTATATAAATACCACACTCTGCACAACCCACGGGAATACTAATTGGCCCTTTTCACTCGCGCCCTAATATCCAACGCCTAATGTAAGAGTTCGATTGTTGCTGGTTTCTCATTGGTTTTTCAGACATACACTCATCGATGGCTGTCGTGGTTTCCCATATTCCACCCCACCCCACCCCACCCCACCCCACCCCGCAACATTGTTCTTCCACTCTCTCTCTCTCTCTCTCTCTCTCTCTCTCTCAAGCTAAAATCTCGCCGTCTTCATGCTACTACTTGGACCACAAGCTGGTTTCTAGTTTCGTTGAAGCCCTCTATCAGGTTCGAACAAGGCACCATGCGTGTTTCTACACATAACTCTTCTCTTGTTTTGTGATTTATGGTACGTGTGCCACAACTCCTCAATTGTGCTTTCTCTTTCCACAAATTGTGTTTAAACCATTGTTATCTTTTAATTGAACTTCTAATTGTTGGTCGGAGGTAGGGAATTTGGAAATTTTCTTGTGTGATTTGTAGGTTTTTCAAAAAATATTGGTTAGATTTCACATGGTCTAGATGAGTTGTTTCTGGTGGTACTCGGGCTACGTTCTCTTTGAGGGTGTTTCGGGTGGTTATTAGTCTATGGGAACCATGGGTTGGGGTATTATATATGTGTTGTATTCCAACTAGATGCGAGGTATTTGGCGTAGTTTTTCTCGGGCTTTTTGGGTGTTTTCGTGGGATCAATGTTTTCTTGTTTATACAGGCTAGGTGTTTTCTCGTATGCATTCAGTATACTTGTTACTTCCTTTTGATATATATAATATTTTTACTGGGGGGGTGTTGATGGTTACTGAATACAACTTATTTGGTGGGGGAAAATATGAATCCCTTCCTTCATTCGTTGAACTCCCTTCTTGTGATAAATGGTAGAATGACAGTACTATTTGAAGGGAGCAGATTTGTTATTGTCGTTGTTTTTGAGTTATGCACTTCTGGTTTTTATGTGATGAGAAATAGAAAATCTAGAACTTACTCATTGTTTATCCATATATATATATATATATATAATATTTTTACTTAATAAAAAAAAAGATTTTACACGGTCAACATGATTGTGTAATAATTATTTAGTCTATTCTAAATAGCAAAAACCAAATTATCATATACATGATGCTTTGATGAGATAAATTGTTACATGATATGAGGTTGAAAATTTTTTGTAGTATTGACTTGTTAATATTTTAAACTACTACTATGGCTTGAAAATTGAATCTGATAGTCTTGATTGCAAAACCAAGTTTGGTTGAGTTTGTTCTCATTTTTGTTTCGATTTTTTTCGCGAGGGGGGGGGGGGGGGGGGAGGGGGACGGAATCAGACATGATTTTTGTCTGTTAGAACTTGTATGAATTCTCTGCAAACTTATGAGATCCTATTCTTTCCCACTCTCAACACTCTATTATGGTTTGGTTTTTATGTGATGAGAATGGCATGCATACCAAGCTGAAAGCTGTAGGGTTAGTGATTATTAAACATATGTTGCTGGTTGTGATGTCATGTGACTTTGTATCCAAATTTTCTATCTATATGGAGGATGATTTACATGTTTTCATGCACTATATATACGTAGCATATTAATTTTCACAACTAACAGATATTTGGATTATTTTGTAGAATTGTTTTTAGTTAAGGATTTCCATGAAATAGAGTGATTTCTTAATTATGTATATGCATTAATTACATACCTAAAATTCTTTTAGTAATGAGCATAGGGACCATGCATGGAGGCTAATTGCTAATTGTTACTGATTAGTAGATAGCATATATGCTGGTGGTTGTGATGTCTTGATGTTAGTATCCACTGAACATTATAAGAGATGATATTTTTGGTTTCCTACACTATATATATGCATGTAGCAAATTAATTTCCACTATGACATTAAAGGGGACAATAATTGTGGGCTGGATGTTGGATATGATTTTTTCTATGAAATTATTTTTCATAGATTGCAGTGGATACATCCATTAAGATATTTGTTAAATGAGTGATGCTAGTGACATGTACATAGGGTGAAAAAAATTTTATAGTGATTATTAGACAACATTAACCTGGTGGTTGTGATGTCTTGTAGTGAGTGTCCATTGAACTAATAAATTAAGTAGAATTGTTTAATGTTTCTCTGCACTATGTATAAGAATATAAGTAGGTTAATGTCCACACAACTAGCATGCAAGTGAATCATATTTTTATTTGTGGGATTGGTTAAAATAGATAGTTTTCCTTAATATGATATTTCTTAAATTTGCATTAGATACATACAATTAGTATGTGATAAAATGAGTGATGCTAGGGACTTTATATAGGTTAAAAAGTGTTATTGTTAGTAATTGTTAATTGTTAATGAATTGTCTTGTAGTGTGTATCCATTGATCAATTAATGGAGATGCGTTTAATGTTTTCCTATACTATATATGCACCAGGTTTTTACAAATACAATGGAGCTTATTATGAGTGGATATGTTGGTGTTAAATGACAATGACTCTAATTGAGAGATGAAAGTGCATTGGAGAATGTGTGTTTTTTAGGCAAGATCATAGTTGTGCAAGGACAAGAAAGTAGACAATCTCCAATGATTTAGTATTGACATGTATATTTTGTTTGAACATTATATTTGTCAGTTGCCATATTCCATAATGGAAATTTATGTATTGATATGTTGTGCATGTTGGCTGGCACCTGGCTCATGTAACAAGTAAATTTGAACCATGTTTGTTGAGAACATAAGTAATTTATAACATATGTGATTATATGATTACTGATGTTGTATGTTGTATACTCATTGGTTTAGACCACAATGCAAATTACAATCATATATAACATGTAAAAGGTTTGTATGCTGTACCAATTATGCATGCCTGCTATATATATATTGTGTCCTTGTCTGATCATAATAGATATCAATTCAATAAGTTATCTAAGATGACTACTATATATATATTGTTATATATATGTGTGTGTGTATGCATGTGGAACTTCCATAAAAAAATGTGTGGAACTAAAACAGGGTTGATCAAAACAATAGAACCCAAAACACATTATGTAGGTGAATAAGTGGCCATTTTTCTCACAATGTAACGTTACAGCAAAAGACCATGTAGTAGGCATTTAAGCGGCAACAAATACTCTTTTTCTACCCTCATTGATTGTGAAAGATTAATTGAGTTGTTTTAAAAATGATGAAAATGAATTGCAGGAATAAAAGAATAGCGGCAAAAATAAGTCATCAATTTTGGATATTTTCTAGGAAAAACATAATCGATGAGCATGAGACAAAGATCTAAAACTCAATAGAAATTGCACTTTTGTTGGAGAAGATGTTGCAGGTTAAACATTTTTCTCTACAAATTTGAGTTGTAGGAAATGAACATTCCCATAGATTTATGCTTGCAAGTTAACATTTTTCTTTACAAATTTGAGTTGCAGGAAATGAACATTTCCATAGATTTATACTTGTAGGTTAAACATTTTTCTTTACAAATTTGAGTTGCAAGAAGTGAACATTTCCATAGATTTATTTTTGCAGGTAACATTTTTCTCTACAAATTTGAGTTGCAGGAAATGAACATTTCCATAGATGAATATTTCTATAGATTCATGTTTGCAGATTAACATTTTTCTCTACAAATTAGACTTGTAAGAAATAGGTAGATTATACAACAAAAAGTATTGTTAAATACTAATATTCACAACATAGAATTGCTGCAAAATTGAGCAATTGGCAGTATTTATTGCCAAAAATAACTATTTGCCGCAAGGCATATTGGTGGATTAACAGAATTTGCTGCAACTATGTGTTGTCATATTTTCTTATATTATTCAATTGCAGATGAATGGGCAGCTGTATTTGTGATAAACATTTGGTATATTAGCCACAATAAAAACTGCCAGAATAAGCCAACAGTATCTATCAACTTATGTTTTGCCTACTGAAATATGTGGGATAATTGACGGTTCTTTATCTACAAAGCTATGGCAAAAGATTTTTGCCAGTATTACACTCTTGCTGCCAGAATTCAAGCGTATTGCTGCAAACCATGTTGAAGCAAATATTAAGATATGTTGTAGATAAGTTATAAGCATAAGAAAACAATAATATTTTTTGCATAATTAGATGTTATATAAAAATATGCATTTATCTCCTAATACTTTCAATCTAACAAAAGAAAGTAAATAGTATTATGTTATCTTTTAATTTTTCTTTACGATTTTTATTATATATTACAATAATAAAATAAGCTAATACATATTCAATTTTATCATATTCTCCTAAAAAAAAAACTCATTTATGAAACACGGTTTCAAAAACAAATAAAATCTCATAATGTTGAAATCAGCATAAATTGGTGTAAGATTCAATCAGTTTTTGATAGACTTAAATCGAATTGTTTTATAAGTACGACTGGAGTTAAACAACATTTTTTTTTAATTATGATATTCTTAATAAATTTATCTATATGCATTTGAGAAACAAAGATTTTATGTTGCGGACTCTATTAATATGATTGACTGTCACTTTTTTAATATAGAATAATTATTTTGACTAATCACATTAATCAAATGTAAAAGAAATTTGCAAAAGTGATTATACGGATCAAAACTAAAAAAAATCAACGTTAATAGCATTGGATTATCCCAAGAATGCATATCATGGTGCAAATCTAACGGGAAAAGATGAAGATTCTTCAATTCAATGCGGAAAGGTCAACATATTCCTTGAATGGGCAAGAAGAAAAAGGAGCGATGTTGGTAAGAGCATTAGCATGTTGTGATTATAATTTTCTTTTTAAAAAGTATAAATTATACACATATTAAAAACATTTAGTCATATTTAATCAAAGTTTTTTTTTCTACTTGTGAATGAATAGTAATCGTCTAAATTTGGAGGATTACCATTCACAAGTGAAAAAATATATTTTTATTTCCTTTTCTCCACTTTCTTTTCCTCACTTATGATTAAATATAATCAATTTTTTTTTTATATTCTGCAATTTATACTTTTTAAAGAGAAATTATAGTCACAATCGTTGCTAATGCTCTAAGCAACAATACATTAGCCATAACTTTATTATGAGTATCAAAATTATGCATATAACTCTAATTCAAAAATCTCTCAACGTTAATGATGTGATCACTAACTATGCTTGGTGGTAAGTCTGTTTATCTAGATTCTAGATTCGAGAATCTAGATTTAAAAGATGAGTAATTTTTTTGAATATTTTAGATAAAAATGTCAAAACTATTAAAAAATAAAGAAAATTTCAAGACTGAATTCAGCAAAACTTAACCCAGATGAACAAAACTACTTGATGGCCTTAATTTCAACTCCAAAATCAATCATTTTCCCTTTCGAATCTTTGTTTTCATTTATTTATTTATTTTATTTTATTTTCTCTTATGATAAAGTTTATATTTAGGAAATACTTTGTTCCAGATTTTGGTGAGATCACCTTAGCAGGGTATTTGTTTTCAATTTTTATCAAAGAAACCTTAGTCAGAATTTATCTCTTTTTTACTTTCTTCATATTTTTTTTTTCTCAATCTCAATTCTTAGCTCACACTGCTTTAGCTAGCCATCAGACTCTTATTATGTTCCGATGTCATGTAGAGATGTCAAATAGGTCAAAAGTAGGTGTTAGCATATTTATGTTAGTTCATATAAATTAATTGATATCAAAATATAATAAAAATAATTAGTACTTATTTTGTTGACAAATGAAAACTTTTTTCTTTTTTTTATTATGCATTTGAGGGATTTCGAACTCCAAAATTCCATTATACCAATCAGATACAGGACTTTGGCCAAATGAAAACTTATTTGAAGGATTATCCAGTAGAAAAATCACTAATAAATCAACTTCATATATAAAAATTTACAATTAATCTAGACACTCTCAAAGTATTTATAAAATTTATATGATCCAACTTGTGATAATCACAAATAACCTACTTGATCTTTGCATCACAATAGTTTTAGAACTTTTAACATGTAACTTCACAAACAAAATCTTCTAATTCATCGGAATTATCAACGAACTTCTAATAAACATGAGCTTAAACACAATCTTCTTCAAATATAGGAACAAATTAGGATATATAATACCATGTCCATATGCAGGTTTTTTCTATATTAAAGCAAATAATATTATAAATTAGTCCTATAAACACTTCAGTTAAAACAAGCTCTTAATATATATAGTAATTTCTTACTCCCAGAAAGAAACTTGCTAATTATTAGAGAGTTAATAATTGCAGCTAGGCCTTGTATATTAGCTAATAAATCTGGACATAGTTGTTAATTATCTCAGAAAGGCAAGTAGAAAATTGGAGAAAAGAGGAGAAAATTGTATCAGGACTTACCTTCTAAGATGAACATATATATAGATATGGACCTTATAATTTCGGAATTTTATTACAAGGCCTTACTGCACATCTGCTAAAAATTTACATGCAAGAAATTACCATAATTGGCCAAATTTTACAGGACATTTTTAAGATCAAACATATGCCGCCATAGATTACAGAATATAATATAGACCTAGTGAACATTCAATGGGATTTGGTTGTATTTCCCTCTTGAACATAGGCAGATTCAAGCAAAGAAGGCAACACCAGAGGCGAAAGTAGAGGTATGGGATCTTTACTGTAATAGAACGAGTTGAATGAAGATGATGATGATGAAGAAGAAGATGAAGAGGAATTTGAAGTGCCCACAAATGATTTCGCTGCTGCACCATTGCATGCCGAAGGGACTTTAGGTTTAAGCTGAAGAGGGGAGGGAGCTCGCCTTTGCAAACGGCTTAAAGATCTTCCAAATACAAAGTCATCCTTATGAAATGTTTGGAAGCCAGGAAAATCAGCAGTACTAGACTCCTCCATTGGGGTTCCTGATCTTCTTAATGTTCTTCGGATCTCCTTATGTATTTTCTTAGTAGTAGCCTAGAGAGAGAGAGGAATAAGTACACATGAAGGTCTCTTAACTATAATGCAATTTAGTAGCTGTATTCAGTAAGTTTGCAAGTGATCATTGAGGAATCATCGATCTGATATTGATATATTCACCCATATGTGGCCAGTAGGAAAAAGGCACGTCATATCATGCAGTCTTGTAGAGATAGGTTAAATTATTTTATCTTACCGACATGATGAGTAGATAAAAATAATACAAGGATTTGACTCTATCATGTGAGGGGAGGAGAGGTTGCCCATTAATTTGCGGTTGCGGCCTTTAAAAAAATAAAAAATTCAATTTCCAATTCTCCTCCATGTGAAACAAGAATCAATGCACACATGAAAAAGCCAGAAGTTTTCAGTGACAGCAAACTCCATAATCCAGATGCAAGCACATGACACTTTAATTAGTCTGCATTATATATATATATGTATATATATATATATATATTCTTGTTCAAAGTTCAAACCCATTCCCCACTCAAATTTACTTTTGGAAAGTGGGAGCGTGACTCATGAGGGTTTCTTTAATCCTTTTTCCAGACTTGACAGAATCATGCAACATTAATTGTTTTATAATTTAGAACTAGGTGCTAATTATAAAACTTGATTATATTCTTTCTCATGAGAATTATGGTCATGATGTGGCTGTGAATGTCATTCCAACCAAGCTGATCCAGTAAACGTCCTTTTACTATATTAAATTTTAATCTTCACACCCCCAATGCTTGACATGTTAGCAATATTGACTGCTGACCATGCATTACTTAAAATATACATGAAGAGATTAAAAATATATATAAAAAAGAAAAGAAAAAGATACTGCTGACTAGTCATGGCAGAACACAAAAAACAATATTGATGCATCACCTCTGTGCACGTCTGTGTATTTTTTCTTAATTATTTTGCCTTGGAAGATGAATGCATGATTAGAATGCTTAGCCTAGCTGCTTTTGCCTGATGATTTTATCCAGAAGCTACATGTACATAATCTCACATGTTTTATGTGGAATCGATGATATGACAATAATACTACGCCAGTTGAAATATTAAAAAAAAATAAAAATATGATGACAGGGAAATAAAACTAAAAAAATACAAATAATTAAATTAAAAGATGTATAAAAATAGAATTTATATAAGGTATATACGCAAAAAATATACAAAGTACGCAAAAAATATACTTTCTAGATACAATATAACGTTATGTATCTAGAAAGTAGAAACATTACTGGGTAATTCTGAATAATTGATTTGGAAGAGATCTGTGATTTTGCAGTGCAGTGAAACCAAGTGCGCTCCATCTCATGTAGTACTTCAGCTAGTAAAAGTTTTTACCCACAAATTAGCTCAATAAGCAAACAGCTAGCTCCTAACATTCCATACAAATTCAATGACGATATTATAACACTGTTTAAAACTCCTTTATGGAAAGCTTTTTGTGCTGATTTTAGTCAGGCGTACTCAATCATCTTTCCTTTTTTCTCATCAAGTCATCATCACAATCATCATGTTGATTAAAAATCAGAAGTTCAAATTTTAAATAATGACTTCATTTGAGAAAACTAAACTAGAACCAATCAGGATGCAGATTACTAATTTTCCAAATCAATAGTGTTCTATATTTTTCTTGCTAGCTAGCTTCTCCTGTCTAGCAGAAAAGACCGACTGCATCTACTTCATGAGAAGTTTTCACGTAGATTCATGCACTTAATATATAATTAGTTACTATAATAATAATAATAATAGAATTATTATTATTAATTATTTATATGCATCTTATATATATTGCAGAAGAGGGAGTAATCCAACTGATCATGTGTTTAATTTCTTGATCGATACCACTCGAAAATACAATTTTAAATCAAACAATTTTTTCGCATTATAATCAGCCTGATAGAAAACACAATCTGCACGTATTGATCATATTGGGTATGTATTACCGTATATACTTATCCTTCTGGATTTACTCATGAGGTGGCAGCTCATGGACGAGCATGAGCAAGAGAGAAGCCACGTGGAGGCACCACTCGTGGCACACCGATCAGTAGTGATTGCGCCAATCATGCAGGCCGGTGGTGATGATGGTGCAGAATTAGAACGTGTGCGGGCTACAAAATTCAAAAAAGAACAGCTTATTTTTGCATCTTTTCAAACTTTTCTTTTGTGCTTTCACACCATTCCCTCATCACCTCTCAACGGTTGGTCAAAAGGAATGTTCAATTTGATTTGGAATGGACCAGAAAGATCTGAAGGGAAAGAAGGACGGGTGAAGTGTTCCCATCCAAACTAGTTTGAAAACTTCATCCTAATTTGTAGATGAAAGGGATGCGTAAGCTAACGAGAAATGTTGAAAATAAGCTGGGAGATGATATAGGGCTGTGAAGAGGTAGAGGGGTCAGCAAGACGTCTGGTCCCAGCCCAGCTGTATGTTGAACTCATCCACAAGAGAAGCGTCTAAAATCATGGACTTGTCTAAGTGTGAAACAGACCAAATTATTGCCTCAGGCTCGGATCTGCGGTGGCTGTCTTTATCTGAGAGCGATGTCCAGGATCCCCCACATACTGAATTTTAGGTAGAATGACTTTGAATATTGAAATGCTGACTATGGAAATATGAGCCGCCACTCCTATTACCCGTCAAATGGGGTGACGGATTGTAATAAAAGTGATGCGTATTTATCATTTTTTGTAATAAAATGAGGTCAAAGTTGCAGCTTAATCTATACACAACACCGTTATCTCACACTCATCCTACCATATAACATGTGACATATTTATTATCACCAAATAATTATTTATTAGATGATTCTTTATCATCCAACGATAATAAATATGTCATATCTTACATAATTGAATAAGAGTACAAAATATAGCATTACTCAAGATAATAACAAACAAGAATAGCAACAGTAAGGCATAGAAAAATTATGCACATTAGGTTAAAGCTGATAGTTCCATGGCATTACACGATAGAGTCAAGACTTTCTTTCTCTGATATCAAAAATCCAACGGGGGGTTAGATTCGTTGTAACATATAGAGGTTAAAGCAGGACAAATGGATGGTATCTACAGTCTACAATGACATGACTCTCACTATGCTTCCCTTAACTCTTCTGACAAATATATGCGCCTAAATTAAGTCACATATCCACCGAAAATGGTTTGAAATTTGTAATGCAGTATGCAGCTGAGGGGTTTCTATGTACAAGGGGAGAGAGGTATGATCAGTTTGAGTTTCTCAAGAATAGGACCTAACCAAGCCAAAGTTAACAAAGGATTTAGACTTGAAGAGACCACCAAAGAGGAACCTAGTTGTAGACTCCTGAGAGACAGGTTTCAAGTCTTCGGGGCTTTTCACTTTAAGCACAGTCTGGCCAATTGCTTGCCGGATTGAATCTATAGTCTTAGAGTCGACAGGATACCCTGATGCATCACGAACATAGAATGTATTAACAGCTTTGCCCGCTTTAGTTGTAACTTCTGCTCTTGTGACAGTGAGGCTATTTTCGCGGAAGATGCGAGTGACATCAGATAGCAGCCCGACTCTGTCTGTAGTGCAGAGTTCTAGCTTCAACCCCTGAATGAGGAAGAAACAAGTCAAGCGTCTTAAATAATGGACGGAAACTCTCAGTTATCAAAGGAACGGTACAACAACAGAAGACTTCCTGGTGTAATTATCAACTTGTTCTACTGAATGTTTAGTCCTTCAAATATGGACTATAAAACTATGCTTGCAACAGAATGAGGCATTGATAGAAAAGATACATACAATAAATAACAATCAGTCAAACAAACAGATCCCCGATCATATCATAGAAAACTCACCTCAGATGTTCTTCTCTCGATGGCAGCTTCAAGACATTGTATCACTCTTTCTCTCTCTGCATCTGATTTCACAGGGGATCCATCTATATGCCGGATATAGTATTCCTACAATACATTCAAGCAAACTTTAGTCAGAACGCTACAACCATAATGAAACCAATAAAACACCCCCATCAACAATGTCACAAGGCTACTTAAGCCGAAGAGGGAACTGGAATTACCTGATAAGCTTCTGGCCCCTCGGCATCAATATTTGCATGAAAAACCACATATTGCATGTCTGTCAATGTGCAAACTGTATCGAAGAGAAGCTTCGGCCTATCTTTGCTCCGGATTGTGACAACAGAGTAGTCTTTATCATACCAATTGACAACATTCACATTAGGTCTTTGCTTATCATCTGAGGCATCGTCGTCAGCTCGTTCATAATCCCTATCAGCAAACATCATCTGGTGAAGCCTTCTCTCAGTATGCGTAATCCCATGGGAAACCACAGTCTTAGCTCCACTGAATTTGTTGCTGCCCTTGAGTACATTACGGAGAAGTTCCTTAATCCTAGATAGTCTATCTGGATTCGTAATTGCACACCCTGTTTCCTCGTCGGTCACGTGCATCACGGCTGCAGCCCGGCCGTTGTGTGTCCAGACCTCTGCGCTCACCACATTGCACTTAAGATGAGTGAGCACAGCAGACACTTCAGAAAGTAGTCCCGGTCGGTCACTTCCAGTTAGCTCAATTGCAGTGTGGTCATTTGATGGTTTAACCCCAACAGATCTCACACAGGATGTAAAGCATGAATCTGGACCAAGAGACTGAAGAATGAAGATGGACACAAATAATCAGAGCTTAGTATTTGCAGAAGATTAGAGAAACACAGATAAAGGTGTAACAAGACTCACCTTTCGAATATAGTCCAAAATTCCTTCATCTGCAACCTTATTTCCATCTTGATCTGTGACATTAAAGACTGATGGAAGGGGGAAAAAAAGGCTCATCAAATCAGTTCTTGAGTTCCAAAGACACAGGGGAAACCAGAGAACAAGTTACAAAAACCCAAAAGCAATCTTACCATCCATAAACCATCCACCATCAGAAGATATGTAAGCTTTGGTTATGATAAGGTTAAGGTCAGTAAGGAATTGTACTACTTCGAGAAGTATTCCGTGTTTGTTTGCGCTGTCAACCTGTATCATACAACGGAATAAATTCCAAATGATTCTGAAAGAGACTAAAAAGTCCAATACACTCCAACAAAGAGAAAGTAACCAAAGTTATACCCTTATGACGGTTGCATTCTTGCAGGCCTCATTATCAATTACAACCCTGAGAGAGGGGAAAAAGATTGAAAAAAAAGGTAAGTGGGCACGAAGGAGTAAAAATCTCAAAACGTATTGGGGCAAATATAAAGGCCACTTTCAGAGACTTTGAAGAAGATAAGAAGATTGAGATACCTGGGTGGATTCATTCTCCGACAGAGTTTCTCATATTCATCATCCATGTCATGTGAAAAGCTCATGTTGACCTCCGGAAAATAAGCTGTGGGAATAAGATTTAAACAGTCAGAGAAGAAAGGGAATCTATCATCTATAGAGAGCCACCACAGCCAATCAAAACGAGATACAGGATTTTGTAAAGAGAAAAAGGAAAAGAAAAGGCCATAAACCAAAAGCCTCTCGAGTGCTTGAGAATCTCACTGAAGAAAAAGGCGGGGTGGGGGAAGAGAAGATAGAGATGCTGTGGGGGCTTTGATGGAGAACTAACCAATCACGAAGAGCTCAATAAATTCTAGAATAACCCAGAACACAAACAAAGCCAATTAAGAGAAGTAACCTCCACCGAAATATTGGTGGCGGCGTGTGTGAATGTTGCGTCTGTTGGTAGACCAAGAGGCTAATGTGAGGTGGGGAAAAACCCATTACCTACCAAGCTATTAAATCGCAGAGAGAGAGAGAGAGAGAGAGAGAGAGAGAGAGAAAGAGAGAGAGAGAGAAGAGGGTGGGACGGCACAGATTCTACCCGCCAGGATCTTGGTTTAGATTGCAGAGAACACAACTAAAAAAATAAAGCACCCCAAAAGGACACAAATTCCGAGGAAAAAAAAACAGGGAACCAGAACATCAACAAATCACCCGAAACAACAAATTAACTTCAGTGAACACCCAAAGTTTGCCAAATACTAACCGAAACTAAAACGTAAGGATAACCAAGAAGGCATTCATACTTCATCCCACAACCCTTCTCAAAACCATAAAACAAAACCTTTTAAAACACATCCCTGTATTTCCTACTTATTACTTGGGGACAAGCACAAACCCAAAAGCAAAACCAGGATTAACAACCACAGAGAAAACAAACACAAGATAATGAAGGAAAAACCCAGAACAGGAGACACTAATTCAAGAACCGGGTACGAGAAACAGAGGAAAGAGAGGGAGAGAAAAGAGGGGGGGGGGGGGGGGGGGGGGGGGGGTGGGGGAAGCACCTACCCATTACAAATCCTAAAGGATTTTGTGATCCGCCACGCCAAAGTTTTCTCGGTTCTAAGAATACAAAAGGCTTGCTTGTTTACAAAAACCAGTGTACGTATATTTATTTATAACACCGCACTCGGAGATCTTAACCACTTCTTGTACCTTCACCCTTGCTAGGGAAAGAAATAATTTATACAAAGCCTCTAAATGAAAAAATCTTCTCAAAAATAAGACCTCTCCCCGACACGATGCTCCAAAACCTGCAGGACCAAATATAAAGTGCCGAATGGCACCTCTCTCTCTCTCTCCAATGTCAAATATTTAGAGTATTCTTATAGAATAATTAATTTTTTTTGTATAATTTTAAAAAAATTTATATTATATTTGATAAAAAATTATTAAAAAAATTATCGAACATTTGAAGAAATATTTAATTTAATTCTTTACTTTTAAGAATAAAATATACTTTTTGATATTTTTTAATAACTTTTGATCAAATATAATATGAGTTTTTAAAAAACTATATAAAAAATACAATTAAAAAAAAAAAAATAACTATTCTATTAAAAATACTCTTACAAAGAAAGTCTAGAATAAAAAGAAAACAGATCGTCGACTGTGAACTACCCATAATTAATTTTAGAAAGAGAGGGTTTTATGCTAAGTTGCGCGGCGGGTTTGAATGTTCCTCATCGTTTGTTTTTTGTTCTTTTGGGGAGTGAAAAAAAAAACAGTAACTAAGGGGACCGCGGTATCAAAATCATGCGAGAGCATGATAATAGCCTCCAAGGTTTGTGGAGCGAACCGGATCGGACCAGTCACTCAGTCACTCAGTCACTGCCGTTTTCTTCTGCGACGGTTGCCTCTGTTTGGGGCTTCCTATTTTACCGTCCGTCGGTGAAATAGCATTAATGTTTTTTTTAGCAAGTATTTTGTAGATGAATAATGTTAAGGAGAGTCGATTTTAAAGAATTGACCTATAGTTTAATTTTTTTTTTCTTATTTTCAACTTTGTTTCAATTCCTATACAAAAAATAAACTATAAAATTCCATTAGATCTATGAAAATAAAATTAAAAATAAAGAAAAAAAATTTAAAACTAAAAACAATGTTAAAAATGAAGATGAAGAAAAAAAATGTTAAAAACAAGGTTAAAAATGAAAGAATTTTTTTTCCCTTATTTTCAACTTTATTTTTAATTCTTATACAAAAAAACAAAATAATAGAATTCATTAGATTCATGAAAATAAGGTTGAAAAAAAAAATTAAATTAAATCGATTCCTCCTTGATTTCTTAAAATCGGACTCTTCTTAAAATTACTTTTTATAATTATATTAAATGGTTATGTTATATAACCCCTCCTCCTACTTTGAGTCATGATATATAATGATTAACAAGATGGGAGGCTTTGGTATTCATCTCAAATTAATAAATATAATAAAAATAAAAAAAGTGGATTTACAAGATTAATAACTTGACCCACGCCCAAGTCTTATAAGAGACATCATTCAAAAGTAGATAAAGGTAGTCCAATAATTGGACTACAACACTATACTGAAAGGTTATAGTATAAATTCTTGCGCTATTTTTTACTGATTTAGATTGACTGTAGGAGATTTCTATTATCTTTTTTTTTAAAAGAGGATTGTTATCCGTACATAATAAAAATATAGAGTTTTTTTACGGACTACGTGTCATAGCTATTAAATTAATGAAAATAGCTGGAAGAAAATCGCATCTTTTACATAAGAGTGGGTTAGAAGAAAAATCTTTACGTATTTGAAACAGAGAAGCAAACTTCATTCTGTAAATAGCTAGAAGAAAAATCGCATCTCTCCCACCTTCTTGTTCTCAACTGAAAGGCCTTTCTGAAACTTGGAGATACAATTTGGATTAGAAGAAACACATCACAACTAAAGAAAAAATCAAAGGGCTGCCACTTTCTTTATTTTTTTATCCCACCTTCTTGATGCAATTTGGATTAGAAGAAAAAAGAAATCAAATGGAAGATTAAATTTCCCACATTCTTTATTTTTTTCTTCAGTTAGAAAAAAAGGGGGAAATTTAATTTTTTCTAAAACCTGTTTGCAAAATCTAGGAGAGATGGAAGAAAAGTCTTTCGATGAGAACAAGAATGAGAGCGGGTGGGTAGAGGCTAGCTCTTTTATCCCTTGCATATCAATCCTTAATAAACTCTATGCTTTTTGTTAGTATATCTAGCATTTCTCTTTTTCGAAATCCTTGATTAGATAAAGTAGAAATATGGAAAAATAACAAATCGGAGATCTATTTGAGTCATTGGAGTGTAATGGTCGGTGACTGAGGTGGTGCATGGAGCACACATGCTACTCTAGGAGAGAAATTGACAGTTGCATTTGGAAGATCCCAGATCGTCGACCCTCGAAGTGTTGCACGTGGCAGCAGAAGATCTCTATCAAGCAACAGTGCATGGATCTTCCGCACATTGAGTTCCGTATGCGTGACTCATGCACCACTCCGAATGATAAAACTCTTCGACTGACTAGAAGATCAGTGGATGAGAACTCCTATAGTGAGACGCAAGTAGACTGCAGGGCTAATTCAATATGCAGTGGATCGACATCACTCCTGCATGCTATAGGCGGAAAAAGCTAAAAAAGGAAAAAAAGATAAATGAAAAAAAAAATTACAAGTTGAGGGGCTTAATTGGGAGGAGGGGAGGAGGAAGAGAGATCCAACCCCTTTCTAGAAAGGCGAGAATAAATTTTTTTGAAGGATGACGAGAGAGTTTTCGCTAGAAAAAAAGAGGGTAATCACTAGTCAAGACGGAGTCGACGTGATTTGTTTGACAAATCTATGTGGCATTCATGCGATCTTAATGCCTATCAACAGTAACTATTTGTTTTAATCAGATATTCCATTATGGACAGTAGACTTGCAAAATGTGGTCTTGAAAGGCGCAACTTTTCATACCAAGTTTTGTTGTCATCAATTATATTTATTAATATTTTAAATGATTTTATAAATTAATAATTTAAATGAGAATTGACTTAAAAATGATATGATTAGGCATATAATAATTAAAAAGTAAAATTATTTATATATCGTTCTAAGATGTTCAAATTCAATCACTCATTATTTTAAAAAAACTGATAAATCTCATCTCCTTAAAAATAAGTTTTTCATGCTAGATCTTATTTTTTAAGAAAGCACACGAAACTTAATATATTTTAGAACTATATATATATATATATCTAACGTTATTATTAAATAAAGCAAGTGAAATAATTTCAATGTAATTGTTTGTATACAGATACAGTTGAGTCTGAATTGATTACTGAATTTGGATTTTTTGTGTATACAAGGAAAAACAAAACTCATTTAGCAAGGTTATAAAAAAACAATGAGAATAATGTGGTTTTTTTTTGTGTTATTTACATGTGAGAATATTGCTATGTTCTTTATCTCTTCTCCCTTTTTTCCTTTCTCTCTTCTCTACGACAGCGGCCTCTACTCTTTCTTATGTTGATTGGGTGCCTTTCTCTCCCACTAAAATCTATATTAGTGGAAGTTTATGAATTCTAGAAGTTCCATCATGCTAGCTTTTCTGTGGGAGTGCCCAAACTCTCACTTGAGTCTGTGCAGCGTGCAATTCAATTTTAATTTGACTCATTTAACCATAATCACACACTCACTTTGATCTGCTTCTGCTTCATTTCTATGGTTGTCAGCTTTCAAAAAGTTACCATTTGACAGTAAGTTAAGGGGAGTAAGAAGAACCACTAGAGGAACCAAGTTGCTATCCATTCTTCAACTATCAACTCTCATTAAGAGTACGTCAATTTTCGGTCTCCATTTGTAGGTTGTGCTAATTTGGTATATGCGATAGTTTTCCTTACATTTCTCTAGTTCATTTCTCTAGTACATTTCTCTAGTACATTCTCCTCTTTCTCCTTCCATGCTTGCTAAGAAGGCCTCTCAAAATCCATCATCCCAAAACATCTATAAAAAAAAATCTAAGTTTGAGTTGACCCTTCTTGAATACCAACTCACGCCCACGCTCACTCTAAAGCTAATGCCAACCACCATGCTTCTAATCCCGACCCATTGCCAGAATTGGACCCGTTATGCAGAGCACAACCCCCGCTTCTTCAACAAGAGGAAGGGAGCTTCACTACAAATATAATGAGCTTTTGTGGCTCCTTTTATTTTTGGTGAGTAAAACACAGATGGAAATAGTCCATTTTTATTGTTTGGGTGAAAAGCTTTCGTTGACAGTTTAAAATAGATCGTTAAAAAAACTTTTTGTGACGAGTTTTGTCACTGCAAATAATGTCGCCACAATAAGTGATTTAATTATAGCAACTGCTTCCTAATTGTGATGCAAAACCAAACTCATAGTATAAGATATTTGTTTGTGGCAACAATTTTCAGTGGTAAAAAACTTCGCTAGATGATTAATAATTTATACCAGTCCATTAGAGCGACATATGGACCGCCGCAATAAGTCTTTTACTGCATAAATCAGAGAAAAACTTCCAAATTGTTGTTCACACTTTATTTTTTCTCAATCCTTTGCCAATATTTTATTCCTCTCTTCTCTATCGTCTATTTGCCATTGCTTGTCGTGTATGTCATCGATTCAGTTGATGTGCCTTCTCGCTTCCTCTCATTGTCAGTGAGTCTCTCTCATGATTTTTTTACTCTTTGATAATCTCTTGGCGTTTCTCTTTTGTTAAGGGCTTGATTGATTTGTTACTAAAATGGCAAAAAATGTCATCAAAGCACTTTTAAAATCTCAAATCACATAGCCTCCGATTGTTTGATAAGGGCTTGGTTGGTTTGTTTTTCTCGAGTACCGATTGGTCAATATTGCACATAGCGAGTTTGTGGGCTTGCTTGCTTGGAACCCTACGACCAAGGCTCACCATATTTGTGGCGAGCTAAGTTATGTGTTGCAGTGGTGTCATTAAGTTTATTCTTATATTTTTATTCTGGTTGGGTAGCACCTCCAAACATAGCCATATAAACTTTTAATTGTAAAAGTTTGGTCCTTTGTGTTTGAGGAATAGTTTTCTTTATGCCATTGTTTTGTATCCATATATTATTTCTTCAAGGTAGGCTATTTTTCCATTGAGTGGTAAGAAAACTTTTTGCCCTATGGCATGTGGAGATTTCCCTTAAGATGACCCACTTCAACCCTCTATCTTTTAGGTGATTTCCTTTTCAGATCCTCTTGCTTGTTGTTCATTTAATTGTTCAGTTTTGCTCTTAATACTTTCAAAGTTTTGATCTTAAGTTTATATATTTGAAGTTGTTTGTTAATATTAATGTCAAAAGTTTTGATATTTTGCAATGTCTGCTTTGTTTTACTTAATGTTGCTTTGCTTTGGATTTTCCATCATCACATAAAATGATCAGCATAAACTTCTTTGAGATTCCCTTTGTCATAGTATCCGAGCAACAGAGCTAGGCCAGGCATGGGCTCAAAAGATTTTCCATCTTTTCCATCTTGGTTTGCCATCTTCTGATTGCAACATTGACATCAATAAAGAAGGCTTCCAGTTTTGAAACAAACATTTGTTTTGAAATAAAAAAAGTCAACTTCTATGATGATCAAGATAGGAAACCCTACTTACACTATAAAGATGGAATTATACCTCACTAAATTTATATTGAGCTAATAATGTGGGATGTTGTGGTGAATTTCAAATAGCACATTCTGTGATTGAATGATGTTGGGGATATTTGAAATATCTATAGGTAAAGGATAATTTTTTTTTACAGTCCATATTTGATGGACTGTATTGCAGTCCACATAGAAACGTTCCATTTTTATAACTAAATGAAATGAATTTTTAAAAATTTAAAATTTTTTATTTGTAAATAAGGGTGTTTTAATCAATTTTATTTTAAATTGAGATTTTTTTATTTGTTTATTACTTTGAACTACAAATGAGTATAATTTTTTAGATTGTTTGTTAGTATTGCCTATAGGTAAATAATGAATTCATGATATTATATGCTTATAAGGGAATATATTGATCTATTATGTAAGTTGATGTATCTAATGGGTGACTAAATTGTTCGTGAAAGTAGGTTGAAATAGTAAATTTGCATAAATCAAGGGGAGAAAGTTTTTCCGGCGAGTGTACAAATGCAATTCATTTAGGGCAGCAATCAAGACGACATCAAAGTAACACAAATAGCCAACAACAACCAGAAAAAGCCAAGAAAGGTTCATTTGGCGAAATAAATTCATCGCAAAAACAAGGTTGATCTATTTATGGCAAGAATATGAGATAAAAGTAAAAAAATATAATAAAATATTATTGGAAGATATTTTTTTAATATTAATTTAATATTAGAATTTGAAAAATATTATAAGAATTTTATTTTTTATTATATTTTATATAAAAATTTAAAAAAATATAATGATAAATTTGATATGTATTTTAAATTTTTGATCTCATTCCTCGAATCAAATGAAGTCTAAAGTCGCCTTTTCAAATGTTATTGTGTAAAATTCGTAAATCGCCGCACCTATTGGATGGGAATCAAATTAATTGTGGTGACCAATTGTCGCCGCAGAAGATCCATTCAACTGACGATTTTAAGTTTTTAACACCATCAAAAACGCATATTTTTTGTTGTAATACTAGTGTAATTCCGCAAATTTATGCTCCCAAAAAAATCGTGTTTCCAATTATATTAATTTGTGTCAGGATGGTATTTTCCGGCTTGACAACAACAACACCATCCCGACGGCAAAAAATAACAGAATACCGTCTTATGATTATCTGTGATGAATATACTACTCCAGATAAAAAGGCTTTCTTACGGTGCTTGGTGGGTGGCCGGATTAGACGGTCGGTGGGTGGCTTCTCTTTTTAAATGGTTATCCCGATCGATGGGGCGAGCAAGTCATGACGGGGTGAGGGGAGGAGAAGTTAATGCTTTAGTTAATGAGTAATTTTATATATATTTATTAGATACATAAATATCGTATAATTATTTTAAAAAAGAGTAAGATTTATTATTAAAAAA
The DNA here is from genome assembly GCA_036898215.1 of Platycarya strobilacea. NCBI lineage: Eukaryota > Viridiplantae > Streptophyta > Magnoliopsida > Fagales > Juglandaceae > Platycarya > Platycarya strobilacea. The sequence goes on along the minus strand of CM072554.1, from coordinate 15,097,957 downwards.
TTATTATTT